>CM077644.1:92924374-93236874 GCA_039707465.1 Rhabdophis nuchalis | reverse complement strand
ACTGTCAGGAAATTTCTCCTCAGTTCTAAGTTGCTTCTCTCCTTGATTAGTTTCCACCCATTGCTTCTTGTTCTACCCTCAGGTGCCTTGGAGAACAGTTTGACTCCCTCTTCTTTGTGGCAGCCTCTGAGATACTGGAACACTGCTATCATGTCTCCCCTAGTCCTTCTTCTCGTTAAACTAGACATACCCAGTTCCTGCAACCGTTCTTCATGTTTTAGTCTCCAGTCCCTTAATCATCTTTGTTGCAGAGCTCTTCTCTGCACTCTTTCTAGAGTCTCCACATCTTTTCTACATCATGGCGACCAAAACTGAATGTGGTATTCCAAGTGTGGCCTTACCAAAGCATTATAAAGTGACATTAACACTTCACGTGATCTTGGCAATCATACATCCACATCATTTCTCATTATTAACATTATGCAAAAAAACTGGAATTGTTCACAATTACTTCGCATCATTTAGGATTTCGGGGAGTGATGGACATCATATTGTCCCATTCTGAGGATTTTTTAGTATTTCTTGCAAAAGGTTGCCTGTATTCATGGATTGTGGACACTCTTGGTGTCGACTTAGATTAATTTAGTCCAGTTATCCCATTATAAAATTAAGTCATTTTGACTGCATTGTGTTGTCATCAACCTCAACTGCATGTATCTGCATGTATCTTCTGCATATATCTGTTGTCATTAATAACATAATGCAGCCATTATGTGGCTTCCGGTGGTTTTCCGGGTGCAATTCAAGGTGTTGGTTACTATCTTTAAAGCACTCCATGGCTTAGGACCTGGGTACTTACGAGATCGCCTTCTGCCACCGAGAGCCTCCCACCGGCCAGTACGCTCCCATAGAGAGGGTCTTCTCATGGTGCTGTCGGCTAAACAATGTCGACTGGCGACACCCAGGGGGAGAACCTTCTCCATGGGAGCACCTGTCCTCTGGAACGAATTGCCCCCGGAATTAAGAACTATCCCTGACTTATGCACCTTCCGCCATGCTCTCAAAACCTTTTTTTTCCAACAGGCCGGGCTGGCATAAAAATGAATTTTTAAATACAAATTTTTATTAATTTTAATCGGGTTTTTTTTTATTTTAAGAGAGGTCAATTTTTTTAATATGCTTTTAAAACTGTTTTTAACTTTTATATATCTGTTTTACTTTGGCTGTACACCGCCCTGAGTCCTTCGGGAGTAGAGTGGTATAAAAAACTAATAAACCTAAACCTAAACCTAAATCTGATTGCCCATAGCATTATGAGGACAATCCAGTCAATAATGTGAACTATAGAGTTTTTAAACTATTGCTTTCTGCTATTTTATAACACTTTTGTTATCAGAAATAATAATAAATAATAATAATAATAAATTTTATTTGTAGCCCGCTCTCTCTCCCCAGACTATCAATTGTAAGTTAACCTACTACTTTTCCTGAAGGGCAGCACAGAAATAAAAGATTTTCTAGAAATCATTTTTGATGAATCCAAGCAAATGTCAGAAGCAGTTAATTAGAAGTTACCATCACTTAGAAAATTTATTTTTTACAAAAAAATTAGTGTGTATTATCCATTTAAGAGAACTTTGACATCGGTGATATTGACAATGGTGACACTGAAGAGGATTTTGTCAGGGAGGGCCTTTTCATTCAACCAAGACTACTCAACAAATGTTCAACTCATTTTATAGACCAGTTATTATAGAAATACAATACCATATGTATGATCATAGTTCTAAAAACACTGCTTTGGATGGCCGTTACTTTTATTGTTAACTTACCTATTTTGCAGAGAGATCAGTACATGAGTTCTGATGGTTCAAAGGATATGATGCAAATTTGAGAATTTGAATGTTACCATAGCGCTCCATGGCTCGGGACCTAGTTACATGCGAGACCGTCTCCTGCCCCATACATCCCTCAGACCGATACGCTCCCACAGAGAGGGCCTTCTCAGGGTGCCGTCGGCCGGACAATGCCGACTGGCGACACCCAGGGGAAGGGCCTTCTCTGTGGCGGGCCCTGCCCTGTGGAACGACCTACCCCCTGAACTTCGTACCATTACAGACCTCCGCCTCTTCCGCCAGTGTTTGAAAACACATTTATTTCACCAAGCCGGCCTTTCATAGCCTCCACTGTGGACTAGTATAGGTAGTTTTTAAAAGGGGGGTTTTAATTGGTTTTAGCGCAGGATTCCATATTTAATAGATTTTTAAATTTTGGTATTTTTGTATTGTTGTATATTGTTGTAACTTTCCTGTGCGCCGCCCTGGGACCATTCGGAGAAGGGCGGGATATAAATTGAATGAATGAATGAATGAATGAATGAATGAATGAATGAATGAATGAATGAATGAATGAATGAATGAATGAATAAATAAATAAATAAATAAATAAGCTCCACCCTCCATAGTGTTCTTTGATGCATTTCAATAGCAATAGCCCTTAGATTTATATACCACTCTTTAGTGCTTTACAGCAGGGGTCCCCAACCCCTGGGCTGCGGACCGGTGCCAGTCCGTGGCTTGATAGGAACCGGGCCGCAGTGAGCGGCACAACTCTTAGAAAGGGCCGGAGAGGAGGAGGAGGGAGGAGGGGACAGCCCCCTGGGCAGAGTGCGCATTGGGGGCGGGAAAATGCAGGCGCGGCCGCTCGTGCTGTTGGGGGCCCGAGAGGGGCGAGTGAGCTGACTCCCCCCCCGCGCGTGCATGCGCCGCCTGCTCCCCCTTCCCCCCGCTCCCCTCTACGCCGGCTGAGCCATGGCCACCTGTCCGCAGAATTTTTTTAACATGAAAACAGTCCCTGGTGCCAGAAAGGTTGGGGACCCCTGCTTTACAGCACTCTCTGGAGTGGTTTGCAAATGTCAGTATATTCAAATATCAGTCAACAATCTGGGTCCTCGTTTTACTGATTTTGGAAGTATGGAAGGCTAACCGTGAGCCTCATCAGAATCAAACTCCTGGCTGTGGGCAGACTTAGGCTGCAACACAGCATTCCAACCACTGTGCCACCACACCTCCAAGTTCTGTCCATATATGACAAATGGTTTCTATTCAAGTTTGGAGAAATTCCATCTAGGCTGAACAACTTTCTAAATAGCTAGGACCCTTTAAATCAGGGGTCCCCAACCTTTTTTGCACCAGGGACCGGTTTCATTTTAAAGAAAATTCCGCGGACCGGCCAGCGTAGAGGGGGAGGGGGGGAGGGGGGAACAGGTGGCGGATGTGCACGTGGGGGGGAGAGTCAGCTCACTCGCCACTCTAGGGCCCCTAATGGTGCGAGTGGCCACGGCTGCACTTTCCCGTCCTCGGTGCGCCCTCTTCCCAGGGGGCTGCTCCCTCCTCCTCCTCTCCGGCCCTGCGGCCCGATTCCTATCAAGCCATGGACCAGCACCGGTCCACGGACCGGGGGTTGGGGACCCCTGCTTTAAATGATGTGTAGATAGGTCTTCTCCTTTTCCTTCTCAGTTGCCTCAAACTGTGTGTGTATGTGTACATACATACATGATGTATGTATATAAGCCATGTTGTTCACCATTGAGTTGGCTGTTCCTGTTCTCTTGCAGAACTTCTCCATCCTACTATTTTAAAGAGATATGCAGATTTTGCAAATAGTGTACAGCAAAATATTTAAATTATGCAAAGCCTGTCAGTTAATTTTGCCCTTTTAATATGGCCCAAGAATTCCTGCCTCTGCCTGTATCCCTGCAACCATCTGGTAATTGCATTGCTACAAAGCATGATTTAAAGACACACAGACTTTTGTGTTTCTCAAAAGTATTTTTCACTTTCTTCTTTCTCATCCTCTCTCCTCTCCCAAACCCCTTAAAAATAAATTAAAAGCAAGGAGGGAGAAGGCGTTGATGGACAAGAAGGGGAAATACATAACAGCATCCTTTGAATGCAGTTTTCATAACACAGAATATCATATGTATCTACTCAGAAGTAAGTGCTACTGAAATCAAGGGCATTTACTTCCAGGTAAGTAAATTATCATGATGCAAAAAGAATAAAACTGTTCACACCAGATATTCTTCTTAAAAATTATTAAAATTCATAGCTCAGAGGTGTGAATGCTTCTTTAAGAAAGGTACTTATGTTATCCCCAAAATAGCACCAGCACCATGTGATGGTTTCTGTTGCTATGGTTACTACACATTTGTTATTTAATAGCAAAGAAAATAGATGCACAAAACATGCTAATTATAACTGGTACATTTCCCCCCCAAATGTTTTAGATGAATATGCATACATGTTTTATGCATAAGAGACAGGAATGTCCTTCTCCAAGAGTGTGTGTGTGTGTGTGTGTGTGTGTGTGTGTGTGTACACCTGCCTGGGAAATACTTATATGGCTATTTTAATAGAGACAATACAACACTGCAAAATTCTAAAGAAGTGTTTATATATATATATATATATATATATATATATATATATATATATATATATATATATATATATATATATATATATATATATATATATATATATATATATATATATATATATATGTTTTCTGAGGTTTATATATATGTTTTATATATATGTTTATATATATGTTTTCGTATATATGTATGTATGTATGTATGTATGTATGTATGTATGTATGTATGTATGTATGTATATGTATATATATATATAAATAAATAAATAAATACTGGAGCACCAAGAAATGGTAGCATTGATATACGGAGGTTTGCATAATTCACTCGTCTTTGCATGATTTTTTTCAATTCTGAAAAAAGCTGAATGCTTATTATTCATATTAGACATATATCCTACAATATATAGTTTAGGTCCTGCTGGCTGAATGGGACTTCAGTGCCCAGTACGGCAGTGGCTTTCCATAGGGAGAATAAGATGAATGGCATAATGCTTATGTTTGTTTGCTTTTAGCAAGTGTAACATGAATTCCTTGGGCATTTCCACCCCTTCTGGGTTTCCATTTTCTCTCCATCTGTCTGAACTTGGTCACTGGTCATCTTTCCTCCTTCTGATCTTGAACAAAGGGAACCGTAAACCAATCAGTTTTCATCCTTTAGCTGACCAATAATAGCCTGGGACTGAGGGTCAATAATTAGCCCATTCCCAAAGCTGCCACCACCCTGCTAAAGAGAAGGAAGTCTCGTCTACCTTTGCTTTTAGTACATTTTAGGAAAAACGTTTTATTCCTTCAACAGGAAAAGAGGGAACACAGTAGCTCGAATTATAGAAAAAGCACAGAAATCAATGAGGAGGGAAGGAAAATACATGTTGGAATAAATATATGGGGGGAAAAACCTTAGTTCTTAAAAAAGAAATAATTAAAGCTTGATTATATTAGGCAATATTGATTTGAACTTTTTAAGATAGTGATAGAAGACAATGTAGAAACTGAGCATGCATCTTCCTTCCATGTGCGACAAATCCATATTTTGGATTATTCATATTATTCATATTTTGATACTTTCCAAAGTGTGGGAATGTAACCTAATATCAGATTTACATCTTTATTAACTCATATTTATTTTCCTAGCATAACGCTAACCATCGTATTAATATTAAACTCAAAATGTACCATTGTGCAACAGGTCCAACTGATTGATTTGTTAGAACAGCCTAGCCCAAGTCTTCATTCCAATTATCCACAAAATCTCCAATGTTTCCCCCCCCCCCCCCGATAATATTAATGATTTAGGCATTTCAGGCACTGCTAAGGCATCAGATCCAAATTGTAAAGTCAAAAGTTGTCTGACTTGACAATTTGTTTAGCTAATTCAAAATCTTTTTGTAAAATAGCATATGTTTTAAAAGACTGATTAAGAAAGAATTGATCCAAAGTGTTAATATCATTTTTTTTTGCCCAGGAATCACCAAAAAAGAGAAAGGTTGAGCCACAGTTTTCAGTTCTAGGATTATCCCATTTACCGGTAGTCAATCCCCATATTGGCCAGTGCCCATAATGTCAAGATAAATTCCATGGAGAAACGGAAACAAAATATAAACCCTATGACATAGTTGGAAATCAGGAAAGTTAAAAACCATATCCGCACATGAAAATGTGCATGTACCCTGCATGTGTATGGTGATATAGAAAGAAGGGAGCTGTTGCTATTAGGGGTAGTTTCCCAGCTGCTATGCTATAATTCCAATTATGAAGATGAAATGATAGCATGATGGCAAATTTATAACCATCTGTTTTGTCCAAATACTTTAACTCTTTGGTGATTGAAGGGGAAAGACAGATACGTTCTAAATTCTAAGCAATACAAATAAATTTCTTAAACACAACGAGGAACCTATTTTTTGCTGGGGGTGGGTGGGGAATAACAGTGGCTCAGTCCCTGAAGTCAATAATTTCAGGAAAACAAGCATTTCTAGTAATGGGAATACAGCTGCCTATATGATCGAGGCTAGAAGGGTGGGGTGGGGAGACCAGTTTTTCTGGGCTCACAAATGAACTGTAACCAAGGCCAAACCAAGATTGACTATCCTTAACAAAAGAGCTAAACTCTAATATCAGAATGAAGAAGAGCTAATTGTAAAGTTATGCCAAGCCTTCACATGAAAGTACCCTAAGCATCCTCAGTGTCATCAATCATCATCCCCTGGTGAGCCATAACCTTGACATGGTTGTGGGGCTTGTGCGCTCTGAGGAAGATGAGAGCTGTTCCAGAGAGTCAACCATACTGGACAGGTCTCATTTTAAGAACCAGACGAAGAGTGTCTCTTCCATAAATAATGTTTATGAGATGTAATTTTCAGAAACCCATACCTGTTTAGTTGTCACTTGGGTCAACAAGGACTGCTCTAAGTGTTGGGGTACATAGACATTTGGTGACAATGGGTTATGCAGGACTCAGATCTATTGGCTATGCAAACTGGACCAGCAGCTGCAGGACTAGTAGAAAAAAATTATTTACCTTGAATATATTCAAAGTTTAAAACAAAAACAAAAAAAATAAACGTTATGTTATCAAAAAACAAGTCCAACGAGAAGATTTCTATGGAGATTCTCAGTGATCCAGTCATGGTTGTCCCAAAGGTGCTTTTTCAAGAGGCCACTGGACTTTCTGGTTTTTCTTTTCTTCAGCTCTGAGCTGTAGAAATCTCTTGGATGAGAAGCAAAACATCGTCAAAGAAAATCCAGAAAGGGCAATGGCCTCTTGAAAAAGCACCTTTGGTCCAATGAAAAGAGGATATTGGAAAATAGTGCAAAACTAGTGAAAACTGAAGGAATCATGATATCCAATGGAAATAACATCAAGAGTCTGCTTAAAGACAGTCGCTGCAAATACCAGGGCATCCTTCAAGCTGACAACATCGAGCACACTGAAGTCAAGAAACAGGTTAGAAGTGAATACACCATGAGAGTGAAGAATATCTTAAAGTCTTGCTTTTCTCTCTGGATTTTATAACTTTCTACAACACCGATTTGAACTTTTTCTCTGGACTTGCTCCAGCGGCCGCACCCAAAAAACGCCATCTTAGTGGCACTGACTTAAACAGCTTACCATGGCTTCTAAAAAGCAACCAGAATCAGGCTTGGAAGCAAGAATGACAGCTATGGAGGAAGTGTTACACTCTTTGGTACTGGAAATTAAAGAACTTAGAAAAGACCACTGCAGTTCTAAATTAGAGCTCTTGGAGACACAGAAGAAATTGATGCAGAATACACAGAAGACTGAAGAGTTGGAAGTGGGGCTGGCTGGGGCAAAGGAAGAACTTAAAAATGTTAATACTGAAATTGGAGATTTAACTGGTCATATGTCTAGGATGGGTTTTGAAAGGATGTCATATTTTTTAAGATTTCAGAACATTCCGGAAGAATCTGGTGAATGCCTTCCTGATCTTATGAGCACAATTTTAGCAGACTACTTACACAAACCTAAGGAAGAGATCAGGGGGGACATTGACTTGGTTTATAGAATAAATTCAGCATATGCCAGGATAAATGAACTACCCAGAGAGATACATATTAAATTTGTTAGAAGGTCTACCAGGGAGGGAATATTGAGGGTGCAGAGAGAGGGTCCGTTAACGTACCAACAAAAGGAAGTCACTATCTTGAAGCAGATCCCAAAAAAGATTAGAGAGGTGAGGAGGAAATATTCCTTCTTATCTAAAAAATTGTTTAACCAGGGGATTTGGTTCAAGTGGGTGATGCCAGAAGGGATGTTGGTGTTCTGGGAAGGAGGAAGAGTAAGGATTAAAACAGTTGCTGAGGCGGAAGCCTTTCTTAAAAAATATTCCTCTACCCTGGAGGATGAAACTGGAGGAGCGGAGGGGGCCACGGCCCCGCCCACTGGGGATCAGGGAGGAGAGCAAGAAGACACAATTGCCAAGAGACTTAGATCTAAAAAAAATGACTTTTTTAATACAGTATAACTTTTGTTTGGATGTTTGTACACGATTGCTAGCATAGAATTTGGAATTTACAATGATGTATGCATTTCTCTTCACCTTGTAGTACTATTGAAATATGTATTATCTATGTTTTGTTAAGAAGCCCCGGAGGGGGCCAACGATCTCGACGTGAAAGTTCTCAAAATATTTTTTCAACTCACCTTACCCTACCCTACCTAAAAAATTTGTAAAACTCAATAAAAAAATTTCAATACAAAAAAAGAATATCTTAAAGTCCAAACTCAGTGGAGGAAATGTAATTAAGACAATTGACACTGAGGCAAGTCCAGGCATTAGATATATAGTTGTAACAGTGGGTTAGACTCAAGCAAAACTAGAAGCCCTGGATAGGAAGACCAGAAAATGAATGCAATTGATGCAGTTAATCATATCTGCCGTCCATACACCTATGCCGACACACTCTACTTGCAAAGGAGCATAGATGGACATGAAAGATTGTGTGTATACCAGTTAGTTGAAGAAGGGAAAAGGAATTGAAAGAATATTTGAAGGACAGTGAAGATGTACTAAACCTGTAAGGAAGAACTGGTGGGACCAGAAGCTAGACAAAGGGAAGCACTCTGGGACTTCAGAATTCAAACGTACAAATAACTGCCATATGACACCTTAGATTTAACACTTTTTAATAAGATAGATAAAAATGTCAATAGTGGACATGACAATACCTGGAAAAAAAACCAGAATAGAAAATAAAGAACTGGAGAAAATAGCAAAATACAAAGACCTGCAAATAGAAATATAATGAGTGTGGCAAAAGAAAGCAAAGATAGTACCAGCTTTGGTACAATCCCAAAACAACTGGAGTACAACTTGAAAACCATAGACATTGACAATTGATTAATTAATTTACTTGGAACAACTTGCATTTTGTGACAATAGTTTTGACACCACCAAACAACAATGTCTGCCTATCCCAGGTCCTTGGGAAAGACTTGTTAGGTAGATAAAAATGTCAAATCCTGTCTAAACCTTTGGCTGACCTTGTGACCAACCGTAATAATGCAAAGTGCCTCTCATACTCTTTTGTGCTCTCAGACATGAGTGATATTGATAAGGGTGTGATTAAAATGATTTCATGCAGCTGAATGCTGCATAAAACCTAGCTGAATGCGAAATGGCCAATGGAAGACAATCCTTGATGCCTTTAGCTTCTTCGTGATGGGACAGGCTGGTGATTAAGCAATGATTGAAAAGTCTAATGCTTCAGACAATTTTCTGCTACTCTGAGATGGAAATTGTATAAAAACCATAGTGGGGACTCTAAAATGAGCCCAACAGTATGAAAAGAAAAGAAAAACTGAATTTTTAATCAAACCGGTGGGCTGGGGGGAGGAGAAACCTGCATCTTGACATCATCACTTTGCATACTCCAGCCCTTGACCCTCCCCAAATGTCAACATGCCTCACGCGTCCGTAAACAATGGCCATCTTGTTTCTATGGATGAATAAAGCAGTGTTTTGTGAGGGAAGGGGGCTCCCCCCTTCAAAAGAGAGATTGATCGGAGTCTTAGTTTGACTCCCCCAAATTGTCTCCTGCTAATATCAAATGCTTTCCAGATAATAAAGATAAAACCAAAAGGACAAATGTCATGCTGGAGATCTTTAAAAAAACGGAGGTGTCAATATGATAACATTTATACCAATCAATAAGGACATCGCTGTTGGAATTCTGGTCACTTCAGAAGTGATGCTGAAATATGCAGAGCAAAGAATATTGTGAAAAGGCTAGAGCAACTTCTTGTGAAAGAAACTTAGTGATTCCAAAGCTTCAGAAATTGGTGAGGGGAAGATACGTTACAGTTGTGTAAGATTAGGTATTGTATGGAGAAAACAACTAAGGAGGGTGGGGGGCGGGTTGTTCCTTCGTTGAAAACTAGAACTTCAGATCAATCATATACAGTATGGATTACATTAATAGAGAAAAGAGCAAGCAGCAAATAGCTAAATCATGAATTTGCTAGCAAAAGATTTCATGACAGCTGCCACTTTGGACAGCTTTAAACGGAGATTATGTAGATTCATTATGGGTAAATCTGGGCATTATAGAATTGTAGAGTTGGAAGGCACTATTCAAATCAAGTCCAACTGCACTCTCAGTGCAAGAATCAACCACTCCTGACTAACAGCTAGCTAACATCCAAGGAAGGGATGATAAAGGAAGATTACCAACTCCTTGAGTAATTGATTCTATTGTTAATTTAATTTTCCTCCTAATATTCAACTGGATCTACCTTCCTGTAACTGGAATCCATTACTTAATATACTGTTGAGAGATGCAATATTTTCCTTCTAGGTGACCAACTTTCAAGTATTTATAGACTGCTGCCTTATCCATCTTCTCTTCTCTTCTCTTCTCTTCTCTTCTCTTCTCTTCTCTTCTCTTCTCTTCTCTTCTCTTCTCTTCTCTTCTCTTCTCTTCTCTTCTCTTCTCTTCTCTTCTCTTCTCTTCTCTTCTCTTCTCTTCCCTTCCCTTCCCTTCCCTTCCATTTCCTTCCATTCCATTCCATTCCATTCTTAAGGATGCTTTCTTAGATCTATCCTAATAGAACCTAGCTTCTAGCCTCCTCCTCCTCCTCACTGTCCTTCATTCGGTCTATTTCTATTTGACTGAACCCTTCTTAAGAGGTGGTGAACCCCATAAGGAAACAATGCTTCTGATGAGTCAGCCTAACACTGAACGTTCAGTTTCTGTAGTGATAACATGCTGCTGATTTGTAATTACCATTCCCAGATTGACAAATACTATTATAAAACTAGGTATCACCTTCTTAGTATCTATGTACCTGATTATTGATTCTTGGGTGAAGAAGTTTGCATTTCTTTCTTAAGTTTTAGGCTGCTTTTTTCAGCTCATTTCTCTCACTCGCTGGGATAACTAGTATGTATAGAAACTATATTCCTATGAAAGCACAGAAGTCTCAATGTGAATTTTTAATGGATGTCATACATGTATAAACTTTAGGTAGAGCTTCAGTCATACTGCTTTGGTGGAGATCTTGTCTTTTTGGACAATATCCTTGACTAGTCCTAAGTGTAATCATTTCCTGCTTATAAACATCCCAAGAACATCTGATAGACCCAGAGTAATAGACTTTTGGTCTGATTTAGCACAATTCCTCTTATTTTCCCAAAAGGTAAATAAAAGGGAATAAAAGGAAACAAATAATAAACTGAATATCATACTATAGGTTTTGCTCCCCCCCCCCTTAAATACGCATAATAACACTCATACACAAATAAAAGGGGTGGAGCTTGTGGCATCCCACTCATTTAATTGTTTTGACAAAATTGTCAGGTGCTCCGGAGTCTGAATAGGCTATCAAACACTTTCAATCCATACTGGAAATCCCATAATCCTTGACTGCAAAATTGATCTGTAATGAGCTGTTGCTTAATCCATTACAGTAGTGGGTAGTTAAAAGATTTATCTGTTACTAAGTTCATTAGAGTCAAAAGTCCCAAATGTAAAACACCGCAAAATATAAATATTACACAAGCCTAGTTAGCAATAACCATAAAATATTCAACCATGATACATTGCTAATAATGTATTGAGAAACATAATTCACACTTTCCTAATTAATACACAAGTTGTATCTTTTGTTTAACAGCCCCAGCAAACAGTTTGGCTGCAGCAAGAGTCACCTTGGAATTTTTATTTATTCAGAATGAGATCTGCCTCGTATTGTTTATAATAGAGCCCAGAATTAAACGATTTACAACTGCACAACATCTGAATGGTAAGTCACAGCTCTACTATCCTGAGTGGATTGGAGAACATCTTGTGAACTGGAATTAAAATATCTTTAGGTGTCCCAAAGGTGCTTTTTTAGAAGGAAACTGAACTTTCTTGTTTTTTCTTTGCAGACGTTTCGCTTCTCATCCAAGAAGCTTCTTCAGCTCTGACTGGATAGTGGGGAATGGAAGGATTTATATTCCTTGGAGACAGCTGGTCATTTTCATCCTTTTAGAAGGTCCTTGAAGCACTTGGAGGTTTATCTGTGTCCTCAGGGTCACCTGAATGGTGCTCCTGGTTCCTGTAATCTGCTATTTTTTCCTCTGGAAATACATTCCTACTCCCACACCATTCAAAGGGTGTTCATCCCAAATTGTATAGCTCAGGGGTCTGCAAAGTTGGCTCTTTTAAGACTGGTGGACTTCAACTCCCAGAATTCCCCAGCCAGCCTGGGAAGTTGAAGTCCACCAGTCTTAAAAGAGCCAACTTTGCAGACCCCTGGTATAGCTAAACGTCTGTAGTGATTGTTGCTGATGGATCCAGTATTTCATCAGCAGATCAAGACCCACTTAATATTCTACAATTTTTGGTTCTATCGGTGCTCTATTTTAGTCACTGTTTTGGTTCTCTATTGTGCCTTAAATTGCAAGCACAGGTAGTCCTCAGCTTATACCACAATTGGTGCCACAATTTTCATTGCTATGCCAGGTTGTTGTTAAGTGGGCCACATCCAATTTTACATTTTTTGGCCATGGGTTTTAAGTGAATACTGCAGTTGTTAAGTGAATCATTCAAATGTTAAAACCGATCCAGCTTCCTCCATTGACTTTGATTGTCAGAAGCTGGAAGGGAAGCTCACAAATGGGAATCACATGACCCTAGGAGTCATAAATGCAGGCCAATTTACATGCCCACATTTTGATTCAGGCACCCGTGGGGATGCTGTGATTGTTGTAAGTGCAGGAATTGGTGGTAGGTCACTTTTTTTTCAGTGCTGTTCTAACTTCAAACAAACTTAAAGGAACAAAAGCTGGCAAAAGTGGTTGTTATACGAGATCAGCTAAAGTTAGTTTATCTTCCAGGGTTTATCACTTCCCTGTCTCTTTTAAAGTAAAGGTAAAAGTTCCCCTTGCACATATATGGTAGTTGTTCCCGACTCTAGGGGGCAGTGCTCATCTCCGTTTCAAAGACAAAGAGGCAGCACTGTCTGAAGACATCTGTGGTCATGTGGCTGGCATGACTAAATGCCGAAGGTGCACAGAACGCTGATACCTTCCCACCAAAGGTGGGCCCTATTTTATTACTTGCATTTTTATGTGCTTTCGAACTGCTAGGTTGGCAGAAGCTGGGACAAGTAATGGGAGCTCACTCCGTTACGCGGCACTAGGGATTCGAACTGCCGAACTGCTGACCTTTCTGATTGACAAACTCGGCATCTTAGTCACTGAGCCATCGTGTCTTTTTAGTCTCTTTTAAACAAGGAGAAATAAAGAAGGTTAGCAGAAGCCTACCTAGAAAGTTACTATATAGAAAGAAGAAAATATTTGGTGACTATGTCCTCAAAAGGGAAAATGCCTTTAAGTTCTCTAGTCTTCTCCCCAATGTGCCTGTTTTCTGTAGCAGAGATCTTTTATGAGTAGGAAGAGCATTCAACCATGTGACTCTGAAATGGTTTAGTCCCAAGAGGATTGTATTATATAAGAGATCCCCGAATGTGCAATTTGGCTCCTCTGTAGTAAGTAAGGCATGCCAGTGTCATTTTCTTAGGACCGTTCCATGTATTATATGTGTGTGTGTGGGAGGGGGGAGATGTAAAATTCCTTCATAAAGACACCCTATCTCCAGCATTGTAAAAATACGCTTGGGCAAATCCACATACATTTATTGCATCTGTGTGCTTTCGAATATGCACACAGCTTTGAATGTAATTAGAATGGCCAGATTCTAAAACTTACAGTAGGAAAAAAAAATGCCAACTTTGCAAGGATATTATTACCCCACAGTTGCAGCTATGGACATCAGTAGCAATTTTTTAGGGATGAAATGCCAGGCTGCAGCCTCTTAACATCTGGATTCTTGGTCTGTTCAGTCATTTTAAGCTCAACAAATTAGCTGTGTAGCACGCATCTGGTAAGAAATTGGTCAATTATTTAAGACTTAGATGAGCTGATGTGGGGAACAAATCTGTCTCACAGTTTTCAGACCTGTTATGCTTTGTGGAAGTGTATACAATGCTATTCTCAATGGATGTGTGAATAGGGGAGCCACATTTCTGATTACTGCTTAGCTGAACTATTTGCATAGTTGCTTCTAGAAGTGATCAGCGAAGGATGGGTTGTGGGATTAGCACATTTTATAGCAATTTGCATGAGAGTATCACATCAACATAGAAACCACAGTTCCAACATGTCTGCATTTGATACAGACACACCAAGTCACTTCTCACACAGCCACACACTGTGGTGTTGTATGCACTTCTTAGCCCCAGGAATGAATGGGTATTCTTGACATAAATGGGGCCATTCCCTCAGAAGGATACTAAGCAGATGTCCAGATGGTTATGGGATTCTTAATAGACTTATGCATCCAGAATGTGGCGCATAGGTATCAGGATGAGAGGCAACATTGGCAAAGAAGAAAGCAAGAACAGCAAGTAATCACCTCCTGCTAGTTACAGTAAGTCCCTTAAATGACCTGGAAGTTTTACTGGGTTTCTGGAAATATCTGTAGTCTTTTTCTAGGCTACTGATTAAGAAACCTTCCTTAGCTAATACGGCTTGCCTTTTGCTCGACTAGAGATCAATAACAGCATGTAGCTTTAAGCCTCTTAGCTGCCAAGTTCAAGACTTATTATGGGCTCAAGTCTTGATATCGCTAGGCATTTTAATGTAACTTAATCTGAAAAACAATCTGCCAGGCTTCGTGCCTGGAAGCCAATGAGGCTGGAGAACTCCATAGAACTTCAGTAAGGCTGTTTTTAGAGTAGATGGACTTGTGGTTTTGATACTGGGTTCCTAAGGTTTCCTGAAGGAGCCCAGTGGTAGATGCACCTTGATGATACAAGTATCAGCGTCAAAAGTTATCGTTGGCACAAACATAAAGGCTACAGTTCTCATAATCAATTATTCATGAGCCAGATTGCAACAGGCATTGGACTGGGGCAAGGTTTTCTTTTTTATGTTGCTGCAGCCAATGGTTGTAAAAGGTCAATGTCCCATCATGTAGGTTGAGCAGGAAGGTCTCTAAATACAAGCAAAACTGGCTTACTACATTCTGGTAAGTGAATGAATGACTTGGCTATCTGCCCCTTTAAGCAGTGGTGGGATTCAAATAATTTAACAACCAGTTCTCTGCCCTATTAACTGGCTGGGTAGGTGTGCCTGGTGGCCATGTGACTGGGTGGGCATGGCCAACTTGACCACTCATCACACCTTCTGGCCACTCACCTCAAATGCCTCAATAAGGTACAATTTCTCTCTCTATTTATTTACTACTACTGAACATCCAAAATGCCCCAAAAATGGGGAAAAAACCAGGGCCAAAAAAGGCTCGAAATGACTCCAAAATAGCCAAAAAACAGGTTGAAAAACAGGTGGGGGGCAGGGCCAGCCAGTGGTGAGATTGGATCACCAAACTGGGCAGAATTTTTACAACTGGCTAGTGTGAATCAGTCTGAACTGGCTGAATCCCACCCCTGCCTTTAAATCACTGTAGACCAGTGATGACGAACCTTTTGGAGACCAACTGCCCAAACTGCAACCCAAAGCCTACTTATTTATCGTAAAGTGCCAACACGGCAATTTAACCTAATAATGAGGTTTTACTACCTAAGATAATGATAAACAATGCAGAGTTTAGCTAATTGTTCTAAGAAAAACATGATAAATGCACTTTTCTGCTTTTGAAATATTATTTCTCTTTCCCTCCCTCTCTCTTCTTCCCTCTCTTTTGCTCCCTCTCTCTCTCTTCCCCCCCTTTTTCCCTCCCTCCCTCCCTGTCTCTCTCTCTCTTCCTCTTCCTCTCCCCTCTCTCTTTTGCCCCCTCCCCCTCTCTTTCTCTCCCCCCTCTATCTTTCCCTCCCTCCCCCCTTCTCTTCCTTCCTCTCTCTCTCCCCCCTGTGGGTGAAACACAATGGACCTTGGCTGGGGCAATGGCACAGGTGCCCACAGAGAGAGCTCTGAGTGCCACTTCTGGCATGCGTGCCATAGGTTTGCCACCACTGCTATAGACTTTTAGAGCACATTGTTACCTAACTGTATGCATGACTATAGAGGCATCAGGGAAATTCTGGCTGGGGAATTGTGGGAGTTGAAGTCCAATGTCTTAAAGTTGCCAAGGTTGAGAAACACTGCATTAGTGTTTGCAGGTTTATGATTGGCCCTCTGAAGTTTTGAGCTCTTGAAAGGTAACCAGCCATGGCAACATCGACAGTCGTATCTATTTTTACAACTCTCAAGGAGGGCAAATATATCACAGCATTCCTGTTCCAAAAAACTGTAGTGAGGAATATGAACCCTTCTGTTCATTCCTTATTTCTTTCAACAGCTGTTTGCATCCAAAATACACGGCACTCAGTTTAGATATTCCAGCATGTCAGTAACATTGACTGAAAAGTTGTGTATGAGGCCTGCTGTTGGACTGATTGATATTTAATGTAACAATATCAAATGTTATGGCATCATAATTCTTTCCGAAGAAAGAAGCAAGCATCTTCTACTATCAAGAGATTATGATATATCCATAGATAAATAAAAACTGTATTTAGCCATGAAACAGCTAAGCTCTGAAAAGAGAAGAGAATTCTTTATTGGCCAAGTATGATTGGACACACAAGGAATTTGTGTCTGGTGCATAAGCTCTCAGTGTACACAAAAGCAATAAAGTGATAGATCATATATCATAGTTACAATAAATAATCATAACATACAATGGCAAATAATAAATCAGATACCAATAGGAGAAGGTAGTGAGAAGATCCCGAATTTAAGGATGCCACTTTGAAAACAAAGATCACACATTGCTTACAATACATGCAAAGCACAAAGCATAGCAAATACGATGGATTGGCATGGAATGTAAATAAGTTGAAAATACCTTCCCGAAATGGAGATATTTGATAGAAAACTATGAGCCAGTGGTAAGATTGTCTGTGGGGAGATACTGAATGACTGCAATTTTAGTGCAGCTGGGTTTCCATGAAGAAAACTGCATTTTCTGGGAAAAGTGAACTCTTGAGATTTAAAACAAAGCTGTGTTTTTTGTAAGAATATGTGTGAATGGATATGTGAGAGTATTAGAAGAAGTGAGAAAATGGATCACCATTGCTTGGGGAGAGAAACCAGAGAGCAATTCCCTTGGTTTGATTAAAATCATTGAACTATCACCTGAAGAAATCTTATAGGGCACTTAGCTGAACTTCTTGCTTAGACTTGGATGTTCTGGAGATGTTCACCTTGACATCAACACACAATTTTCTATTTGATTAGTTATGTAGAACTCTTGAATAAGGGAAGGAGAACAATTTATTGACTTAGTCAAGGGCTCCACATCTCAGTACTTTGAAACCTGAAGTATTTCTTCTGTTCAGAATAGGAAGAAGATGTTCCACACATCTACAAAGATAGGAAACATGTTTCTACTGTGAACTCGCTGCTGAAATCTCTACAACTCTACAACATCCTTATGTGCCTTTATTGGCAAGATGTGGTTTTTAATTGGATTGAAATTTAGAACTAAAAACAAGGCTTTATTGACAATTCAGTAGTATGGTAGGAAAAAAAAATTGCTCCCTGTTTAGCCAACAAACTTTTCTTTATCAATACATTAGCTGTTCTACAAAACAAGATTGATTGGGGTCATCATAATCCTTTGTAACTTTATATTGGCATTAAATGCTCGAGCAGCTTGCCTGTAACTAATTGCTAATATAGATTTCAACTGAGGAGTCAGTCTGCTTTGGCTCTACTGCCCAGGAATGTTTACGCTGGATCTAACCTATTGTTGAAAAGAGGAGGAAAAATACACATGGTACTTAAAACACAACCACCTAATATAAACTAACTGAAACATCTTGCGCTGTGAGTTTCTTTGCCATGACAAGAATAGTAACCATCTGTAAAAAGTGTACAGTAAGGGGCTAGCGAGGGTCAATGGAAATAGCATCTCTCAATGGAAATAGCATCTCTCTCTCTCTCTCTCTCTCTCTCTCTCTCTCTCTCTCTCTCTCTCTCTCTCTCTCTCTCTCTCTCTCTGTGTGTGTGTGTGTATGCACAAATAAGCAGTTGCTTTTCGAGTTATCAATTGCTGGGAAAGGCTGCTGAGTGACTTTCATAATGAAGACTCTGCAAGGTATTTCAAGTTGACTTTGTGCCTGTATTAGGGAACCTGCTGTTACGACACAGCTTAGATTACAAAGGTACAGTAGCTAGGTTAGCTCTCCCACTTCCATTTAGGTTCCATTTCAGACAGGATTCTAACATGGAACCTGTGACTTCCATTTTAGATAGGCAGCAGGATTCAATCTTCGATCTCCACTTAGGCCAACGGTCCCCAACCTTTCAGGCTTCGGAAGAAAAATTGTCTTCCACAGAGTGGATGGAGGTAGAGATGGTATTCTACCAGTTCGGACCAGTTCGCCCAAATTGGTTGCAGAAACTGAGTGATTCTGCCCACCCACCCTGGCTCTATGGCATCCCAATTAGGCCCTTTTTTAAAAGCTAAAAATGCATGCGTGGAAGGCTTAGAGAGAGAGCACATTTTAGATTTATTTATTTATTTACAATATTATTTTTTTTAGCTTGTCTTTGCTACTTTTTAAGTAACTCAAGGTGGCAAACTTACATAATGCTCCTTCTTGCTCTTTTTATCTTCACCACAACAATGTTGTGTGGTGGGTTGGTCTCAGAGGTGGGATTTAGCCATTTTGGACCAGTTCGGGCGAACCAGTAGCTTAGACCAGGGGTCTGCAAAGTTGGCCCCTTTAAGACAGGTGGACTTAAGCGAGGCTGGCTGGGGAATTCTGGGAATTGAAGTCCGCCAGTCTTAAAAGGGCCAACTTTGCAGACCCCTGGCTTAGACGATCAGTTGGGAGCGAACTGATTCGCTCCAACGATCAGGTGGGCCCACCTGTGCGCCACTGCATTTTACTTGCCTATATCCTCTCTGCTGATTCATGTGGCAGAGCAGATTGTTGCACCTCACCTGTGGTGTTGCCCAGAAGTAACATGGAAGGTAAGTTTTGTTTAAACTGCACATGCGTGTGGAGCGCACACGTAAAACATGCAATTACCAAACAGGTTGTTAAACTGGCAGGATCCCACCACTCATTGGTCTGAGAGAGAGTGACTGGCCCAAAGTCACCCAGTTGGTTTTCATGTCTAAGGCAGGGTCAAAACTCACGATCTCCTAGTAAGGTACATCTAAATTTTTAGGATTTCAGGGAGAATGAAATGGGAATATAAAGGAATAGGCCCTCATTTCCCAGGCATTGCAATGGAATGCCTTAAACCATCCACCTACTCATCCAATCGAAGTATCAAAATATTCGTGAAATGCTGTGTTTATTTGGTTCAGTCCTACTTAGTATTAAATTCTATATGGCAGAGCCCATTCTCAGGATAACAAGATAAATGTATCAGTTACACAATTCGGTTGTCCTTATTCATACAGGAGCATCAGTTACACATTTCTGAGTTTGTTTTAAACTGGTGCATACATTTCCCATTTTTTTTCCTAGGCAAATATAGAGGCCTAATTAGTAGGAAGTTTCACAGAGAAGATACAGAGGTGTGTGTGTGTGTGTGTGTTTGTGCATGCACTTTCTGTTTCTGTGCACACTTTATAAAGTTTTAATAAGGTGTCTGAATTTGAGCGCCAGTCTCTCATTCTCTCTGTCTGTCTCTGTCTCTCTGTCTCTCTCGGGGTGTGTGTGTGTTTATGTGTGCATGTGTGTTGCCAGTTCTATTTTTCACAGCCATCAGTTATTGAGTTAAAAAGATCCTGGCCTTGCTATATGAAATGTGGGGGGAAATGCCACTCTTTAACAAAGCAGGTTCCAATTCCATATGTAGGTAATTGAATTTCTGCCCCACAGGCTACCATTCGATGCACATTTAATTAGAGCTGGGACAACTACTCCAGTTGAGAAGTTCAAAAGATGACTATCTTCACACTGCTGGAAAAACAAACACATAAAGGAAACCAGATAAAATGACACAGTAAAGCAATGTTTCTTCAACTTTAAGATGGGTGGACTTCAGCTCCCAGAATTTCCTTAGCCAGCTTACTGGCTGGGGGAATTGTGGGAATTGAAGTCCATCCATTTTAAAGTCGCCAAGTTGGAGAAGCATTGCAGTAAAGGGCTCAGTTTGAGTCATTTCAGAGATAGAACTGTTGCTGAAAGAAAATCACAAGTTTATTATCTTCACGTCATTCGTGAACTATATTTGTAGAATCAACTAATGAATAAATGGATAATCAATCAATAAATAAATACTATAAATTAATATCTTTAAGCATGCTTAGGACTTTGTTATTCGGTCATCTTTTTTGCTACTTCTTCCATGATTCTTTTTTTAATAATTTTTTTATTTTTAATTAACCAAACAAACACAACACAAAGAAAAAAAAACATCTTTCGTTACATATTGTAGAAAGTGCATCAGTTGGTTACAAATAATTTTTGTGCATCTCTTCCACAGTCATTACTTATACTTCATATCAAATTATGTAGTTTAAATCAAAAATCTTTATATATCTTAGTATCAACATACTACAATTCTCATTTGACCATAATTGTTTTAACGTCCTTTTGCACAGAATAATCCAAAATTGAAAACATAATCACACAATGGCATTTCATTAGTTACTTCAAACATCATCCAATAACAATATACCTTTATAACATGTTCTAAGTAAGAATTAATTCTGTTTGATAACATAATTTCTAAATTTCTTATCCAAATTGCTGTTTACAGTTTGTATCCAAATTCCTTTTGTTAAGCCAGTATATATAATGGATATAGTTAACTATATATATATATATATATATATATATATATATATATATATATATATATATATATATATATATATATATATATATATATATAGTTAACTATATCCATTGTCATTTCATTATTATTGTTATAGTTATTATTTATTAACAGAAATTCATTTGCTATTTATATCAAATTCCCCCTCATCAAACCCACACATATGTAACTTGTTATCATTATCAATTATTTATTTAACACTAGCCGTACCCGGCCACGCATTGCTGTGGCCCAGTCTGGTTAAATGGCCAACCAATCTGTGTGTAGATCTACACCTGCGCACACAAACACATACTCACAACCACTGTATAACCCCCAACCTACCTACCTACTGTATTTCTCCCTCTTTCTCTCTATCCCTTTTCCATACATACCTACCTACCTACCTACTGTATTTCTCCCTCTTTCTCTCTATCCCTTTTCCATACCTACCTACCTACCTACTGTATTTCTCCCCCCCCCTCTCTCTCTGTATCCCTCTACCTTTTTGAACTACTTGAGGCTAAAGGGAGGAGCTCTGGCTGTGTGGAGGGGGGAAGAACAAGGTAAAAACATTTCCCCATTTTGAACTACTTGAGGCTAAAGGGAGGAGCTCTGGCTGTGTGGAGGGGGGAAGAACAAGGTAAAAACATTTCCCCATTTTGAACTACTTGAGGCTAAAGGGAGGAGCTCTGGCTGTGAGGAGGGGGGAAGAACAAGGTAAAAACATTTCCCCATTTTGAACTACTTGAGGCTAAAGGGAGGAGCTCTGGCTGTGTGGAGGGGGGGAAGAGCAAGGTAAAAGATTTCCCCATTTTGAACTTCTTGAGGCTAGAGGGAGGAGCTTCTGGCCAAGAGAGAGGGGAGGCCAAGAAACACAGAGGTCTAACGTATCTACAAAGCAAAAATAGAAATAATACATTCTAGATTTGTGCGCTTAAGACTGTGATTGTATTTTATTTCAAAATGACTGGCTTAGTTCAATGTAATAACTGTTTTGCACCTGTCTTCCGCAGTACTCTTTTCAAATTTGGATACTGTTCCCCTTGCAGACAAATTAATAGACTACATAGACACATCACATATCTTGAATCTGTAATTTGTGATCTCCAGGCAGAAATTAAGTGTCCAATTCGGCCATTCCACCCTGTGGAGATGCCACACTACCAGCCTCCTCTACCGCAAAGATCCCACAGAAGAAGAGCAGCCTGGACAACTGTGGGATCTGGCAGGGTGAGAGCTGTGACCCACAAACACAAAACTTTTGCTGTGTCCCAGCATAACAGATATAGCGCCCTTGCTGATCTTAATGGGGACACTAAAGTGACAGGTCAGGGTAATAATGACGACTCAAATAAGCAGGGGATTGTGGTCCAAAGTGAAGAACCGACTTCAGAAATGCAAAAGTGTGAACCAGGGATCATGCATCAGTCACACAACAAGAGCAAGGTACCCAAAAAGAGAAGTCACCTCCTGATTGGTGACTCAATCGTAAGAGATGTAAACTTAGGTAAGGATATGGAGGTTTTGAAAGATGTCAGATGTTTACCGGGTGCTACAGCCAGCAGAGACAAGAGGCGTATTCTTAAGATAGTCAAGAATGCAAGTAAGGACTGTGAAGTTGATGCTATTATACATCTTGGCACAAATGATCTGTCCCAAAAAGATGTAGCTTCTGTGCAGAATGATTTCCAGAGTTTGGGGTACGAACTTAGTAGTACAGGTTGTAGGCTTATCTTCTCAGAGATCATACCAGTATACAAAGAACAAAAAGGAAAGGGCCAGCGCATAGCAGAGTTTAATGTGTGGCTAAAGGAGTGGTGTAAAAAGGAAGGCTTTGGTCTTATTAGTCATGATGCCTGCAGCTGGTCCAATGATAAACTGTACAAAAGAGATGGTTTGCACCAATCCAAGAAAGGGACTGAGTTACTTGGCACTAAATTCACAGATTTCCTGGCTAAACATTTAAACTGAATAGTGGGGACAGAGAATCAATAGATAAAGAATATTTCTGTCCCCAGCAAACTAAAATTCATAGGGTTATCAGTGCATGTAACATAGATATTGGTGCGGGTAATATTACCAACACTGCTGTCAAGCAAAGCCAAACAATTAACAGTGAGTGCCATACCATGTACATGAACCATACAAGTGGCAAAGAAATAGGGGCAAAGAGAACCATAGTCAGGCATAACACAGGTTTTGTAGACAGAAAACACAGGGTCAATCAAAATGGACTCAAATGTCTATACACCAATGCACAGAGTATGAGGAATAAACAGGGTGAATTAGAAATTCAAGTAAATGAGGGCAGATACGATATTGTTGCCATTACAGAAACTTGGTGGGATGAAACCCACAAATGGAACATACAGCTAGAAGGATTTAAATTATTTAAAAGAAATAGACAAAATAAAAGAGGAGGTGGAGTTGCACTATATATAAGAAATAATTACATCTCTACAGAAATAGAGCACAACAATGATGAGAACTATCTTGAATGTATTTGGGTCAATATTAAAGGATGGGGGGGGAATGATATTGTCATAGGTCTATACTACAGGCCACCCAACCAAGCAGAGGAAGTGGATGTACTTTTTGCTAACCAGCTAACTAAGGTATGTAGGAAGCACACTGCAATAGTAATGGGAGATTTTAACTACCCTGACATCAATTGGGAAACAAACTCTGCACCAAGTGGAAGATCCAACAGGTTCCTAAGAAACCTAGCAGACAACTTTGTTTCCCAAAAGGTAGAGAAGAGAACAAGGGGATCAGCAATATTGGACTTAATTCTCACTAACAGAGAGGAAATGATAGAAAGTGTAGAAGCTACAGGAACTTTGGGGGCAAGCGATCATGAAATACTGGAATTCAACATTATGCAAACAAAAGTAGTTGAACAAAGTCAAACTAGAGTCTTAGACTTCAAGAGAGCTAATTTCAATAAACTCAGAGAGAGCTTGGGAAGGATTCCATGGATGAGAATCCTCAAGGGGAAAACAACTCAGGAAGCTTGGGAAATTTTGAAAAATGAGATTATAAAAGCCCAGTCCAGCGCAATACCAATGAAGAAGAAAAATAACAGTTCCCAAAAGAAACCAGCATGGCTGCATAAAGAACTCTCTGACAAATTGAAAGACAAAAAGGATAAATATAAAAAGTGGAAAAAGGGGGACATAGCCAAGGCAAAATATCAGCAAATAGCCCGAGCCTGTAAAGATGAAGTGAGGAAAGCTAAGGCTCGCAATGAAAAAAGGCTTGCCAAAAAAGTAAAAAATAACAAAAAAAGCTTCTTCCAACATGTTAAAAATAAGAAAAAGGTTAAGGAAACAATTGGTCCACTGCTGGGAGAAAATGGCAAGAAGATGATAAGCAACAGGGAGAAAGCAGAACTATTTAACTCTTTTTTTGCATCTGTCTTTACACAAAGGGATAAAACAGTCCAACCAATCAAAAACAGCACCACAAATATCAGATTAGGAACACAAGTTGAAATAGGGAAGAAAATGGTAAGTGAGCACCTGTCTGCCCTGGACGAGTTCAAATCACCAGGACCGGATGGATTACACCCCAGGGTCCTGAAGGAACTGGCAGACGAGATCTCAGAACCACTGAACTATATCTTTCAGAGATCCTGGAGCACCGGGGAACTGCCAGAAGACTGGAAAAGAGCTGATGTGGTTCCCATCTTCAAAAAAGGGAAAAAAACAGATCCAGGAAACTATAGACCCATCAGCCTGACCTCAATACCAGGAAAGATTCTGGAAAAGATAATTAAACAACAAATAAGTGAACACCTAGAAGCAAACAAAGTAATAGCCAAAAGCCAACATGGGTTTGTCAAAAACAGATCATGCCAGACGAATCTAATTGCATTCTTTGACAAAGTGACAAAATCAGTGGACCAGAGGAATGCTGTTGATATAATTTACCTGGACTTCAGTAAGGCATTTGATAAAGTAGACCATAACCTACTATTAGATAAAGTAGAAAATTGTGGGTTAGACAGCAGCACCACCAAATGGATTTGCAACTGGCTGACCAACCGCACTCAACGTGTAGTCCTCAATGGAACTGCATCTACATGGAAGGAAGTATGCAGTGGAGTCCCCCAAGGCTCTGTTTTAGGCCCAGTACTCTTTAACATCTTCATCAACGATTTGGATGAGGGGATAAATGGGGAACTCATCAAATTCGCAGACGACACCAAGCTGGCAGGAATAGCCAACACTCCAGAAGATAGGCTTAAGACACAGAAGGATCTAGACAAACTTGAACATTGGGCACTGTCTAATAAAATGAAATTCAATTGTGAAAAAAGTAAGGTCCTACATATAGGCAAGAAAAACCAAATGCACAAGTACAGTATAGGTGGTACCTTGCTCAATAGTAGCAACTGTGAGAGGGATTTTGGAATCCTAGTGGACAACCATTTAAATATGAGCCAGCAGTGTGCAGCAGCTGCCAAAAAAGCCAACACAGTTCTAGGCTGCATCAACAGAGGGATAGAATCTAGATCACGTGAAGTGTTAATGCCACTGTATAGTGCCTTGGTAAGGCCACACTTGGAATACTGCATACAGTTTTGGTCGCCACGATGTAGAAAAGACGTGGAGACTCTGGAAAGAGTGCAGAGAAGAGCAACCAAGATGATTAGAGGACTGGAAACTAAGACATATGAAGAACGGCTGCAGGAGCTGGGTATGTCTAGTTTGATGAAGAGAAGGACCAGGGGAGACATGATAGCAGTGTTCCGATATCTCAGAGGGTGCCACAAAGAAGAGGGAGTCAAACTTTTCTCCAAGGCACCTGGGGGCAGGACAAGAAGCAATGGGTGGAAACTAACCAAGGAGAGAAGCAACTTAGAATTAAGGAGAAATTTCCTGACAGTAAGAACAATTAACCTCTGGAACAGCTTGCCTCCAGCAGTTGTGAATGCCCCAACCCTGGAAGTCTTTAAAAAGATGTTAGACAGCCATTTGTCTGAAATGGTATAAGGTTCCTGCCCATGCAGGGGGTTGGACTAGAAGACCTACAAGGTCCCTTCCAACTCTGCTATTCTATTCTATTCTATTCTATTCTATTCTATTCTATTCTATTCTATTCTATTCTACCTACCTATCTACCTACCTACTGTATTTCTCCCCTCTTCTCTCTATCCCTCTACCTACCTACCTACCTACCTACCTACCTACCTACCTACCTACCTACTGTATTTCTCCCCCCCCCCTCTCTATCCCTCTACTTATGGCCATTATAACTTTCAACGGGAAGCCTTTGGGCTCCATTTCCATGCAGGCATCAAAACACCTCAGGGATTCTTTTTCTCGAGGAAAGCACTCATGTTAGGATATTCTTGGGCATTGGATAGATCTGAGATTGGGTGGGTGGGGGGCTTTGTGCCTACGCAGCTTGGCCACCCCACACTTTTTCCCCCCGCGCCTCTTCACACTCTTCTCCCCCCAACCCAAAGTTTAAGCGGCACTTTGGCAGCAATGGCAGCAGCAGCGATGGCAGAGGCAAGAAGGTGTGGAGGCGGAGGAGAGGGCAACAGCGACTGCGGAGCCAATAAAAGGAGGTTGGCAAGAACAGCAGCAGCAGGGACGGCAATGGCGATAGGGAACAGAGGTGGTGGAGGCCTGGATGAAGGGGAGGGCGGTAGGGTCAGTGCTGGCAGAGGGCAGAGGCGTGAAAGACAAGGAAGTGGGAAGCAACGAAAGCAGTGAGGAGAGTTTAGGCCTGACAGATTGTTGAGGAAGCTGGCGCATGAGACAACGTTGTTGTTGGTGGCTTATTCGGCTGTTGAGGAAGCAACCATTGCAAATGTGATGTTGAAGCGCGGGGGAAGGGCATCAGCACACGCTGCTGCACATGTGTGTGATGCAGCATAAGAAGCAGCCGGGTGGGAGGAGCTAAAGGGAGGGGGAAAACTCAGAAGTGCCGCACTTTAACATTTGCATAACGTGCACATGACATAGGTGTGCCATCCACACAATCTATACATATCATTGTTACTGTATTTCTTAGGAACATTGTGTGAAAATTTAGTGGCGATTGCTGCAGTACTTTCTGAGATTAGCGGTTTTGCACAAACTATTGTTAAATTTTTATTTATATATAGCACTCTAAAAGTTACTAAATTATTAATTACTAAAATGGACTAATTTTTTGTTATCAACTTTCATGTATCAACCAGTGTCCTTCCAATAGTAATACAGTCTTATTTCTTTTGCCATTTGTGGAATTAATCTTCTATTTATTTTCTTAATAAATTTTCTATAGACTTCTTTCTGCACCTTGTTGCTTGTTGCATTCCTCAGGTAATCTTGTTATATTGAAAAAGTTTTATTGAGTTTACATTTTTTGTGGGGTAGGGTAAGGGTTACATAGAAATTTTGAGAGTGGTCACGTCAAAGTCGTCGGCTCCTCCGGTACCTCAAGTTACATTATTAAAAAGAAAGAAAAGAAACATTTCACTTAACACTACAAGCTGGGAGCAAGTACATATACCTAAATTTTTCAGTTATATACTGTCAGTCAATTACAAAAATCCAGATTACAAATATCATACAATATTACTCAAAAAAAAAAACACGGGCAAAGTTATTTTTTAGATCTAAGTCTCTTGGCAATTGTATCTTCCACCTTCTCCCCCGGGCCCCCAGCGGACGGGGCCATGGCTCCCCGTGCCCCCCCTGGATCTTCTCCCAGGAGAGAGGAATGTTTTTTAAGAAAGGCTTCCGCCTCAGCAACTGTTTTAATCTTCACTCTACCTCCTTCCCAGAACACCAGCATCCCTTCGGGTATCACCCACTTGAACCAGATCCCATGATCAAACAATGTTTTAGACAAGAAGGAAAATTTCCTTCTAGCTTCTCTAATCTTTCTTGGAATCTGCTTCAAGATGGTAACCTCCTTTTGTTGGTAAATCATAGGACTCCCTCTTTGCGCCTTCAAGATCTCCTCTCTGGTTGACCTTCTAACAAATTTTACATGTATCTCTCTGGGTACTTCATTCATCCTGGCATATGCAGAATTTATTCTGTAGACTAGGTCAATGTCCCCTCTGATCTCATCTTTAGGTTTATGTAAATAGTCTGCAATAATTGTACTCATAAGATCAGGGAGACATTCACCATCCATCTCAGAAACATTCTGAAATCTCAAAAAGTATGTCATCCTTTCCATATCTATCCTAGTCACATGCCCATTTATTTCCACAACCTCATTAGAAACATTTTTAATCTCTCCCTTAGCCCCCTCCAGCCCCCCTTTCAATTCTTCATTCTTCTGTGTATTCTCAAGCACTTGTTTTCGAGTGTCCAATAATTCCTTTTTAAAGTTGACATTTTCTGCCCTCTGGGCCTTAATTTCTAATACCAAATTTTGTATAACAGATTCAAGGGCAGTCATTCTTTGTTCAAGGCGTGCCAACGTTGCTTCTTGTGCCATGTTTAGCTGTTAGCTGTTAAAATCCGTGCCAGTAAAATGGCGTTTTTAGGGTGGGGCTGGTGAGGCAGATCAGGAGTCCAAAGTTCTTAAAGTTGTATAGCTGCAAAATTCAGAAACCAGTAGAGAAACACTTTTCCAACTCCATAGGTATAATAACGAAGGCAATCCAGAAAGGAAAACACAAATCCAAAAAAAGAAAATTCTTCATCAATAATTAGAGGAAGTCCAAATCACAAAGAGACACTGGTAATTTTCCATAGGTCATAGTCAGTCGGGGACAAAGAGAAGCCATTTTCCGCCCAAACTCAGAGCCCGAGGGAGAAAGCGGTTAAGAAGCAAAAAAGAAACTGTTTCAGCCAGACCTAGAGACATAATTGCAAGCAAGCCGCAAAGTACTTTCCCTTGTTAAAGACCATCCGGATTAAAAGTTTCCGATTCCTCGCAACGAGGCATTTCCGAGTGCCGCTTTTAGTCCAAGGGGGGTTTTTTGGGAACAAACACCCCCCTCCAGTCGCTTTCAGCCCGGCTGACAGTACAAGAAAAAAAAGTTTTAAACGCTCACTCTCCGCTCGCAGCTGAGGTCCCGAAAAGCCTCCCGACTCTTCCGATCGTCTCTCTTCATGGAATTAAATGGTGCCGCCAACCTTTGGCGAAGGGAAGACCCCCCGCAGCATGTCCTCTTCCGCCTAAGCCGAGGAGCAGGGTCGCTCTCCCCACTGCCGTGGGGGGGGGCTTCCCTGTCGAGCCGGCTTTACGGGAGAAGCCCCAAACAAGGGGCTTCTCGCCCCCGTGGGGGGGCAGGAAAAGGAACAAAGCGGCGAGCGAACCCTAAGTTCGCCCGTCGCCGCCGGAGCCGGAACCGGAAGCCCTCAGGTAATCTTGATGCCCTCCATCTGCTACCTTAATTAACTTATCTTTGATTATCAATAGTGCTTCTGACAAGTTTTCTCTCCTTAAATCCATCATTTCCCCCTTTTTTCTTCTTCTATGCCTTGAAATCTGGGGTAGAGTTCCTGTCCATCTAATTCCCTTTTCCATACTCCCCTTTTTCCACTTTCAACCACATTCATTCCACTGGTAAGTTCATCAGTTGTCTGGTCTTTGTAGTCCTTTTTCCCTTCAATTTTTAGGACTCTAACCCCATCATTTTTTGCTGTACAAAACTCTATGTTTTCCATCTTCTTCTCAATTCTCTCAGTAATTTCTAGTAAATTTTGAATTTCAGACATAATGTTTTGCAGCATTAAGGTTTCTTTTGAATATTGTGCCATTTTTCCAAACTGGTAGACACTGCCACTCTGGCTTTCATGGCTTTTTAAATTTTAAATTAGCTTAAGCGCAAATTCATTTATGATCTTCAAAAAAAGGTTCTGTTGCTTTTTCTCTCCCACTGCCAGTAAGGCTCTCAAAGAGCACCTGTATAAACAATTCTTGCTCTTGCCTCTTATCACTTTCTGTAAACAAGTTGCAGAACCTTGCGATGCAAAGTCAGTGAGAACAAAGGGGGAAAAAGGGAAAGTACCTTTCCTCCAGAACTCGAGCCTCCAGCCTCCAAGTGGCAGTATTGCTTCCTTTCACTCTCTGATATTATTTCAGGCTTAAGAGAAACAAAGTTCTTAGATGGAATTTAATAGCAAGTAATAAAAACCCTTGTTGAAGTAAAGGAGAAGATTTTAATCCAGAGGTTAAAAAGTAGAATAAAAAAATAGAAGAAAAACTGATCTGTTCACTTTAAAAAGAAAAAAAAATTGCGAGCACTTCAACCCACAAAATAGAATTACAAAAAAAAAACCACACTATCCAATGGGCAGTCTTTTTCAAAACAGTAAAAATTCCTCACCAGATGGACACACTTTCCCTTTCTGCTTCCCTTCCGTTTCGGAACCATTCCAACTTCATCAGCCTAGGCTGCCTTTTGTCGCCAGCTAGAAGAACTGCTCTTGGATCAATCAGGGACTTTGCGGGGTCCCTGAGATCAGCAAGATGTATTCTTCCTGTTCACCATCTCTACAGGACGGTTTAGGTGGACTGTCCAGCGGCAAAAGTATCAGCGGCGGTCTCGGAGCATCAAGACCACACATCCATTTTGTCATGACGTTGGCTCCTCCCTCTACTTCTTCCATGATTCTTGAAGGCAATGAGGGTTCTGGGTATTTTTAAGTACCGTATGTGGGATTTTTTTATGTGCAATTCATAGCATCACCTGCCAATTTTTAAATAACGACTCTTTTGCCAAATCAAGGGCATCCCCTTCTATTTGAGCTGAGTAGGTCAAACCCATTTTTTTTTAAAAAAAGAAATCCATGGGAAGAGATGAGAAATTATACATTACAGAATGCATTTATTTCTTTAGCTAAGGTACTCTGCTTCACAGTCACAAAAATGGGTCTCTTGTGTTGTGTTAGCCAGCTCCTATATATGGTATGTATGGAATTCGGAAAGCTCTGTTAAATTGGCAATGATGAGACGAGTCTTCAGAAGCACAGATGGCTAATATTAATACTAAACTAAATTAATATTAATACTAAACTAAACAAAAAGGCCAACACAGTTCTAGGCTGCATAAATAGAGGGATAGAATCAAGATCATGGGAAGTGTTAATAACACTTTATAATGCCTTGGTAATGCCACATTTGGAATACTGCATTCAGTTTTGGTCGCTACAATGTAGAAAAAATTTGGAAACTCTAGAAAGAGTGTAGAGAAGAGCAACAAAGATGATTAGGGGACTGGAGGCTAAAATGTATGAAGAACGGTTGCAGGAACTGGGTATGTCTAGTTTAATAGAAAGTAGGACTAGGGGAGACATGATAGCATTGTTCCAGTATCTCAGGGGTTGCCACAAAGAAGAGGGAGTCAAACTATTCTCCAAGGCACCTGAGGGTAGAACAAGAAGCAATGGATAGAAACTAATCAAGGAGAGAAGCAACTTAGAACTGAGGAGAAATTTCCTGACAGAACAAGTAATCAGTGGAACAGCTTGCCTTCAGAAGTTGTGAATGCTCCAACACTGGAAGTCTTTAAGATGTTGGATAGCCATTTGTCTGAAACGGTATAGGGTTTCCTGCCTAAGCAGGGGGTTGGACTAGAAGACCTCCAAGGTCCCTTCCAACTCTGCTATTGTATTGTATTATTGTAAATGACAGGAACTAGGCAGCCTAGAATCATACAGTCTAACATCCTGTCATGTTAGTGACTTTACTTGGAATGTAAAGTTAGTAAGTGTATCCCTGAAATATTTCCTAACCCCTAATTTTTATTCCTCGGTTCTCAAATCACAGAGGGCAAGCGTTAGAAGCTTGCTCCTGAATTATGGTTCCATTTGCTATTCACTTGATACCATCTGTATTATGCTGAATCTTGAATCCTCTCTAAGATCTCAGTATATAGTTTCTCAAATACCTCATTAGATTAGAACAAGGGGAGGTAAGCAGGATAGAGAATGAGTTTGGTGTAATAGTTAAAGGGACAGACCAGAAACTCCAGCTACAAAAACCCCAGACAGCTTATCTATCTGGAACCCACACTGCATATCAGACATTAATACACTTGAGAGAGTCCAGGGGTATTTCACAAGAAGAGCACTCCATTCCTCTACTCGCAACAGAATACCTTATGCCACCAGACTCGAAATTTTGGGCTTAGATAACCTAGAACAGGGGTGGGCAAACTTTGCAACTTTAAGTCTGAAGGACTTCAGCTCCCAGAATTCTCCAGACAGCTTTGCTTTCCTTCAGACTTAAAGTTGCAAAGTTTGCCCACCCCTGACCTAGAATTACACCACCTACTGTCTGACCTAAGTGTAGTACACAAAATTATCTGTAGTCATTGACATCCTATCTGTCAATGACTACTTCAGCTTCAATTGCAATAATACATGATCACACAATATATACAAACTCAAGGTAAACCTCATCAAACTTGATTGCAGAAAATACGACTTCAGCAACAGAGTGGTCAATGCCTGGAAGGCACTACTGACTACAATACAATACAATACAATAGCAGTGTTGGACTGCCAGGAAATTTCTCCTCAGTTCTAAGTTGCTTCTCTCCTTGATTAGTTTCCACCCATTGCTTCTTGTTCTGCCCTCAGGTGCCTTGGAGAATAGTTTGACTCCCTCTTCTTTGTGGCAACCCCTGAGATATTGGAACAATGCTATCATGTCTCCCCTAGTCCTTCTTTTCCTTAAACTAGACATACCCAGTTCCTGCAACCGTTCTTCATATGTTTTAGCCTCCAGTCCCCTAATCATCTTTGTTGCTCTTCTCTGCACTCTTTCTAGAGTCTCCACATCTTTTCTACATCGTGGTGACCAAAACTGAATGCAGTGTTCCAAGTGTGGCCTTACCAAGGCATTATAAAGTGTTATTAAAACTTCCCGTGATCTTGATTCTATCCCTCTGTTTATGCAGCCAAGAACTGTGTTGGCTTTTTTGGCAGCTGCTGCACACTGTGTTGTTACATCCTCAAACCCCCCATAACTTTAACCTTAAACTGTCTACTGTCGACCTCAACCCATTCCTAAGAGGTCTGTAAGAAAGCATGCATAAGTGCACCAGCGTGCCTAACGTCCCTGTCCTACTGTCCCCATTTATCCATACCATTTCCTGTCTTCTTATTTATGTTTATTCTTATTCTTATATTTAACAAACTAAATATAAATATTAATAAAATAATAAAATAAAATAGTCCCACCTTAGCCTTGAAGCCATATGGGTGGCTTTGGGCCAGTTACTCTCCCAGCTCTAGGAAGAAGGCAATGACAAACCACTTCTCCAAAAAATCTTGCTAAGAAAACTGCATGTTCTTGTCTATGCAGTCGAATGCTCCCACATACCCTAAAGCAGGGGTCTCCAACCTTTGCAACTTTAAGTCTGAAGGACTTCAGCTCCCAGATTTCTCCAGCCAGCTTTGCTTCTGGGAGCTGAAGTCCTTCAGACTTAAAGTTGCAAAGGTTGGAGACCCCTGCCCTAAAGAGATGACATGGCACTTCAACTGTTTTGGACTTCAAACTCAGTTCTAACTACTGGTAGTATGGTTAACGGATCAAGAAATTACTGCTATATACTAGTATAGATGTTCCTGGATAAAGTCCTTTTCTTAGTCATGAAGTTCCCGATTTGGGCTTTAGAGTTCGCGAAAATTGGATGATGGATGCACACGTTAGCATCGTCACCACATCATTGATGGAAGCATTTAGAAACAGTTACCTTTCGCTTTTTTCCAGCACTGCAGTCATAAATCCATTTGGAGGAGTTTGCACTGAAAAAAAAAAAAGAACAAGGAGAGGAGACAGAAGAATGAATTGTTAACCAAGCAAGCTCTTGTGCATGACTCATAAATAAGCTCATTATATGAATTACTGGGATGCTGATAGAGAATACAGATGCTAAACCTCAGCTAGCAGAGGCAAGATTTTGGCTTCTGGAACAAGATTAGACAAATCTCTGGGATAACTAGGTTTTCCTCTTCTTCCTCTTCTTCTTTTTTTTTGTGCAAAAACACTGCAGACCTTGAGAAAGCATCAAAGAAGATTGAATTAAATGTTAGACATTTGCAGATTTTGCCCTGTAAGGGAAAAACAGATAATAACTGGAAATGGATTGACTTTAATCAGAGGAGCAATAAGCTACGGATCTCCCATTTCTGATAGTATTAAAACCGTGCTGCAAATTTTGCTTTTGCTCCTCACCATGAACCACAACTGTAACTTGTGTGACAGCTGAGTTCTGTTCAATGGTGGGAGGCTTATTTCCCATCTGTTTCACCAAATGCATGTACACCTGGGCAGAGATGTCCTTAAAAAGGGTAATAAAAAAGTTTTTTTTATAAAAAAAAAAAACCCATAAAGTTGGGGGCCAAAACTGCACGGCTGAAACCCATCCTCTTTTTTTTTTTTTTTTTTTTTTTTACATGCCTAAAAAAGGTATGAAGGTTTCATTGCATGAACATGACCATCTGTCAGGCAGAAAAGACCAAACATGAAGCTTCCTCAAAGCTTATTTATTCCTAAAAGCCTTTGCACAAGAATCTTCTCATCTAACACTCAGCACCTGGTTAGAGTAAGTGTCAAACAGAGTTGGGTTACTCCCGGTTCAGCCCGGATTGGGCAAACCAGTAGTAGTGGTGGCGGGAGGCTCCACTCACCCACCCAGACGCTTCTGCGCATGCATGCATGCGCAGAAGTGTTGCGCGAACACGAGTGCATGCAGGAGTATGCCTGAACTGGTAGTACAAATATTGGCAACCAGTGGTGGCTTGCAGGTGTTACACCCTGGTACGGGCATACCGGAGCAAGACGGAGGAGCACTGGATACCATTCCAGTATGGTGCTCTGGAGGGCCCGTCTACCTGCCCTCACTTCTTACCTGTCCTTTATGCATTTGGTGCTACTGTGCACGTGCATGGTGCGTACGATATCCAGTGCGCCATATGGTGCGTACGGTTGCGGAGGCTTGCAGAAGCGTCACAGGCAAGTACAACGTACCTTACCTGCGACAATTGGAATGGAATCCAGAACCCACCACTGTTGGCAACCCACCACTGGTGTCAAAGGCACTCAAGGGGTGGGGGGAGTTGGATTTAGTTTGCTTGTGGCTATGTAGGGATTCTAGGCTGATCCCACTTTTCACTCCCCCCTTGATTCTGCCATTCCTTCAACTATACCACCCCTCCTAGGTGTTCCTCTACCATCCAGACAGCAAAGATAAAAAAGTGTGCTTATATAAATTGTATAAATTTCCACGAAATAGAAAAAAGAACATTTTGTTCTTTTTTTAATCCTTGGAAAAAAATATGGTTACCGTACAAAGAGATGTTTATCCTCTAATTATCTTGCAGTTGATTCAATTATGGCCATTACACCAATTAACTTTTTTCATCTTGTGTTTTCCTATCCCTGCTAGAAGCTCACACTCCATCCGATCCTTAAAATCTCCCCAGCATCACCAGTTCAGTTTCTACCCAAGCGGAATGAAGCATCCTCCCTTATGATGCCCTTAGCGGCATTTAAAGCAGGTCAGAGAGAGAGTGTGGCTTGGAAACTGCTTGGATTTGGGGGTGGAGGTGGGGGGGAATTCATGCAATTACATCAGCCCATCCTACTTGATCAAGAAGGGGGGGAAATACGTTGAAGACTACATCAGGCAGAATTCCAACTGGCAGGGTCCAAAATTTTCCCTGCCTTTGCCCCCCTGCCCTGTGGAACACTCTCCATTCCCCCTCCCTAAAGTGAGGCTGGCTTTCCAGAAAGGTGTAAAAACATGTTTGTGCAGCCTTGTTTGGGACTCGCATAGCAGCATGCAGCCATGGAGCTGGTTAGCGCTTTGAAAACTTCCCAACCTGTGGCAGGTTGCTGCCGGTTTAACAACAGGTTTGGTGATTGGATGTGCGCAGTTTTACAAATGCAGTGTATCGCAGTGTTCCGATATCTCAGAGGGTGCCACAAAGAAGAGGGAGTCAAACTATTCTCCAAGGCACCTGGGGGCAGGACAAGAAGCAATGGGTGGAAACTAATCAAGGAGAGAAGCAACTTAGAACTAAGAAGAAATTTCCTGACAGTTAGAACAATTAACCTCTGGAACAGCTTGCCTCCAGAAGTTGTGAATGCCCCAACCCTGGAAGTCTTTAAGAAGATGTTAGATAGCCATTTGTCTGAAATGGTATAAGGTTCCTGCCCATGCAAGGGGTTACCTACAAGGTCCCTTCCAACTCTGCTATTGTATTGTATTGTAAATATTAACCTTCTGTGTTACCACTTGGGAGTGGTACCACTCTGCCCCGCCAATCAGCTGAGAAGATAAAGGAAAGGAAAGCCCAGGGGTGGGTGGGTGGCCCGACCTGATTGTCGAGGCGAACTGGCTCCCTCCCAGCTGATCAACGGGAGCTACCGGTTCATCCGAATGGGTCCGAACCAGTAGAATCCCACCCCTGCTCCCACACCCCCATATCTTAATTAACTTTTTTAAAAAATTGGGTTTTTAATTTATCCTTTCCTTTTGCATTTTATATACTACTTTTGTGGTTTGATATTTTATCTGTATGCCATCCAGAGTCCCTCTATGATGGAGAGAGGTTTCATAAACAAATAAACCAGTGGTAGGTTCCGGATCCCGGATCCCATTGCAACCGGTACGCTGCAACGGAGCCCATCGTCCACCATGTGCATATGCGCAGTGCACACATGCGTACTTACCGCCTGTGATGCTCCAGCTGCTTGGTGGAGCATTGCACAGGCACCATACACTCCATGTGTGTGTGCGAAAGCCCCGATCGGCTCAAATACAGGTGAGGGCAGGCAGGACCTCCGGAGCACCATACCAGAACGGTACCAGCAGGCAATGGTACACCCATTCCGGGACGTACCAGTCGTATCCCACCACTGAAATTAGGGGACTGGAGGCTAAAACATATGAAGAACGGTTGCAGGAACTGGGTATGTCTAGTTTGATGAAGAGAAGGACCAGGGGAGACATGATAGCAGTGTTCCGATATCTCAGAGGGTGCCACAAAGAAGAGGGAGTCAAACTATTCTCCAAGGGACCTGGGGGCAGGACAAGAAGCAATGGGTGGAAACTAATCAAGGAGAGAAGCAACTTAGAACTGAGGAGAAATTTCCTGACAGTTAGAACAATTAACCTCTGGAACAGCTTGCCTCCAGAAGTTGTGAATGCCCCAACCCTGGAAGTCTTTAAGAAGATGTTAGATAGCCATTTGTCTGAAATGGTATAAGGTTCCTGCCCACGCAGGGCGTTGGACTAGAAGACCTACAAGGTCCCTTCCAACTCTGCTATTGTATTGTATTAAATAAACCCACCAACAAACAGAGGAAGAGGTAACACACTGATTCTATGCAATTTTTCATTGCTTGGACAGCACCGATTGATTCACAGTTGCCTTATCATTTTCACAGCATTCCCAAGCTGGTAAACATGAAAGTTTAATCTACCATATCTGGTCTGCAAAAAAATCCAGAGACCAGGAGATAACAACCAGGAGATGCAAGCAACTTTACTGCCATCTATTGGATGTCTGGAGTTTTGCAGTCCCTCTGGGGTAGCCGGAGATCAATATTGAAGATCTGCTTTTTGGGGGGGGGGGGGTTAATTCTACAAAAAGGGGTTAATTCACCTGCTTACACCGTAAAGGCTTATCTTGTACCTCCTTGCCATGGTCTGAAAAGAATAAGTAATAAAGAAATTCAATTTTGGGAATGGGGATAGCACACTAGCCCCTTGTTGCTTTCCAGATGCTTCTGTTTCATCTTTCCTAGCCACACACCCCACTGTTGTTTGGGGGGAAATTATTCCTACTGCCTTCTTTCCTTCAGCAAGCAAAGCAAAAGTGGAAGAGAAGCAATGTCTGGAAAATATGCGCTGTAGATGACAAAGTGGCAATAAATTTCATTGAGCAGCATCACCTAAAGGTAAAAGTACATTTTCTGGATTGCAACTTTCGCTTCATTTGATCAGGAATGAATGAGGCGGGGCATTGCTGGACTACAGCATCCATCACTCCTGGCAAATGGCCACACCGGGGGTGTGTGTGTGGGGGGAAAGCCAAGGGGAGATAGAGACAGCAGTATCTGGAAAGCTGACAGAAATGCTGTCTTTCCTGGTTTTATGCCCTCCAGATGTGTTATATTACCACCTCCATCTTTCCTAGCTTGTCTGGCCAACCGATGTTTATTCTACATTAATTAGACTAGGGAAAAAAATATATGTAAATTTTTGAAATGGAAGCCCAGCTTCTCTGCTACTTGCCTAGATGGGAAGGTGACTTCTTCCCACTTTCCCCATCGCTGGTGGTCTGGCAGCTGCATCCTTGCTAATCTTAGCTGCTGGGCATGAGGGAACCTTGTGCTAATGTATGATAATAGTTCTCTCTTCCTGGAACCAGCTGCTTTGCTTTGTATGAGAAAGCTTTCCTCTTCCTCTGACTCTTCTCCCATCCCTCTAAATTCAACCCCCCCCCCCCAAGCCTGTCAGATCGGTTTCATCTGTTGAATCCCATCCTTAAAGCAGAACTAAATTCTAAATGCAACACTACAAGCCAAAACATCTGTAGGATCAATATACACCAGAGACAGCAAAGACAGGTTATTTTTTTTTAAAAAAGAGAATAAAATAAATGGCTTTCAGACAAAGATCTCTCCCTCCCTCCCTCCCTCCCTCTCTCCCCCCTCTCTTTCTCTCCCCTCCAGCCTCCCCTGCTTCGTCTCCCTCTCCTTTTCCCTCTCCTGCTTCATAGGCAGTCTAATGTCAAAATGAAAAGCTTCTCTTACAACTATCTTTGTGCTATCTGGTCAGTTAACATATGACATTAATAAGACACCAGGCAGTTTACCCAAATGAAAATGTGTAAGAATCTGCAGCATTGGCAGACATTTTAATTGCACAACGTTAGAAAGTGTGATTTCCAGAAGAACTGAAATATATATATATTGTTATATTACCATCCATATGATATTTGAAGGGCTGGGGACCAGCTCTCATTCAGACAAATAGCAGAGAACACACCGTGCATTAATAAACACTGGACTCAGACACATTTTTGAAAAGTTAAAAATAAACGATCAAATTTAAATGGAAATCCCAAGTATTTTATACCAGGAAGAGAAAGTGGGAAGAAAAGATTAATGAAAGGGTCATCATCCACACTGGTTGATTAAAATATATATGCAATAAATACTCTCCAATCTGTTGAGTAACATATGCTAAGTTTCAGAAAGTGGCAAATTGAGTTTCATTCCATATTTGCATTTGCAGTTTTTTAAGGTACTTTGCTTTCTCCCCACCCCCTCCTTTTCCAGATCAGTTTTCATTTTAATGTTCTCCAAGCAGCAGGGATAAATTAGGGAGACTGGATGGCTTAATCCAGTGTGCCTCAATGTAGCCCACCAGATGTTGGGGCTGCAGCTTCCAGAATCTGTGATTGCATTACAGGAACCTGTTCAGAGAAGACTGGAGATGCCCACAAAGTTGAGGCTAAGTTCTTTTTGATTTAGTGATTTTTTAAAATACTGTAATTGCATATTTGTAGGCCCATATTATGCCTGTATCTGTAGCCTAGATCCCTGTGAGGATTCTTTTCTTATACCCTCCCCCCTCCCACACCTTTTCCAAGTCAAGGTGGAAAGGCACAAGATTCAGTGTTTCTGTGCAGTTAAGTTACTTAGACATTGAGATCGTTGTGCTCAGAGAAATGTGGCTATCATTTTGTGGGGAGAACATGTAAAGGGAAGTGTTTCTCTCCTATGGGTACCATATTGTCTTTCTAAGCAATGCTGCAGTTTCTAGGGAGATACCAACAAAAGAAGGAAGCTCTAAAGTTTTCTTGAGATATGAACTAGGGTAGAGCTATGCAAATTAGTGCAGAGTTCTTCCCCACCTCTACCTAACTGCTTCCTCACTTCTCCAATGTTCCCATGAAAGTGCCTTCATTTCTCCCCAATTTCATGAGTCAGATAATCCTGAGTTACAATACAATAGCAGAGTTGGAAGGGACCTTGTAGGTCTTCTAGTCCAACCCCCTGCGTGGGCAGGAACCTTATACCATTTCAGTCAAAGAGTTGTTCTTAATGGTATTGAGTTTAAAACCATATTTATAACTTTATTCTGGCACCATCCAAGGAGAGTTTCAAGGTATTAGTCCTCAATTAATGACCACAATCAAGACACACAACTCCATCGTTAAGCAACACAATAAGCAATATATTATGTGACTACTGTTAAGCAAGACATTATATGACTGACCTGTGATTTTATTGCCATATTCTCTATTTTCTTTTTTACCATTTTTTAAATTAAACTATAGAGTATTATAAAATACAACATACAAAAGTTAATAGATGAGCAGGAAGGAGGGAGGGAAAAGGGAAGAAATGAAGTGAAAAATAAAAAGCATTGACTTCCGACTCTCTCTTTCGCATTAACATCAAATCACAACTTTTTGCTATTCCATAATAGTATGCACAAGCCATTTCTATAAAGATCTACCAGCCTAATCTGTAAAACCCAAAGTCAGTGTTTCATTCTTTTCCACATAGAGTACGAAGTTCAGAAGTGGTCTCCATGTGGAAACGAAAGTACTTATGTTCTTTTCTTTAATCAAAGTGGTCAGTTTTGCCATTTCAGCCAACTCCATAAACTTCTGCAACCACTCCTCCATGGTAGGAATCAAAGTGTCCTTCCATTTTTGTGCATACAGTAGTCTTGCTGCTGTCAACATATATTGCAGTGATGGCTAACCTTTTTGTGCCAAGTGCTGGCTGGTGGGAGGCAAGCACATATGTGTGATGGATCTTGGCTGGGATAACATCTGGCATGCCCACAGAGAGGACTCTGCATGCCACCTGTGGCACATATACCATAGGTTCATCAACATGGATATATAGTAACAAAGTTCCAAATTTTTTCTCATCCATATTCTCTATTGACTCTGCTTGTCAGAATTCAGCTGGGAAGCATGCAAATGGTGATTTGCGTAGCGTGGCTACGGCTACGGAGATGCTGCAATGGTCGTAAATGTGAGGACCTATCATAAAGTTACTTCTTCAACACTACAATAAAATACAATACAATAGCAGAGTTGGAAGGGTAGGTCTTCTAGTCCAACCCCCTGCGTGGGCAGGAACCTTATACCATTTCAGACAAATGGCTATCTAACATCTTTTTAAAGACTTCCAGGGTTGGGGCATTCACAACTTCTGGAGGCAAGCTGTTCCAGAGGTTAATTGTTCTAACTGTCAGGAAATTTCTCCTTAGTTCTAAGTTGCTTCTCTCCTTGATTAGTTTCCACCCATTGCTTCTTGTCCTGCCCCCAGGTGCCTTGGAGAATAGTTTGACTCCCTCTTCTTTGTGGCACCCTCTGAGATATCGGAACACTGCTATCATGTCTCCCCTGGTTCTTCTCTTCATCAAACTAGACATACCCAGCTCCTGCAACCCGTTCTTCATATGTTTTAGCCTCCAGTCCCCTAATCATCTTGGTTGCTCTTCTCTACACTCTTTCCAGAGTCTCCACATCTTTTCTACATCGTGGCGACCAAAACTGTATGCAGTATTCCAAGTGTGGCCTTACCAAGGCATTATAAAGTGGCATTAACATTCATGTGATCTAGATTCTATCCCTCTGTTTATGCAGCCTAGAACTGTTTTGGCTTTTTTGGCAGCTGCTGCACACTGCTGGCTTATATTTAAATGATTGTCCACTATCGTAACTTTGAATGAACAGTCTTTAAGCAAGGTCTACCTGTGTACAAAATCTCTTAGGATTTGTCTCCTTTGACATGGAAGCACTGTGCTCACTTAAAACAAAGCAACGGATGCAGGATAAGGATTAGCAATGGGACCAGCACATTTGGTGCCAACCACCCAAGGAAACCTAGCGACAAGATGGAAGAATGTAATATTTTGTTACAATTAATTGGGTGCAGAACTGGTTGGACAATTATGCCCAACAAATGTGTACGAATGGCTCCAGGTCAATCAGGAAGTATCAAGTGGAACATAGCAGAAATCCATTCTAGGTCGTATAAATCATTCTGTTTATAAGTGATTTGTATGATGTGTTAGGAAATATGGTTATCAATCATATTTTTGCAAGATGAATGACAAGCTGAACCATGTCCAAAGGAGGGCATCCAAGACCAGGAGGAAAAATATTACAAGGAATGGTTGGATATATTGGGTATTTTTATCATGGAGATAAAGGAGGAATAATGAAATATGGATTAGATTTATTCACTGTTGACCCAGGAAACTTGACGTAGATTTCAAACCGCGAGGAAAGTAGATTTCAATTGGGTGAATTTCTTAATAATAAGAGGAGTTCAACAATAAAAGAGATTACATCACCATATGTGGACTCTTCTTTTCAGAAAGCACTTAAACAGAGTTAACATGGCCATCTATGGGAATAATAGAGAATGGATTCCTGTCTGAGTAAGATGATGATTACCTAATTTCCAAGATTTCTTCCGTCTCTTATATTCTATTATTGTATGGTCCTTTTTCGTTAATTCAAGAATTGGCAGAAAACACCAGCGCTACTCAATAATGAGGAAAGGTCCTAAAAGCCATTCTTAAGTTTTGAGTAGTATTCTGGGGACACACACACACAAATCTATGGGGCCAGAACAAAGAGATAGTGATAGGACAAAAACTAAATTTGATTGAATGTACATCTAATTAAAATTACAATTAACTCAATTAAAATTAACATGTATCTAATCTTCGGCCTTACTGACTCATTACAAATTATAATTGGCAGCAGTTTTTGAGACACTCCAGACTATAGCCAAGGTTTTTGGGGTCTTCTTGCGGCTCTAGAGGACTCAAGTTGTATACTTCAAAATAATTTATACATAACACGAAAATCATGTAAAATGTATTCATTGGATAGTCCTTCTGTTGTGATGGTGGTTTTCTTATCTCATGTATTTCTCTCTGCTTCCCTCTCTCTCTCCCCCCCCCTCTCCAATATAATAAGGAAAAAGTCATTTTTATGTCACTTCATCTAAATTAGAGGGAGGGTATAAATACTTTCGAATGAACACATACAAGCAAATGGTTTGGTAGTTTTATAGATGTGACCTGCTCATCAAAATGTATTAAATGTTTTTAAATGTCCTAATTCATCCTAGGCAGACAGGACTAAATATTTAAGATCACAAATACGCACACAACAAACAAAGACAATTTCTCAAAGGTTAGAATAGTAACCTTTGAGAAATTGTGAGGATGGCTATGAAAGAAAAACGTGAGTATTGAAATTGGATGGGTTTTTTATGTTATCAAATACAAGCTATCCCTCAGCATATCCTGTAGCAGCTCACAGTGATGTCACACATATTTATTTAGGTGTACAATATCACACATGCAGTATGCAATTATGTTTAAGCAAATCCATAAGATTAGAATAGCTATCACTGATGTCTCTGATGCCACGATGAGTAAACATGTTTTTAGCATGCAGCTAAATGGTGGTGGCAACATTTGCAGTAGAAAAAAATCATTTTCCTCCACTACCTGTAGTGTCACCATCAATAGAAGGAGAACAGGAGGTGTTTTGTTTTGTTTTCTGATGGGGCCACTTTTTAAATTTAACAATGACAATGTGACCTACTTTTTATTGTCATGGGGGGTGGAGATGATAACTAAAGGAAAAGCAGATGAGTATGGAAAGTTTAATTCCCAAGGGCCATTTACACCTTGTATTGATTCCCTGAGTAATGGATACGTCAAGATATTTTCCTGATTGGAGTTAATCAGCAATTTTGTTTGAATAAGTGGTCCATGGTCAAGTGTTCATAGCAACCAAGCATTTACTAGTTTTGAAATAAAAGAAACCAAACCCAGTACGTCAGAATGTGATAATACAGTGTCTAAGCTTCCATATTGCTTACAATATCTTAGATAACTTCCACAAGGTCTATGAATTTTTTTTTAAAAAAAAGAATGGCTAACATTCTGCAAGATTTTGAGTGAAAATGTCAGAATATCACAAGATACTAGAAACCAGTGATGATACTCCCTGTTCTACAAATGTATATATCATTGTGCCGAGCTCTAAAAAGCTTCTTGACTTTTGAAAAAGCTTTGGGGGCAATTAAGGTGAAAATCTAGTTGGATATTTGTTTCAACAAAATATTAGTATATTATTATTGAAAAAAACAATATATTTTTGTAAAAAAATACCAAAGGATATATATTTCATTTAATTTATTTCGATTTATATACTGCGCCTTCTCCATCGAGGTGGACCCAGGGCGGTGCACAGGAAATTAAAACCAATAAATAATAGACAATACAATAAATATCATTAAAAAGAATTAAATTAGAAGCCTGTGCTAAAATTCCCAATAAAAAACCCAACGTCCATTTACGAATTGGCAGGAGCTATATCACAATAAGATCTAAACGTTAAGCTAGACCATATATATATATATATCCTGTGTTTTATATATATATTGCTCAGATACATTTCTTCTCCCAAGCTGTTACGGGTCCTTTTTAGTGACTGCCTCATTTTGTAACTGTTTCCAGTTTCAATGGTGATGAAAAAGAAACTCTGCAATCAGTCCTTGTGTTTACCACTTTTGCAGGTCTATAAAACACAGGAAAGCTGAAGTAAGACCATAAGCACAGCTGTGGTTTCATTTAGTGACTGATTTGCTCAATGACTGTTTCCAGTTGCAGTTGTGGTCAATAAACTAGATCTAGGAGGATCTATACTTCTGTTCATTAGTTGTTTACTTTTTGCTGTCTTGTCTCCCCCCCCCATCTATGTGTAATTAAGTTAACATCAACAAAAATCTAAACAGGACTATAGTTCATGTCAGCATTGTGTTGAAGTCTGAGCCACAGGTTTATTCAGTGTGTTTGCTATTTTTCTGTTAATTAGTAATTTAAGATGCTTGTTCTGTCTTCTCCAGGTTTTGTACCTGTAAGCTGGATTTGGAGACATCATCAATGGGAATCGTATTCATCCTATGGAGAGAGAAAAATCAGTAACACAAAAATGGCTTATTTGCAATATTTGAAATTTATTTCTTATATAATCCCTGGAAAGCAACATTTTTAACTATCTCAAGAGACAAAATGATTTTAAATAAGCTTGGGAAGAGGGAGGTACCATGCATTTCATATTTCCGGTTCTCTTTAATTTTTTCCTTTTAAATATTGAAAGCTACTAAGTACTTCAAAACTAGCTAATTTTCTCTGTGTTCTACTTTGATCTATTTCAGGATGATATTTCAACTTCCTTAGCCTGTTTGGAAGTATTAAGGCTGGAGGTATAAAGTAGGTGGTGGAGAATGAGTTATGCAACGGCTGGGCCTCTTCACTCTAGAACGATGGCGCCTGAGAGGTGACCTGATTGAAGTCTATAAAATCATGCACGGTGTGGACAAAGTAGAAAAGGAAAAACTGTTTTCCCTATCGCACAACACTAGAACTAGGGGGCACTCCATGAAACTTTTGGAAGCTAGACCTCAAACAAATAAGAGGAAGTACTTTTTCACCCAGAGGATCACTGGTCTATGGAACTTCCTGCCAGAAGAAGTGGTGACAGCTGTCAGCCTCGACACCTTTAGACGAGTTCATGGAGAACAAGGGTATCCATGGCTATCATTATGGATGCCTAAGGACACCCTCCGGGTTGGAGAGATAGGCAGGATATTTCTCAATGCCATTTGCAGGGAATCATAGGTGAAGACATCTGTTTGGGAAGATCCTGAAGCAAATGGGGAGCCACTGTGTGAGACAGAATGCTGGGCTGGATGGGCTGTGGCCTGTTCCAGCAAGGCTGTTCTTATGTTCTTATGTTCTTATGATGATTAGATTGCATGTGGCTCAGCAGATACACAAACATAGCCTCAAAAATTTAGCAAGGAGCAACGGCAGTGACTTCTTAGTCTGGCATTCTGGAAAGCTGTACAGATCTCAGAGGAAGGCAGTAGAAAACCACTAGTTATCTATTTCCTTTTATACTTATGACTATAACTTTGTTGCTTGTATCTTTATGATGTGTATTGTTTATTTAGTTTCCTAGTATGATTTATGTTGATTTCTTATTTATTATCCTATGACTATCACTAAGTCTTATCTTAGTGATTCATGATGGATGTATTTATGATAATTATGGTCATAATTTATCACTTATATCTTTTATGTACACTAAGAACCTATGCTCTGAAGACAAATTCTTTGTGTGTTCATACTTGGCCAATAAACTATTCTATTCTATTCTATTCTATTCTATTCTATTCTATTCTATTGCCAAGATAACTGCATGGACACATCTAGGCAGTCATCAAGAGATCAACTTGATCCAAAGAAGGCTTCACCTTTTTTAAAAGCATGAGATATGAATGAATGGCAGTTTGGTCTAGACCAGTGATGGCGAACCTTTTTAGGCTCGCGTGCCATAAGGGGGGAGCACAGGGGGGGTCGTGTGCAGGTGTGCCACACCCATAATGCAATGTGCGCCCACCCCCAGTGCGCATGCGTGCACTACAGATTCCTCCCCCACATTTTTTACATGCTCTTTTCGCCCTCCCCAGGCTCCAGAAGGCTTTATAGGAGCCTGGGGAGGGTGAAAAGAAGCCTCCCTCGCCCCCCAAAGGCCCTCCAGAGGCTTCATGAACTTCCCTGAAGTCTCTGGAGCGATCAAAATGATGCTGAAAGCAATCGGAGGTCACTTCCGGTTTTGGCGGTGCATCATTTGGAGTGCTCCGGAGGCTTCCCAGGCCCTCCGGAGGCTTCAGCAACCTTCAGGAGGCTTCCCTGAAGCCTCGGGAGCACTCAAAATGACGCTGCAAGCAATCGGAGGTCATTTCCGGTTTTGGCGGTGCATCATTTGGAGTGCTCCGGAGGCTTCCCAGGCCCTCCGGAGGCTTCAGCAACCTTCAGGAGGCTTCCTTCCGGTTTTGGCGGTGCATCATTTTGAGTGCTCAGAGGCTTCCCAGGCCCTCCGGAGGCCCTCCGGAGGCTTCAGGGAAGCCTCCGGAGTGCTAAAAATGACGCACCACCGAAACCAGAAGTGACCTCTGATTGCTTGCAGCGTCATTTTGATCGCTCCAGAGACTTCAGGGAAGTTCATGAAGCCTCTAGGGGGCCTTTGGGGGTTAGGGGGGGGGGTTCTTTTCACCCTCCCCAGGCTCCAAAGGCTTCATAGGGTGAAAAAAGCATGAAAAAATTCAGCTGGCCAGCGCGCGCATGCGTGCTGGCCAGCTGACAGGGCATCGCCTCGCATGCCCTGACAAATGGCTCTGCGTGCCACCTGTCTAGACCCTTTTTGCAATAACTGCCATCCAAATAAGAAAAATGGGTTATTTTATTCACAATAGAATATATTGTGCTCACATCCACAATATATTCAATCATCTGAGTCTCATCACATATCCTATCTATCTATCTATCTATCTATCTATCTATCTATCTATCTATCTATCTATCTATCTATCTATCTATCTATCTATCTATCTATCTAGTCAGAGTTTGCAGTAGAAATCACATCCAGAAAGCACACACAGATAACTGATTCAGCAGGATTCATTAACTTCTTTATAAACATAGTAACACATGAATAAATGTACAATACCAACAGCAGATTCACAGGCAGAGGAGAGAAGAGATGAGTTTCAGTTCACAGCAGACAAGTTAAGGCTAGTTTAGTTTCAGAACTCAGAGCTTAATTCAGCTAAGCCACACCCAGACGCTAGCTGTCTCCAGCAAATATTGTTTCAGTTTCCAAACAGCCCTCATTGGCTGACTTAGTTGCTATGCCTATTCATTGGCTGACCTTGTTACCATGTCTCTGCCAGTCATGAATTCTCTGACGTACGTACGTGTGTGTGTGTGTGAGAGAGAGAGAGAGAGAGAGAGAGAGAGAGAGAGAGAGAGAGAGAGAGAGAGAGAGAGAGAGAGAGAGAGAGAGAGAGAGAGAGAGAGAGAGATGATAGGCAGGCAGATTGGGGACAGGCATCAATATGACTTAATTTCATATTTGCAGATGAAAAGCAACTCCCTGTATTAGCTGTTCTGTGAAGGTATGAACCATAACTGTTACCATCATAGCGCTTTACAGAATCCCACAATACAGGCAAATATCATAAACATAATAATAATACATATCAATGGTTGCCCTGAGTCCCAAAGGGAAAAGGGCAGTATACAAATCAAAAACAAAGTAAAGTAAAATAAAATATCCTAATATCTAAAATGCTCATCACTCATCCCAAGGAAACATATTAGTAATTTCTTAGGCCCCAAGCATTCCTATGGAACATCTGGCTCTTTACTAACTTCTGAAATATTAAGCAGGAGGGAGCTTTATTTATTTCACAGATGGAGTAAAATTTTCCATAGGAAGGGAGCCCAAAGCTACAACTGAGCTCTCACATGCTGCATTTCATGGGTGGCTGGGTTGGTTGGTTGGTTGGTTGGTTGGATGGATGGATGGATGGATGGATGGATGGATGGATGGATGGATGGATGGATGGATGGACGATGGGTGGATTCATTAATGGATGGAGACTTTTAGATTATATTTTCTACATGCATATCATAGATTAGCAGATTCTATCTGCAGTTGACGGTCTAAAAAGTAACCCACCTCCAAGCTGTGTTGTCCCTCTCATTCAAACACATGTTACCCTGGTTTAGTGGCTTTATTAATATTCCCCAGCAATTCCCCTTCACCAAAAACCCAGAACTATCCCAATTAAGTCTAGCCACAAGCAGACAGATACTAGTCTACAGAGCAATGGCCAATGAGACCACAAGGCACTTGAAAGTTTCCCAATCAAAATAAACCCACCAGGCAAAATTAAATCCACAATACAAGAGAGTTCATGGCAAGAAAAGCCCAGAGTTCACAAGACAGAATCCAAGTCAAGGCATGGTGTCAATCAGGGGTGGGATTCAAATAATTTAACAAGCAGTTCTCTGTCCTAATGATTTCTTCCAACAACCAGTTCACCAAACTGCTCAGAAAGTTAACAACTGGTTCTCCCAAAGCAGTGTGAACTGGCTGAATCACACCACTGGTGTCAATCCAAAGCAAGGCAGGGATCACAATGACCAGAAAGTACACAGCTAGGAAATGAACATGTTGTTCCCAGAATCGCCTCCATCTCTCTACTGTGCTAAATAGCCAGCAAGCCCATCAAGAAGGACAAGGCTTTCTCCTCATGAGTAATCTGGATGTCTTTCATTGCTCTTGCCTTTTCTCTGCCCTACATGTTCTTGGATCAAGGGCAGAAGGTACTTCCTCTTCCTCCTCCCTGACCGGCTACAGCTTTCCCCATCTGATGCCTCAGGGCTGTCCTGCTGCAGCTGTGCTTCAGCCAAATCACTCTCAGATGGCTATTTGGAGCCATTGACCAACTCTCTTCCTGACGTCCCAGGAACTGGTCCAACCTCCCCCAAGCTGACATCTGAAGAGGTATCTGGGGAAGCATCCATGGAAGTCATCACACAAGCCCTTTAGAACTTTATAGGTCATGACCAGCATATTGAATGGCATTCAGAAACAAATCATCAACCAAAGTAGTTTCCACTACATAGCTGTGACGTTGTTTGATAGACTTTTCCCCATTGTCTTGCAAGTAACTGCAATCAAGTTTCTCGATTGTCTTCAAGGACAATCCCATGTAGAGCAAATTACAGTAATTCAGACGTCAGGTGCTGAGGGCATGAAAGACTGTTAGAGGTTTTAACCCTGACTGAAATGACTTGTGATAATTCATTCTCCCAGAGCTCTGTGTAATTTATAGCTTCTTGACTTCCCAAAAGAGAAAAAAGGCTAGTCCAGCATTAGAAGTAAAGAATATTACAAAGGGTGGCAACTCCTCCTGTCATAACAAGCCATAGTCTGGACCATGCCCAACCAAGCACCCATCCCTTCAACAACAGCTTATCATGGACAAGCAAGATTGATTTTAAGCCCACAATTAGGGGTGGATTTTAATTTTTAAAAATGAATTTGATTGCAAAAAGCAGGAGGTGGTTTTTAAAAATTATGAATATGCCTCCAATGTGTAGTAGCATCTAGACTCAACTTTTAACAACATATAGTAGGAGAACTTTTCAAATCCAAACGGGAATAAGTAATACTGATTTAGAGAAATACATTTTCACTTTCCAAAGAGTTTTTGTAACAAAATCATTTTAAACCTGAGGGGTTTTTTTGGGAACTCTTCTAAAGATTGGGATTGCCATTTAGTATAATTCTGAATTTTCTGCTTGAAGAACACTTGGCGGTATTAATCAGGTCCACACAACAAATGGACTATTAAACTAAATGCAGTTCCCAAGATATGATGGCAGGGGTTGGCTGCTACGGGTTTGCCCGGGTTTGGGAAAAACCCATAGCCGGTTCGGAGAACCTCCAAATTCCACTCCTGGCTGGCCCTGCCCACCACACCCTGCCCCTCCCTGGAGTCTCCACCAGGTCCATTTTGGATGTGAGGTAAGTGCCCAGGGAGGGGGGAAAACACAACCTCCTGGAAGGCCTCAGAGGCTCCAGAAAAGCCTGTGGAGAGAACCTGTTGCTGAAATTTTTGAAGCTCAGCCCTGCATGATGGGCTACCAAAATGTAATAACATGTTGATTTTGCTTCCCAAAGAGCATAACAGAAGAGTTACTGAGCCAGTACAATGGCCTTGTTTCCTGCTAATCCTCATTTTAGTGTTAACAGTAGTGTGTGTGTGTGTGTGTGTGTGGCCTAGACATAGAATTCTACCAAACATAACCTTGACCTAAGTTTTCTTTTAGATCCTTTGCTATCTTTCTCAAATGGGCATTTGTTTAAAAAAGAGAAAGAGAGATACGATGCATAAGTATTTCCAAACATCATTTCAATTATTTGTGTCATAGCTTTGGAGGACATGGCTGTAGTGCCTGAATAATGAGATGAAGAAAGCATTTTAATTTTTTTCCCTTCTGTTTTTCTCCTCACAGATATCTCAAGTTCAGTTTGAGAGAGATGGTTATCTTTTCCCCTTCAAAGTCCTTGTTTCCAAGTATTCAGAATATTCTCCTTATCTCGGTTCCATTAAAGTGCCTGTTTCAGGGTATTGTTAGCAATGGCTCCCTTGGGCTAACTATGGGTGAGGCACCAGCCATGGCATCATCCGTTTCTAAGCAAAAGAATAATTTACTCTTGTCATCAACAACCTGTTTACAGAGTTCTTCTGTTATTGCTTCAAATTTAAGTAAGACTGCTCTCTCTCTCTCTCTCTCTCTCTCTCTCTCTCTCTCTTCTCCCCTTCTCCCTCTCTGTGTGTCTTTTAAAATATACTATTAAGCATGCTCCCAAATCTTCTTTCCTTCCACCATTTTTATTCTGCTTTTCTCTGTTAAAAGCACTCAAATCAACCAACTAGGTAATTAAACCACAATTAAATGCACAAGCAGTAATTAATTAGTTTTAAAAATGTGTATATATTTTGATTGAATGTGTATACATTTTCTTTAAAAAATCAAATAACTAGAAAGGTGGAACTGGTTATAAAAGAAACCAAATTAAGGGGGAAATGTCAGTGGAGCTAAATAGGAGCAAATTTACAAAATGGGAGCAGCTGTCAAACAGATCCGCATTCATATGAAGATTATTTTGGTTTCTGAGATGTGGGAATTTAAAAAAAAAATCTCTGGCTTGGCAAATTCATGGAAATAAGGGCATTTCCCAAGTACTTTGGTTTCAACCATTTAGAGATGTAGAAGTCAACTCCAGCACTTCAAAGTGTCCTTAGAAGTGAAATGGTAACCAAAACAACTGGATGAAAGCATTGCTGTACAGTTTGATCTTTTAGAGATAGTCAAAACTCTACCTGCTGGGTTTTGTATCTATGAGGTTCTAAAGGGTCTTCAAATGCAACCCAACATGGAGACTATGCTATAACATTGATAAGAAATGATAAGGGTGCGAGTCATTCTCATAAGGTCACCATGTTCCAGAAACAGCTACAGATGTTGTCACAAAAGTCATCTGAGCATCAAGCAATGAAACTCAGTCAAAGAACATCCTTAAACTGTACCTGCACACTGAGACAGAAAGCTATTCCAATGAGAGTTGACTAAGCAGCCAAATCTACATCCATCTTAACGATCACCAAAAATACTTACACATTTTCTGGATTTCATTTCATCTTATTAAGCTTTGATGGGATGGCTGCCACTTTCAGGAACCAGTTCACAGAAGTCAATGTGAGATACACAGATTTACATGACTGATTTTCTTTTCTCCCTCCTTCATTCATTGTCTTGCTTCTTCCTTTCTTATAGAGATACACTCCTTCCAAGAGTTATTCCAGCATGAGCAAGCAGAGAGAAAAGGCACACATTTTATAATGGCGTTATTAGCAGCATCAGTGTCAAGTTGAAGAAGTTCAGCTGTCATACTCAAATATTAATTACAATTTTAGTTGAGGGAACTCTGAACAGAGAGCTAACACTTCAATGTATTGGTGTAGATGGGGCATGACACTAGTCAACAGACAAGGTGCATTGCTGTTTTGTGACCATCATCCCGCCAAACATACACATCTTGCACACACACACACACACACACACACACACACACACACAACCTAAGTAATTTTTGTTATTGCCCAGAGCATGAACTTCTCACACTACCCCAACTACTGATGTGTTAAACTGAACTTATGGTGGGCTATTTGACTCTTCCTCAATGTAAAATTTTCAGAAACTGAGAAGAACATCTGGAATAGATTCTTTGTTGCTAACATGCTGTTTCTCTTAAGGTTGAAATTTTTAATGTTCATTAATATTCTTACTGTGTGCTTACATACTTTAGTGTCTGTGTTTGTATACTACTACTACTACAGATAAAGTAATGCTTTATCTGTATTGATGCTTGAAAAGCAGATGGCAACTGAGGTAAGGCCATTCACTTTTGTGCCAGTGGTTTCCATTTCTTGACCAGGAGGCATTTCAGATGATCAGTCATGCCTGGTCACCTCATCACTGGACTACTGCAGTATGATGTACATGGGGCTACCATCCAGAAGCTACAGCTGCTAGAAAATGAAGTGGTGGTGTAGGAGATGACCAGACTGAGCCCAAGGGAGGGGTCAAGCATATCATAAGTCGCGAGTTCCAATAAGCCCACAAGAGAGCTAAGTCTAGTCCATCTTGAATGCCTGCCTTATCTCCTGTTCATGTCCCTTAATGGCCTGTTGGTCAGATTATTGTAGAATTAAATCTGAATCTCCTGATTTCATTGGCACTTGATAGGAACAATCAATTGCTGTCTTCCAAAGAGTGGTTTTTTTTTTCTTCAAATGAATTTTATGAATTCTGAAGAAAATCCAAACCTGTTTGGTACCACAAACATATACTATTTCTACATTTGTCAAAGGATTTTTCAGCATTTAATAGTAAAACTGAGCCATGGTGGTGCAGTGGTTAGAGTGCAATACTGCTGGCTACTTCTGCTGATCACCAGCTGTCAGCAGTTTGGCAAATCGAATCACACCAGGCTCAAGGTTAACTCAGTTTTCCATCCTTCTGAGGCCAGTAAAATGAGGACCCAGATTGTTGGGGGCATATGCTAACTCTGTAAACTGCTTAGAGGGCTATAAAGCACTAGGAAGTGATATATAAGTCTAAGTGGTATTCCTAAAATTACAAATGGATCTTTATTCAGGTCTATTGTATCTACAACAACTTAATATTGTCTCCTGCTTACCTAATTAATATAAATTCTGCTTGGTCATACTTCACAACCAATTGCTATAATCTATTTACTAACATCGCTGTTACTATCTTTGTATCAACATCAATCAATGGGATTGGACAATAATTAGCACACTGAATGTGACCTTTACCTGCTTTTGGTACAACACTAATATAAAACTGATTAAATGTTGTTCGTTAAGATTCCCTTATCAAATATCTCATCATACAATTGATGAGGTTTTGGCACCAAAAGTTCTATAAATGTTTTCTACCACTTAATAGAGAATCCATCCAATCCTGGTGCTTCCTTACTTACCATTTTAAAAAAAATATTTGCTTAATCTATCAAGGAGCAAATGAAAGTTGTTTATGTGTATTTAACTGGGGAGAGTTAACTTTATTTTTAAAAGCCTTTATATCTTCATTTGATACATTTTCTGGTTTGCAAGATAATTCTGAATATTTCTTTTAAATGATAATTTATATCCCTTGAAGCCTTATATATGTCATGCCTTTCACCTCTGATGATTGAAATCATTGCCCTTTCTTTCTTTTATTGTAAACAATTAGCCAACATCTTATTGGCTCTTTCACAACTCTACCAGTATCACTTTTGTAAACGTATTAGCATAAATTCTGTTTGCTGTGATATTATAGTAGTTAATTTCTTTTTTTCTGCATTTCTCTGTACAGAATTGCAGGTGAGCATCAAACCATCTGTATCCATAAATGCTTAAATTCACCTTTCAAATTATATTCCCTGATATTTTTTATTTTATTTTTATACGATGCATAAGCAACAGTTCAACTTCAGAATATATGTTTTGCATGTTTCCTAAGCTTCCCCGATAAAACTATATTATTTCACATACGTGACTAGCAGGTATAAGACTATAAAGTAACAAAAATGCAAAGTGAGCATCAAGGGATGCTGTCTCTTAGACCAGGGGTCCCCAACCTTTGCAACTTTAAGTCTGAAGGACTTCAGCTCCCAGACTTCTCCAGCCAGCAAAGCTGGCTGGATAATTCTGGGAGCTGAAATCCTTCAGACTTAAAGTTGCAAAGGTTGGAGACCCCTGTCTTAGACCATTAGCGCTTGCCTTGGGCCATTAAAATGGAAGATTCTGAATTGCAACATATTCCATTATGAATGGGTCAGTAAAGCATACCTGTTGTGTGTTAATTCCAGATTATGAGACTGTGGTCAGAAGTGGAGAGTATAAATATCTCTTGATGGAATGGCAGCTGCTTTGTGATGATCTGGCAAAATGATTGAAGGCTTTTGAGCAACACATCTTTAACAAAGTGATATCAGTGGTGCAGACAATGTTAGCTCCTAAACTTAATGTTCTAAGCCTATTTCTATTTAGTCACCATATGCCTTGCCGGAGAATAGACACGATTTTGTTTTAGGGGGCAAAATGCTTTCGAAAGAAGAAGAATGTTGGGGTTCTGCAAAGCTTCAATTTAGAGATTTTCTTTGAAGGGAAGGCTGTCAGAATCCAATCCACTTTTGAAATCAGATCAATAATTTAGATCAAACTGTCAAGTCATATCAGATGCCTTTGGATGAACTGGATTGTATTTTAAATGGATTCAGGAAAATCAAATCAAATCAAGCTGATTCAAGTCAATTCTCTTAATCAATTTGAATTGTCCATTCAGAATGCCTATCTGTGTTATTTTTGTTCCATTCTACCATCAATTCTGTAGCTGGCTATCTTTTTTAAGTTTTTAAAACTTAAATGGAAGGAGTTAAAAAAGATCACATTACAAGTGCTATTGTGGTTTAGCCACAGCTGACCAATATCAGTCCAAGCCAACTTATTTCTTAGTGCTCAACCTCATCTCATAACTTAGATAGTGAGATGGGTGGTGGGCTAAATTTGATGAATAAATAATTGTAAAGATCATTTGGAATCTACTTATGTACTGGGACCTGGACTTCCACCACAAAGTCTAGGTTCAGCAGCATTATTGAATAATCATGCCAACTCAAAATATATGTATGCAACTTATTAATATGGTCTGCAGTCTTCTACCTCCCTATGTAACTTAGTATAATGTCTACCATGTTTTCCCCAAAATAATAAAGGGTCTTATTTTCTTTTGGCCCCTGAAATAAGCACTTGGCCTTATTTGGGGGGGGGGGGGTTCTTATTATTTTTCAGGTGCAGGAGGTGGCGAGCGTGGTCATCTCATGGCTGCTGCCATCTTGCAATATTTTAAGGGAGGGCTTATTTTCGGGGGAGGACTTATTTTAGTGCATGCGCTCAAAAGCCCGATTGGGCTTGTTATCCAGGGAGGTCTCATTGTCGGGGAAACAGGGTACTGGATGCGGAGGAAGAGCTCACAAAAGGGAAGAGCATATTGATGAAGTGTGTATCTTCAAAGAAGTAGCATTTGGTCATTTGGGTTGAAAGTTGAAGGAAATGCATGTGTGTGGGGGGAGAGATCTTACATGTCTGGCAGGTGATTGTATCATTTTACTGACAATGAGGCTAGGAAAGACATCAAACAACCAATTAACATGGCCTCCCCACTTGCTAATTGCTATTCTGGGTGGGTTACATTGGACTAAATTCAGTAAAAAGACAAACTATGAAACAAAAACATGACACCATTGAAGGCAAACCATAATCTTTCTAGAGCAAATCATTTCAGATGGGATGATTCACCACCATGGCTCAGCACTTGAGGGAAATGTCTCATTAATGCATTGTGTGTTTCTTAGGATCAGCTTTTCAGAAAGCAAGAAAGTTGTGGGGGCAAAATGAGACCTGCCATTTGAATGCATGGTTTTATCCATGTTAATTTATCTTCCAAGGTGTGTGTGTGTGTGTGTGTGTGTTTGTGTTACGTTTGTGCTGATAAATAAATAAAGGGAGACTAGTATAGATCTATTTCAAGCTATTTAGCTCTCATCAGCTAGCCATACCCTTACTGGGATTCAAACCTGGGAAGTATTACATGTGAGGCAGTTGTCATTGCCACTCGGCCAGTGGTCGGCAAACTCATCAGTCAACAGAGCCAAATATCAACAATACAATGACTGAAATTTATTTTGCGAGCCAGAAGGTGTGGCCTATTTTGTGGGAGTGACTCAGCGGTCATGTGACCAGGTGGGCGTGGCCAACTTGGAAAATGGGGTGAAACTCACTTAACAATGGTCTTGCTTAGCAACCAAAATTTGGGGCTCAATTGTGGTCATAAGTTCTTTCTTTCTTTCTTTCTTTCTTTCTTTCTTTCTTTCTTTCTTTCTTTCTTTCTTTCTTTCTTTCTTTCTTTCTTTCTTTCTCTTTCTCTTTCTCTTTCTCTCTTTTTCTTTCTGTCTGTCTCTCTATCTGTCTGTCTGTCTGTCTCTCTATCTGTCTGTCTCTCTCTCTGTATCTGTCTCTCTCTCCTCCTTCCACCCATCTGTCACTGTGTGTCTGTCTGTCTGTCTCTCATTCACTCACTTAATCACTAATTCTGTGTCTGTCTAGCTTTCTCTCCCTCCCTCTCTGTCTCTCCCTGTCTCTCTGTGTCTGTCACTCTGATTCCCTCCCTCCCTCCCTCTGTCTCTGATTCAATCCCTCCCTCTGTCATTCTCTCTCTGTGCCTCTCCCTCCCTCCCTCCCTCTCTCCCCATCTCTGTCTCTGTCTCTCTATACTCTGTGTGTGTGTCAGTCTCTCTCTGATTCCCTCCCTCCCTATCTCTCTCTGTCTGTCTGTCTCTCCCCACCCCCCTGGGAGCCTCTTCAGCCCCTGGGAAGCAGATGAGTGGCCGGCATCTCCCAGAGACAAAAGCTATGAAAGAGCAGCCAAAGGCAATCCAGGAGTCAGTAAAGCCATCTCCAAGCAAGGACAGAAAAGTAACTCAACTTTAATTGGATTTCTGAGCATTTGGATTCTTGCCTGTGCAAAGCCAGGACTGTGCAACTTACTGTAAATCTATGGCCTGTACATTCTGTAAATATTTTCTATTTTACATTCTGAGGATATTTTGTCCCCGTCCTGTGTGGCTTCTGCCTATCAGGCTCACCGGCCGCCAGTTCCCTCCCCCCACCCGCGGAGCCTCTTCAGTCTCTGGGAAACGCTCCAGTAGCCTCCCCAGCCAGCATGCCAGCCACTCGTCTGCTTCCCAGGGGCTGAAGGGGCTCTTGGGGGGGTAGGGAGGGAACTGGCTGCCAGTGGGTGAGCCAACGGAGCGGGCGGGCAGGGAATGTTGCTGGGCGTTGCCGCAGTGCCCTGCCTGCCTGCCCTGCCCCACCCGCTGGCTCACCCACTGGCTAACACACATATTAAAAAAAAATTCACACAACGGAACTCATGGCTTTCTGTCTAGATGGTCTCTGGTGATGAGCCGAAAGGCAGAAAAGGAAAGCAGTATGCTTCCTCCCTTAATTGGGGCTTAACAGGGTGTTGTCACACACACACACACACACACACACACACACACACACACACACACACACACACAGAAATGCTTCACGCAAGCACATTTTATGATTTGAGAAAGCAGCTAATATTAGGTTACCCACCTATAACCATTGGTCAAATATGAAATAGGAATTATTAAGAATTAGATTAGAAAAAAAATGAAAACAAAGTTATGCAGAATCTGAGATATAGCTGCTAGGAGTTAATTTATGACCCTTGCTATAAAAATATATTAGTATTTTGCATATGTTCTGCTCTGCTCTGCTAACCTACTTTTGTAATCCTGGCTTTTAAAAAATCTATAATAGAATTATGCTTTATGAAAAAAGAGAAGTCTCTACTCTACAAAACTATTTAAAGATAATCAGTATGTATCTAACACCACCAGGAATGTGTTCAGGAACATTTCATGTGCAATAACTCTAAATATGTCCCATCTCTGGTAGATTAATGGTTTTGCTAAAACAGAAATTGGTGATGATAATAATAATGATAATAATAACTTATTATTATTTGTGATGCATTTTTGAATGTTCAGTTGACTGAGTTTCATGTTTAATGAATAAAATATATTATTATTATCTGTGGTTAATCTTTGGTGAGATTCAGAGCCTTTGGGGCTGGTTGGTAGCTCAACAGCTCAAGTCCTAGCCAAGGATCTAGGAACTGTTAAGGTAAGGCCGGAGGATATAAGCTGTTCCAAGCAGGGTTGTAGTCAGAATGCTCAAGTCTGACAAACCTAGAACCTCCACATAGAGAGGCAGCCCCCTAGGTATTGCTCCAAGGGCTCCAATGACAATTGGGACAACACACGACTTCCTCCTCCACAGTCGCTCAACTTCAATTTGCAAGTCCCGGTATTTTGTGATTTTCTCTTGCTGCTTATTTTCAATTCGTGCATCACCAGGTATTGCAATGTCAACGAACCATTCTTCTTCTTCTTCTTCTTCTTCTTCTTCTTCTTCTTCTTCTTCTTCTTCTTCTTCTTCTTCTTCTTCTTCTTCTTCTTCTTCTTCTTCTTCTTCTTCTTCTTCTTCTTATTATTATTATTATTATTATTATTATTATTATTATTATTATTATTATTATTATTATTATTTACTTTATTCATGAAACATGAAACTCAGCCAACTGAACATTTAAAAATGCATTGCAAATGCCATTGACTGGTGCTAATGGTTGATACGGTTTGCTGCCAGCGTCCTAGGTATCAACCAAGTAACTTCTTAAAATATAAGATGTTCCAAGTAGCGCAGTTTTTTTTTGCAGTTCCGCTGGTGTTATTGCAGGAAGCTGCAATTTGTTGATGTATCTTGTAAAAGTCTTGGACATGGTGCCAAGTGCCCCAATGACAATGGGTATCACTGTGACATGCTTCATCCATAGCTGTGGAGTTTCGATGGGCCAGATCGTGATATTTCATTATTTTTTCTAGTTCTTTTTCTTCAACTCTGGCATCTCCAGGAACAGCGATATCTATAAACTGTACACTTCGGACCTCTACAACCGTGATATCTGGTGTGTTGTGCTCCAAATGACGATCTGTTTGTATTCGGAAGTCCCACAAGATCTTCACCTTCTCATTTTCAATAACCTTTTCCACTTTATGTTCCCATGACTTTCTGGATACAGGTAAATCATATTTTTTACATAATGACCAGTGGATTAATTTAGCAACTCGGTTGTGTCTAGCTTTGTAATCAGTTTGTGCGATTTTGCTGCATTCACATATTAAATGTGAAACAGTTTCGACTTTGTTATTGCAAAGTTGGCAGTTTGGGTTGTCAGTGGATTTTTGTATCTTCACTTTCATGGCATTAGTTTGTAGTGCTTGTGTTGTTGTTTTTGTTGTTGTTAGTCACACAGTCAGATGTTTTGACTGAGGCATTTTTATTCTCCTATCAAGTCCTTTCCAAGGATCTGGGATAGAGACTTGTTGTTGTTGGATGGTGTTAAACTAGTCATATGTTTCTGTGTTTGCTTGGAGTGATTGCAGTTGTGTTTATGGGCTGTCAGACTCTTAAACACAACCACAACCACTCCACGCACACACGGAAATGTATGACTAGTTTTTATTTTCTTTATTTTTTTTTCCAAATGACTTGCATAGGGATTATTTTTTATACTATTTATGTTGTTTGTATTTTTGGTCATGGATTGCACCATGGCTAAAACCAATTTAATTGTATACATAATGTACAACAATGACAATAAAGGCTATTCTATACTAAAGATATTGAATATTCTATGCTACTTTTATTCTTTGCAGTCTGTGATTCCCCCCGGCCCCCAGTTCTTTTTCTGCTATTCTGCTGTTTCCAGGTATTGCAATGACCTTTATCCAGACTTTTTGGTCTTTCTTATCAACAATATTTAAGCTTGGGGTGTTATGTAGCAGGTAATTGTCTGTTTAATTTTTCAAGTCCCAGAGAAGTTAGCCTTCATTTTCTATTACTTTGTCTATTTTGAAGTCCCATCTATTTTTGTTTGCAAGTAAATGGTATTTCTTGCAGATCTTCCGATGCATTATTATTGCTACTTTCTCTTGCCATTGTTTGTAGTCAGTTTATATGATCTTTTTGCAACAGCTAATTAGGTTGTCCACTGTTCCTTCAATTTCTTTGCAGATGTTGTCAGCTTCAAGGATGCCTAGAGATTTGTTGTGATCCTCTTCATCCAATCTCTTGGTGTCATTTCCACAGGCATCTTGATCCTTTCAATTTCACTAGTTCCTTCCTATCCATGGTAAGGGCAGAATATTTATCCAGTCCAAATGCCATTGCAATATCGTAGCTGTATATTCAGTTCCATAAGCAACTCCATTTCAGATGGCGTTTTTTCATACTGCTTTAATCATCCATGTAACGGAGGTGCAATAGACTGGCAGATTTTTTTTTAAATGTTTGATAGCCATGGCCTGGTTTGTTCCATATTATTGATAGAAAAATCGATGTAATGAGAAATAATAGTGGTGATAGTGAGGGTCCTTGAAAGATTCCTCTCTTGATGTTACACTTTCTCGGTCTCACCAGCAACTGGATCTTCCTTTGGGCCATTAAGGATAAAGCTACTGACTTCTGTTATTTTTAACCACCTGATTATCCTATCACATTGATGGCGAACTGTTTCAGCACTGAGTGCCCAAGCTGGAACTCGCCGGAGCACCAGAAACCCGAAGACCAGCTAGCCAGTAAGCATGTGCACACCAGCCAGCTGGTTTTCAGGTTTACGGCATGTGCCAGTTGCTCTTTGCACACACCGGAGTGCCAGAAACCTGAAGACCAGCTGGCTGGTGTGTGCATGTGCACCGGCCAGTGGTCTTTGGCTTTCTGGCATGCATGAAGACCAGCGCACCAAAAACCAGAAGAGCAGCTGGCGATGGAACACATGCGCACCAAGAGAGCTCTACGTGCCAGCTCTGGCATGTAGTTCATAGGTTCGCCATCACAATCCTATCATTTTAGTTTTTTAATTGGAATTTTTAGCGCAGGGAAATATTTAATTTGTTTTTAACTATATGTATGTATTTATTGTTTTATTAGCCCTGTGCACCGCTCCGAGTCCCTTCGGGGAGAGGGAGCGGTCAACAAATTTAATAAATTATTATTATTATTAAATTATTATTATTATTATGTGCCAGGGAGTTGAGTGCCTTCTTGTAACCAATCCAAGTTACATTCTAGTTGATCTTCCTTCTCTTGCAGTTTTCCAAAATCATCTTGTCTGTTAGGAGTTGATTTTTGTTCCTCTGCTTCTTTGGGTGGTTTCTTTTCTGCTCAAATGGGAAGAGCTTATTTTCAACTAGATGCTGCTGGGTGGCACAACCATTAGCCGTTTGAAAATTGTTGATATGCAGTACTTGACCTGTAGTTGCCTGGATCTGTCCCTTATGTTGGTTCTATCATTCCCAGGTAGGTTTTGCCAGATTTCAACCAGTCTTCAATCTCATCTTTTTTTTTTTTTTAATTTACATTTATATCCCGCCCTTCTCCGCAAAGGACCCAGGGCGGCGCACAGGAGATTTAAAAAACATACAAAAATAGAACATAAATAATTTAAAATATATATTAGATCCCAAACCTGTGCTAAAACCAATTATTAATTAAAACCCAATTTAAAACTTTTCTAAAGTCCCCATGGGAAGTTAGGCTAGGCCGGCTTGATGAAAAAAGTATGTCTTTAGACATTGGCGGAAGAGGCGGAGGTCGGCGATGGTCCGGAGTTCAGGGGGTAGGTCGTTCCAAAGGGCAGGGCCCGCCACAGAGAAGGCTCTTCCCCTGGGTGTCGCCAGTCGGCATTGTCCGGCCGACGGCACCCTGAGAAGGCCCTCTCTGTGGGAGCGTATCGGTCTAAGGGATGTATGGGGCACGAGACGGTCTCGCATATCTCCTTGCTGTATGTTGCTACACTGCTTGGCAATAAGTGGGTACAATGCAGCCAGATGCTTCAATCAGAAACCATGAAATTCATCTTTACTTGCTACTTAGTACAGTCCAATAACTCATAGTAATAGAGGACTGGTATCAACTGTGGCTCAACTCTGGCAGACTTAAATGTGGTCATTTTTACCTCATTTGCTAAACTGAATTACATTGGGGGGAACTTTCTGCTGGACACAGAATGGATATGTCTATGGACCAATGTTATCTTCCTTTCCTTCTCTTGGTCTGTTTGACAAGCTTTCTCTTACTTCTTCTCTTCTTTTTCAGTAATTCAGAATAACTTCTGCGGCAAAGGCATTCCCCAGAAGTAAGGTTTACGATCAAGGGGAGACAAATGAATGCCAAAATATGCACAATCATGCCATCATACCAATCGGTGGTGGGATTTCAAATCTTTTCCTATTGCTACTACGAGAGCACACTTTGCATGGGCGCACAGCCCTCAAACACCACCCTCAGCGTCAGCACTGGTGAGCTGAGGCTGTTGTTTATCTCAACAACAGCAATGCGCTCTGCTGCGTGAATCAGCTGAGCTAAATAACCCAAGAGGATATAGGACAGGGAACGGTGGGGGTGGGAGGGCGGGGCCAGCCAGAGATGGTATTTGCCAGTCTCCGAACTACTCAAAAATTCCACTACCGGTACGCCAGAACCAATCCAAACCGACTGAATACCACCTCTGGTACAAATGCTACAGTTTATAATAATAATAGTTGAATTTATTGACCGCTCCCTCTCCCCACAGGGACTCGGGGCGGTGCACAGGGAGAATAAAAGCAATAAATATACAAAATACATACCAATTTAAAACAGATTAAATTAATTCCTGTGCTAAAATCCCATTAACTAAAAAGCCCCACTAAATATAAATATACATTTAAAAACCCATAGAGAGAGAGACTACCCTAGGCTGGCCAGGCGGAAAAGATGAGTCTTCAATTTCAGGCGGAAGGAGCGGAGGTCCGTGGTCGTTCTAATATCGGGGGGAAGGTCGTTCCAGAGGGCCGGGCCCGCCACAGAGAGAGCCCTTTTCCTGGGCGTCCCCCGCTGACAAAGTCTAGTGGACGGCACCCGGAGAAGTCCCTCTCTGTGGGAGCGAATCGGCCGTGAGGATGTGTGAGGCAGGATCCGATCCCGCAGATAGCTTATGTACTTGCACTAGAGGTTGTGTTGCAAGTACACATTCTCAGTATTTACAGGATGACCTCAAAGTGGCCTGGGTCATCATTTTTGCATCTCCACAGTTTGGTGTGGATGCTGCTGCTGCTGCTGAGGGTATTTTTTAATAGGACATATTCCATATATGTGGACATCTGAAAATACACCTAGTTTCCAGTGGTTGTTTTTAAACAAAGGCTATTATGTGCCATGCTGCCTGTGGCCATCCCGTTATATACCCTAAGGATAAGGCATGGGAGTTATTGGTCTTGCTTCCCTCCACTTTTTTCAGAAATGACAGAGAAGGCAGCAACATGATTAACAAGATGAAGCATCCCCAGTAATTGGTTCTGGCTCCTGTAGCACAGTAAATGTTTCAGCGAGTTCCCAACAGTGCCCATGACTTCAGGCAAGGAAAAAAACCAGTTTCTGCAAAGATTTGAGTATTTCAGTGATGCCAAATAAAGGAAAGTCCAGCAGAGTTGCTTCCACTGGTTCATCAGTGGGGACATTTTGCTAGGAACGTGTGGGTGGGGGCGGTGTTTAAAGAATTTTAGCAGTGAATGAATATGCATAGATCTAAGTCTGCGCCCTCAGTGTAATCAAATCATTTGAAATTAACTAATGTGTATTACGTGTCTTAGAATGTATGAAAGCCTCATGGAAGAACACAGTAATACTGCACGCGCTGTAAGGACTGAGCTTCAGTTGGGCTTCAGATCCATCCCGTCTCTGCTGGCATCCCCGGTGACCTCCTTTTCAAGGCTGGCTGGCCGCCAGAAGACCTCAGGCAGACAAATCTTGCAATCATTGTGATGGATAAGGAAGCAAATATTTGCAGGAGAATGGGATTGCTGTGACAAGATTGAAGTAGTCAAAACCGAGAAGTGGAGATTACAGTAGCTGAGAAATGCTAGATAAGAGCCTGCCTAAGAATCCTGGCAGCCTAGACAGAGAGAAGAGCCTGGATCTTGTGGGATATTATGAGAAGGGAAAAGCATTAGAGGTTGGTGGTTTATGACGAATGAAATACAAACAGATTAGATTTGAAGCCAGCAAGAGTTCAGGTAAGTAGAACAATTGCCAAAGCAATATAATTAGGAAGCAGTTTCTTTCCCCTTCCTTCTTACAGGCATTTGATGTTCTATAATTTTTTTCATGGCAAATAAAATAAATACAATGCCTGAGAATGACCTATAAAATCTCATACCCAGGAGATTATCTGGACCAAAGCAGAAAGCTACTCCCATTTATGTTTACTCAAAAGTAAGCTCCATTATGTTTAATGGTGTTTACTTTCTAACCAATAAAGACATTTGATTTTTAACTGTTGGATTTTCCTAAATTAACCTGTTGTGTAAAGATAGTTATATTTTGAAGACTGTTAAGTTATATTTGGGCGTAACCTAAATACAACATAGGTAATGCACACAAAGGTACACATATACACACATGTATCAATATCAGTCTGTGTGTGTGTGTGTGTGTGTGTGTGTCTGTATCTGTGTGTCCATGTGTCTCTCTTGATCTCACGATCTATCTATCAATCTATCTCTGTCTCTCTCTGTATGCATGTATGTATGTCTCTCTACCTACTTATCTACATCTACATCTACATCTACCTCTCTCTCTCTCTCTCTCTCTCTCTCTCTCTCTCTCTCTCTCTCTCTCTCTCTCTCTCTCTCTGTGTGTGTGTGTGTGTCTGTCTGTCTCTCTCTCTCTTTCTCTCTCTAGCCAATGGTGGGATTCAAATAATTTAACAACCGGTTTTCTGCCCTAGTGGTTTCTTCCTACAACCAGTTCAGCAAACTGCTAAGAAAGTTAACAACCAGTTCTCCCAAAGTGGTGCGAACTGGCTGAATCCCATCACCCTGTCTGTCTGTCTGTCTGTCTGTCATCTACACCTACAACTAACTATAACTATAACTATAACTATAACTATAACTATAACTATAACTATAACTATAACTATAACTATAACTATAACTAACTATAACTATAACTATAACTATAACTATAACTATATATATATATATATATATATATATATATATATATATATATATATATATATATATATATATATATATATATATATATATATATATATATATATATTGGTCTTACAAAAATGCCACATCATGGATGCTATTCAAAATTTAATTTCATAAATTGTCCTTCATCATTCTATTTTTATTTACCGAAGAAAGAAGGTTGGTGGTGAGTAATCCCATCATGATAATGGAGAAACATGGAACACTTCTGGCAATGCTTGCATGTTTGACAAAATGGACACATACAGACAATGGAGACAAGTCATGTTCTCAATGTTCTTCCAATCCATTGAAGGTCAACCACCCAAGCCAGCTGCTTTAGCAGGAATATATGTGCAAAGTGTTAATTGCTTTCACCCTCTTTTTGGACTCTTGTGGCCAGATGAATTTGACATTTAATTGAACCTTCTCTCACTTGCACTTAATTATGACATAAACATGCCCCAGCAACTTTTTCCCCCACTGCTGTGTTCTCATGATGCTGCCTTCATCTGAAACCACTCATTCTTTTATTAAGTTTGTCACCCTATCCCAATATAGTTGCAATCCAGTTTGCCTCACTAACCCTTTTGTTGTTGGTACATTCAATTGATTCTAGGGTAGGTAGGGTAGATGTGGGACTGCCATGTAAAAGTTTGTGCAAAAACAAATGAAGTTTTTAACAGAGGGTTAAATCTACCAAAGGATGCGGTGGCTCAGTGGCTAAGACGCCGAGCTTGTCAATCAGAAAGGTCAGCAGTTTGGCAATTCAAATCCCTTGTGCCGCGTAACAGAGTGAGTTCCTGTTACTTGTCCCAGTTTCTGCCAACCTAGCAGTTCGAAAGCACATAAAAATGCAAGTAGAAAAACAGGAACCACCTTTGATGGGAAGGTAACAGTGTTCCGTGCACCTTCGGCATTTAGTCATGCCGGCCACATGACCACGGAGACATCTTCGGGCAGTGCTGGCTCTTCGGCTTTAAAACGGAGATGATCACTACCCCCTAGAGGCAGGAACAACTACCATGTTTTCCCCAATATAAGACTGGGTCTTATTTTCTTTTGACCCCCCAAAATAAGCACTTGGCCTCATTTTTGGGGAGGTCTTATTATTTTTGAGGTGCAGGAGGTGGCGAGCATGGTCACCTCATGGCTGCTGCTGTGTTGCAATGTTTTTTGGGGGGGGGCTTATTTTTGGGGAAGGGTTTATTTTAGTGCATGTCCTCAAAAGCCCGAGTGGGCTTATTATCTGGGGAGGTCTTATTTTCAGGGAAACATTTACCTTTAGCTGAATCTACCTATTTTGTACAAGTAGTCCTTGACTTATTACCCCAATTAAGCCCAGTTTTTTTGTCACTAAGTGAGACATTGGTTAAGTGAGTTTTGACCCATTTTACAACTTTTCTTGCCACAGTTGTTGAGTGAATCACCGCAGCTGATAAGTTAGTAACCGGGTTGTTAAGTGGATATTGTCAGAAGGTTGCAAAAGGCAATCACATGTTCTCGGGACACAGCAACTATCATAAATATGAACAAGTTGCCAAGCTTCTGAACTTTGATTACATCACCATGGGGATGCAGCAATGGTTGTAAATGTTAAAAATGGTCATGTCACTTTTTTCAGTGCCATTGCAACTTTGAACAGTCATTTAATGAACACATTCATCTGCCATGGATCGGTAGGGGAAGACTGTCCTTTGTGCCTCTGATGTTGGAATATGAGGCTTTCCTGAACTTTCACTTCATGCCAGAGACTTGCATTCCAAGTCCTTAGGACCATATGCCATCATCCTAGATCCACCCCAATGCCAGTCTCTGACTCCAATATTTACAGTGAAAAATACTGTATTTTTCCATCTGTAGGATGCCTCCTTTTATAGGACACTCCCATGTTTCATGCAGAGTAAATAAGCACACTACAAGCCATTACTGTGCAGAAGCCATCTTAACAGATTAACAGAGTTGGAGGGGACCTTGCAGGTTGTCTAGTCCAACCCCCTGCCCAAGCAAGAGATCCTACATCTGCCTCTACCTAGGATCGAACTCACAACCTCCTGCTTGTGAATCTTATCTTTATTGAATCTTATTAGAGGGTGAGTAGTACAAGAGCAGGAAATGCATCACAGGAACAATAGAGATGAAACCTAGAGTGGCGATGTAATACAGGAAACAACTGCAACAGAGAGGAATAATAGGGCTGCATATAAAGTAGAGCCTTGTGCTGCAGAGCTGGAGGACGGGGATGGGCCATGCCTTTCCTTCTTGGCCTCCTGTGCATAAGATGCCCTTCCATTTTCAAGTAAATATTTTTAAAGAAAAAGTAGTGTCTTATACATGGAAAAATACGGTAGTGGACTAGCAGTTGCATATATGGACACAAGTCTTTAGAGTAGGGGTAGTCAACCTTTTTATACCTACGGCCCACTTTTGTATCTCTGTTAGTAGTAAAATTTTCTAACCGCCCTCTGGTTCCACAGTAATGGTGATTTATAAAGTAGGAAAGCCAATTAAATTAAAAAAAAGGAAAGTGCTTCAGTATCGGACAAAACCCCTACCGCCTACCATGAAAGCTGGAACGCCCACTAGTGGGCGGTAGGGATCAGGTTGACTACCACTGCTTTAGAGGATAGACAAGTGGAAAGGAGTTTAGTCTTGGATAGAAGGTGTCATCTTACATGGGTAATACCTTTAAATAAACTGCTGTGGGAGAATTCAATCCAGTTGTCTCTCTCCTTTCAACCTCTTTTCTTCCAGTTGTAGTTTGGGATTCTTCTGTCTTTCAAGCACAAAAGATCAGGTCCACACCTGAAAGTTTAATTAAACTGATGTATTGCTGCTCAAGCCAATGCACAAGAATCTTCTCCACTAACAGTTAGCACTTGTTTGGAATTAGGTAAAGATCAACAGCAGTCAAGAGCACTTTTACTTGGTCTGCTTGTGGCTACGTGGAGATTCTAGGCTGATCCCTCTTTTAACTCCGCCCCCAGGTTCTGCCCTTCCTTCCCCTACAGGTTGACAAGGGAAAGAGATTTTCTCCATTGCACTAGAATTATGGAGCAGCATCTGCAATTGAGGGAGAAGTGATGAATTCCGTGTTCTTCATTTATTTTGTTTCTCAGGAATCCTTCTCTCATTAGGCAGAGTGACAGAAACCAGGAGGTGAGAACAAGGCTGTAAACAAGTTAGCTAACCTATTCACCTCAGTCCCAAAGCTAAAAGTTTATCTTTTTCAGTATCAGTGTTGAAGAAACATTACACTGGTTTTGTACTTGGAATGACCAGATGGAAGCTGTAGTGAGGGACTTCTTGGTCTTTCATGTCTAGAAGAAAAATGTTGAACCAGTCCCAGAACTTCTCCCCCCACTCCTTTTATGGCTTCTGAGATCCTAAGCAAAGTTGCAAAGTTCAGGAGGTTTCCACGATGATGAGTGATAGTTCTGTCAAACAATTAGTGTACAATTCAGAGCAAAATAATGCATAATATCAATGAAAAATGTTCTATTTAGGCGGAATGTGGATTGATGCTCCTCAAGGCTCTTTAGAGTGTAGAATAACGAAGGAAAATTCTTGATGGATGCATTTCCCACTCTATTTACACAATGCGGGTTCAAGACGCTTACAATATATTTGCATCAAAATCGTATCTATATATTCCGCCAATGGAAAAGAATAGCAAGGGTCCACCAACATGCTTATACATTAATAATATTGCTTGGCAATCTGATGTTTCAAGACCCAGGGTGAATTACTTATTAAAAACCCATATACAGCTATCTGTCTTTATCTTTCTTTTCTGTGTGGGTCATAATGGGTCTGATTGTTTTCAAAATTACATTTGAACAGGATATGACTGTTACATGAGAACTCTCCAACCAATATCATTTCCCTTGCTCATAAAATACATTACACTGCTGGGTGAACTGAGCCAAATCATTATAAAGAGGAAGCTTTAACCTAACCTTTGTGCTTCTCACCAGCCATTATACCAAACGAACACTTTAGAAGATGCTTTGATAAAAAGGGAAACGGACATGTTTATGAATATTGATATTCGGGTTGCTTAATTTTTCAGGAGCCTCCCAGCAATTTATTTTTTGTTGTTGTTCCAAATGACTTGCCTTCTATTGGCGGCTATGGTTTCTCCTTCCTCCTCTTTCTTGTGGCATTGGCTGATTTTATCATTTCACTAGGATTTTTTTTTAATTGATGCACAATTAAAAATATATTATTGCAAAGGGAAATTTTTATTTCATTTGGAGATGGACATCTGCAGCACTTCATGGATGTATGGGGAAAAAATCCTTTATCATCTACTGCAGAACTATATGCAGTGTATCTAAGACAACGGAGAATCGGAAAACAAAGTTCTTTGAAGAATGGCTGAAAGAACTGGAAATATTCTAGAGACGAAAAGATTACGTTGAATCCTCCTGATAGCTATTTTCAGGTGTCTGAAGTGTTCCTAAGCAGTTGATGGATATGTTTTTGCTTGAGTCTCAACAGGAAGACTAGAGCCAAGGATGCACTGTAAAAATTTCAGGAAAACAAATTGCAGTTAACATAATGAAAACCTTCTTATAAGAGCTGCTGTATAAGCATCAGTTTTACAAAGGATTCCATGAAATGATGACGGTCCTTTGCGAAGGCATTTGAACAGAGAATGGACAGCACTCAGTCAAGGAAAAGGTAGATCTATTCTGAATTGAGCAGCAGATTGGACTAGACAATCTTAAGGTTTTTTTTTACAGGTAGTCCTTGACTTATAACCAGGTGCCTAGCAACTATTCACAGTTATGACGGATGTTCTCAGAACTATTTACCACCCAGATTCAAAGCTCTGATGGTTGCTCACTTCCCCCGGTGATCACAGGATCACATTTGGGGCACTTAGCAACTGGCTTATATTTACAGTTTTTCAGCCTCACACAGTGACATGACAACATGTTTTGTTTCACAACTGCATTGTTTGCTTAATAATTGCTCTGTTCACTTTGCAACCAGTGTGTTTGCTTAATAGCCACCATAAAAAGGTTGTAAAATCAAGTGTGGCTACATTGTGACCCACTTATTGACTTGCATGACTTACAACTGCAATTTCAGGTTCAATTATGGTCATAAGTTGGCCCACTTTTACATGTTACAATGCAATACAATACAATAGCAGAGTTGGAAGGGACCTTGTAGGTCTTCTAGTCCAACCCCCTGCGTGGGCAGGAACCTTATACCATTTCAGACAAATGGCTATCTAACATCTTCTTAAAGACTTCCAGGGTTGGGGCAAGCTGTTCCAGAGCTTAATTGTTCTAACTGTCAGGAAATTTCTCCTTAGTTCTAAGTTGCTTCTCTCCTTGATTAGTTTCCACCCATTGCTTCTTGTCCTGCCCCCAGGTGCCTTGGAGAATAGTTTGACTCCCTCTTCTTTGTGGCACCCTCTGAGATATCGAAACAATGTCTTTTGATTATGCTTCATTTCCCCTCCACTAACAGCCATGGTGAGGAAGATAGATATTTTCAATTTTCTATCATCATGGAAGACTACCTCCCTTCCCGTGTGTGTGTGTGTGTGTGTGTGTGTGTGTGTGTGTGTGTGTGTTTGACAGTCTAACAGGTAGGGCATATTTTTGCATTAAAATTGTCCCAGTTCCTGACGTCTCACTACAACCATGGAAAATGCTATGTGAAATTCTGGATAGGCTAATATTGGAATAGTTGATTAAACAAATCAAAGTTTTAACTCGTACTTCTAAACAGTATGAACTGAATCTTTATTGTTTCAAAAGTGTTAAATCTCTTTATTTGTCAAATGAAGGACACCAGGAAGCTGTGTTTGAAAAGCATGGCTGTGCAATTTTCTTCTTAAAAATGATCAAGATTGCCACAAATTACTTTATAAACTCTTGAACAAAAAGAATGGCTCTTAAAAGCTGCTGATTCCTGAATGTTGTGGCTTTTCTTAGGGTACGTTTAGTTTTCACAGCAGATCATCATGATAATCTCCTTCAGCTCCAAGTTACCCATTGAGCTTCACAATCAAACCTGAACCTTCATCTCCCCAGTTTGAGTCCAGCTCTTTAACCATTGGACATGTGATTTCAGTGGACTGATTCTTCAACCTGTTGACAATAAGGGATACAAAGAGTTTAGAATCTCCTCTCTTTGATGTCCCAAAGGTGCTTTTTCAAGAGGCAACTGGACTTTCTGGTTTTTCTTTGAAGACATTTCATTTCTTATCCAAGAAGCTTCTTTAGCTCTAAGAAGCTTCTTGGATAAGAAATGAAACGTCCTCAAAGAAAAACCAGAAAGTCTAGTTGCCTCTTGAAAAAGCACCTTTGGGACAACCAAGACCTGGATGACTGAGAATCTCCATAGACATCCTCTCTTTAATCTTCTTTATCTTTCACTATGCCCATCCTTTGAGACATTGCTCATCTCAAAATATGTCCTTCTTGATTTTGTCTTTCTGTTACACTTGCTCTCTGACTCTCCACCTGGTAGGATGTTGCTAGCAAGAGGTTAGTTTAGTTTAGTTTATTAGATTTCTAGACCGCCCCCTCTCCCCGAAGGGACTCGGGGCGGTGTACAGGTAAAAAATTAAAATTATGACATCAACATTACATATAAACTAAAATCGAATTAAATAATCCCCTGTACAAATTTATAAAAATTAAAACTTAACCTTAAAACCTAATCACATAATTTAAAATTACAAACTGAGGCGGGAAGCATGGAATAAGCCCAGGCCGGCTAGTTGAAACAGGTGGGTTTTGAGTTTCTGGTGGAAGGAGCGGAGGTCCGTGGTCGTTCTAATGTCAGGGGGAAGGTCATTCCAGAGGTTCGGGCCCATCACAGAGAAGGCCCTTCCCCTGGGCGTCGCCCGCTGGCATTGCCTAGTGGACGGCACCCGGAGAAGTCCCTCTCTGTGAGAGCGAATCAGTCGAAGGGATGTATGGGGCAGGATACGATCCCGCAAATAACTAAGTCCTGTGCCATGGAGCGCTTTGAAGATAATAACCAACACCTTGAAACGCACCCGAAAGGCCAGAGGCAGCCAGTGTAGCCCGCGCAGGAATGGTGTTATGTGGGAGTATCTAGTGACTCCCAGAACTGCCCGCGCGGCCGCATTCTGGACCAGCTGCAGCCTTCGGGTGCATCTCAAGGGGAGCCCCATGTAGAGAGTGTTACAGTAGTCTAGACGGGACGTCACAAGCGCATGAGTGACTGTGCGAAGGGCGTCCCGGTCCAATAGGGGACGCAACTGGCGCACCAGGCGAACCTGGTGAAACGCCCCCCTTGCCACGGCTGTCACATGGTCATCCATTGACAGCCGGGCATCTAGGAGGACGCCCAAGTTGCGTGCCCGATCCACGGGGGCCAGATGTTCGCCCCCAATGGCCAGTGATGGAATCAGGTGGTTGAACTGGGGCACCGGTAGCCACAGCCACTCAGTCTTGGACAGGTTGAGCTTGAGTCTGTTACTTCCCATCCAGATCCGCACGGCTTCCAGACACCAGGACATCACTTCGATGGCATCGTTGGGGTGGTTTGGGGTAGAGATGTACAGCTGGGTGTCATCTGCATACAGATGGTAATCTACCCCAAACCCACGTATGATCTCGCCCAGCGGCTTCATATATGCATTGAACAGGAGAGGCGAGAGGACCGACCCCTGCGGCACCCCACAAGTGAGAGGCCTCGAGGTCGACCTCTGCCCCCCTGCCAATACAAATTGCACTCAACCGGAGAGGTAGGAGGAGAACCACCGCAAGACGGTGCCCCTCATCCCCAACCCCTCCAGCCGATGCAATAGGATACCATGGTCGATGGTATCAAAAGCCGCCGAGAGGTCTAATAGGACCAGGATGGAGGAACAACCCCCATCTCTGGCCCTCCAGAGATCATCCACCAACGCGACCAATGCCGTCTCCATGCTGTGGCTGGGCCGGAAGCCGGACTGGCGCAGGTCCAGATAATCAATTTCCTCCAAGTGACGTGGAAACTGTTGTGCCACCACACTCTCTACAACCTTTGCCACAAAGCAAAGGTTGGAGACGGGACGGTAATTTGCTAACAATGCTGGGTCCAGGGAAGGCTTCTTGAGGAGAGGCCTCACCACCACCTCTTTCAAGATGGCCGGCAAGAACCCCTCACTCAAAGAAGCGTTGACTAACTCCTGGAGCCAGCCTCGTGTCACCTCCCAGGATGCCAGTACAAGCCAGGAGGGACACGGGTCCAATAAACATGTGGTAGCTCTCAGTCGCCTACGCAACCTGTCCATATCATCGGAAGTAACAGAGTCAAACTCCTCCCAGAATGGAGCCTCAAGACCCGCCTCCGACGTCCCCTCAAGACCACTTTCTACCCTGGTACCCCCACCCCACCTTTAAATATTTTGTGTAATAAATTTACTTCCATTAAATGCACAAAAGACTGCTTGACTAATTTCTGATCAGGTTAGATTCCCCCTTTGCCAGGGACATACTCAAATTGCTGCATCAACCACCACACTCTAGTGGGCTCTCCACACTGTGCTATTTCAGATAGTATCATTACCTTATTGCATACGTTTTCTTCCCTTGCCTTTGACTATGTTGAGAGGTGACGGACGTTTTGGTTCAGGAAACCTGGAGCTTATTAAGTTGTACATTGCAGAGAAGAATTCTCTGGCATTGTATCTTTGAAGTAGGATGACCTAATCAAAGTCAGTTGGTTCATATATATTTATTTATTTTGCTTTTACAATAGTGAATTACAAATGTGGGATGATTCTTAAATTTCTCACACCACCATTTCTTTATCTGATCCTCTGCAAATGCTGACTTTGGCACCCAAGCTCAAAAGGGCACATTTATTATTACAAGTGGACAGAAGATGCAAGAGTTATCCTTCTCTTTCATCCACATTTGTAGCATAATATGCTTCTCTTCTATTGAGGTCATCCTATGTTATCCTTGCAGCAGTCTGTGAAATTAATTTAAGATGGTAACTGATTGAAAGTTTCCCCACAAGATTCTCAGGCTGGATGAATCGTGATTTGAATTCAGGTTGCTCCAGGCTAAGTCTAATATTCCACTATTGCAGGCAATATATTTTAGGAAAGTATCGTTCTCAATAGGTATAACTAATTATTCTGCACTGTGTGACAGCTTTAAGCTAATACCAACCTAAAGACTTGAGCTGACCCATGGCATTTCAGAAAACAAAATCCAGAGAAATGGGTGTCCCCGATTTTGTCCCATTTCTATTATGAGATTGCTGTCCTTTATATCTGCCAATCACTGCCGTTGGAAAGATCAAAGCAAGATTTTTCAGAACCAGATCAAATATTTGCAATGAACTTTGCATTTAACAAATGCCATCTATTCACAGAGTGAAAATTATCTTTCTCTCCCCACCAAGGACACTTAGCAGAGAGGCCTACGTCGTTCCGTACCTCTGCTATTTGTCTGACTTCACGTCTCCTTATTCATGAGAGATAGCATGATGGTGGCTGATGACAATTATAGGTGTCCTTTGGTTTAGGATTCCTACTTGTTAGTTGGGGAAATGGAGATTATTCAGCTCTCCTAATTAATTCAAAGAAATTCAAAAACATAAGCCTTGTTTAAAGTAGAACATAAGAGTTCTAGAAGGGTTCTCGGAGGTCTTCTAGTCCAGTTCCCTGCTCAAGGCAGGAGATCTTATACTATCCTGGTTGAATGGTTGTCTGGTCATCACCTCTAGTGATGAAGCATCCATGGCTTTGGGAGGCAAGCTAGTCCATTGATTAATTGTTCTCACTGTCAGAAAATGTCTACTTCTTGGTCTGATTTTGCTTTAACAAGTTTCTACTCATTGCTTCTTGTACTGCCTTCAGGTGCTTTGGAGAATAAATCAGTCCCCTCTTCTCTGTGACAGTGGCTAAAGTACTGAAAGACAGTTTTCATGTCCCCCCAAATCCTTCTCTGCTAAAGGTTAGATATACCTACTGTAGCTCCCTCAACCATTCATCCTACAATTTAGCTTCCAGTCCCTTTATTGTCTTCATTGCTTTTCTCTGCACACTTTCTAGGGTCTCAGCATCTTTTCTGCATCACGATGACCAGAGCTATGTGCAGTAGCCCACTTGTGGCCTCACTAGTGCTATTATAGAAGCTTTCTGTTTCTGGAGTGTCCAAGAATTTTCAGTATCCTTCCCTCCTTGAATTCCACACTCGATTTCTTCTGGACTTCATCTCAATGGTATGATTTCCCTAGTCATGAACAGTGTGTTATATAACTCATTTACATAACTCATAGTTGGTTTCCTGTATGCTGCAAACCTGTTAACAAAGTGACTGTGTCTATTTTTTGCTTTGGTACAAATACATTTCTTGACTCAAGTAGACACCGATTCAGCTGAAGTAGTCTAGTCGCATATCGTAGTAGATACATTAAAGTCATGTTGACAGCTTGTTTTCTTGCCAACCAGTAGCAATTTGGGAGTGTTCAAGATGAAATACATCCCACATAGACTGAAGATTTCTAGCAGAGAGAAGCTGCGAGTAAAGCATTTCTGGAGGTTTTGAAAAGGGTCACCCTCTTTTTCTCCCCAAGGAAGCTCCCACAGTTGCTCATTTTAAAACTGTGATTGCAAAGGATGGTACTCCTATGTTTTGTGTTTGTCATCATCTTATTTTGCCTCCATTTTTAGCATTCTGTTTTCCATCCCACACAAAACACACAACTCCTCAAATGTTTATGGGGATTCACAGTCATCCAGGTCATGGTTGTCCCAAAGGTGCTTTTTCAAGAGGCAACTGGACTTTCTGTTTTTTCGCTTCTCATCCAAGAAGCTGAAGAAGCTTCTGGAGCTAAAGAAGCTTCGTGGTTGAGAAGCGAAACATCTTCAAAGAAAAACCAGAAAGTCCTGTTGCCTCTTGAAAAAGCACTTTAGGGACAACTCCCCAAATGTACAATAACATTGCCCCACTAAGTTTTTCAGTGGTATCATAAGCTGACGATGTTATTTGGATAGTTTGGATGGATAGATGGCAGTAAGGTTCAATGGCATCTTCCTTTTTAAGCAGCTCTACTCAGCTATTATTTTCTTCAGTAACCTGCTCATAAATGAGGGAAACCAAGAAGCTGGACAGAAACCGTATCTTTGTGTCACCTTGTTGTAACACAATTATTTGAGAAGTACACAGTATTGACTGTGACAGCATCTCAGGTTACACCTAAAGCTTCAGACTTTGCTACTATACTGCATATTCTACTACATTCATACATACACACCACACCCACACACATGCAACACACACAGTAAGAAAATATCTATCTATTTTACAACATGCCCTTTGTTCTCCCGGTAGACTTACTTGGAACTCATGGAAAGTCTGATCCTTTCACCAGGCAAAGAGACAAAAGGAACAATGGTTCTCCCTTCACTCTATGAAGTGAAGGGAGAAAAACATTGGAAGATCACACACTGGACCTTTCTGCACAAATTATCTCTACCTAATCTTGAATCAGTACAAAACAAAGTTGGCAGGAGGATTATTCTCCCCATCATCAGTCTCTGTGTTATCTCTCTCACATTTTTTTTTCAGGGGACTTCCAAATGAGGTGCTCCTCATTGATGAGTGTGCCAGCCATTATATACAATGTCTATGAAGGATCTCAATTATCCAGGTTGTGGTTGCCCCAAAGGCAAAAAGGCAACTCAAAGTAAGTCCAGTTTATTGTGACCCGCCAGTGGCCAGCAGAGCTGGCAGCGGAATCAGAGAGTGAGGAGGTTGGGGAGGAAAATGGGCCAGTCCTGGGGGTTGAGGAAAGCTCAGATGAGGGCTCAGATGAGGGCTCGGAGGCAGAGAGGGAGCTAGAAAGCAGTGAGGCAGAGGAAAAGCTGAAGCTGATTCCCAGTGTGTGCATGCACAGAGTTGCCAGAACACAAGAACAATTAAGAAAGCAGGGTTGACTTGGGAGTAAAGCCATACCTTATGGCTCCTTCCATAAGAAACAAAAGAGGAGTGAACGGGGAGTGGGCTTTTGCAGGAAACAATTCATTCCTTTGGTCGTTTCAAGAGTGGAAAATTCCCGTTTGTGACTATAAGAGACTCTGTGCCAAGTGTTGCCTTGCCCTGCGTTTGGAAACTAGTTATCTGGCAGCTCGTGTTGATAAATATTCCTCTGAAAGACTGTTTGCCAAGCCTTGCTGACTGAGAATGAAAGGAATTCACAGTGGTGTCAATAAAAGAAGTTTTGCCATGACCAATACTTTGCTTCATGCTTTTTAAGGAAGCATAGATCAGAACACAGTTGCCTTTTGAACAGCACCTTTGGGACATGCATACAATGCGATTTCACTAGGCACAATTAAGGCAAAACAGCAGGGGTGGGGTGGGTCTGACTTTAGGATTAGAGTTTTTCTTCCCTAGTCTGATGGTTTCCTCCTCTTCTCATTCCCCATTTGGGCGTTTCCCAGGGTAAAAGTAAAAGGGTATAAAGAAACATATGGGAGGATACAGAAACAGCCCCAGAGAAAAAAGGAAGCAGACCCTACCAGTATTGTGCAATTAACCAGGTTCCCTAGAGCAGGAGAACTGAAAATGACTAGCCGTGGGGCAACCATTGTCTTACTTCATAGGGAGAAAGACAGGAGTAATTGAATCTGATGTCTACAGAGAAGCTCGTAAATAAACAAAAAAGCTCAGTTCAACTTCCCTCATTATTCCTGGACGTGGCAATGAGGAAGACGCAGGGCAGCTGCATCTAAAGGTAAAGATACATTTCCAAATATAATTAAAGTGCAATAGTGCAGAACGCTCCCCCCCCTTCCTCTTCCCCCAGCTTAAAAAAAAAACAAAAACCCTGGAGCTCGGCTTTCCTTTCTTTATCCATGTGGGAAAGCAGAGAGAAGCTGGCATTAAAACAGAAAGATGGGTAATGATGGTTCAGAAAGGAAGGCAGAAAACGAAGAGCTTACAGAAAGAGCAAAGGTTGGGAGAGAAATGGCCAAGGTGAAGACTGTCTAATGATCAGATAGAAAAGGAGATTCTTGTGCCTCCACTCTGCATGACTCACAAGCCTTGGGCCCTTGCTCTTACTTTTGAAACTGAGCTGTGTATGTTTCAGGTTTTACACCAGTGGTGGGGTTCCAAAAAATTTACTACTGGTTCTGTAGGCATGGCTTTGCAGGCGTGGCTTTGTGGGCGTGGCTTTTTGGGTGTGGCAAGGGAAGGATACTGCAAAATCCCCATTCCCTCCCCACCCCACTAACCTGCTTTCCAGCTCCCTTCTCCTGTTCAGGGCAACAAAAGAAGATCAGCTGGGAGGCTGGGAGGCAGTGGGGGCGGGGCCAGCCTATTTGTCGGTTCTCTGAACTACTCAAACTTTCTGCTACCGGTTCTCCAGAACCTCTCAGAACTGGCTGAATACCACCTCTGTTTTACACACTTATGGTAAGGTAGCTTAAGGGAGAAAAGACAGGTAGTCCTCAACTTACGAGAGTTTGTTGAGTGACCATTCGAAGTCGCAAAGGCACTGAAAAAAGTGACATATGACTATTTTCCACCCTTACAGCATTCCCTTCAATGGCAAAAAAGTAAGGTTCTACATTTAGGCAAGAAACACAAAATACACTGGGAACAGTATATGTGGTACCTTGCTCAATAGTAGTAACTGTGAGAGGGAGTCCTAGTGGACAATCACTTAAATATGAGCCATCAATGTGCTGCAGCTGCCAAAAAAGCCAACACAGTTCTAGGCTGCGTAGGGATAGAATCCAGATCACGTGAAGTGTTCATACTACTTTATAATTCCTTGGGAAGGCCGCCACACTTGTAAAAACACAATGTAAAATGCCACAATGCCACAATGTAAAAAAGATACAAAGACTCTAGAAAGAGTGCAGAGAAGAGCAACAAAGATGATTAGGGGACTGGAGGATAAAACATATCAAGAACAGTTGCTGGAATGGGGTATGTTTAGTTAAAGAAAAAAAGGACTAGGGGAGACATGATAGCAGTGTTCCAATATCTCAGGGGTTGCCACAAAGAAGAGGGAGTCAAACTATTCTCCAAAGCACCTGAGGGTAGAACAAGAAGCAATGGGTGAAAACTAATCAAGGAGAGAAGCAACTTAGAACTGAGGAGAAATTTCCTGACAGTTAGAACAATTAACCAGTGGAACAGAAGTTGCCTCCAGAAGTTGTGAATGCCCCAACCCTGGAAGTCTTTAAGAAGATGTTGGATAGCCATTTGTCTGAAATGGTATAAAGTTTTCTGCCCAGGCAGGGGGTTGGACTAGAAGGCTTTCAAGGGACTGGAGGGGACTAGACTCCCTTCCAACTCTGTAATTCTATTCAATTCCATAGTCAAGTGATCAAAATTCAGACACTTGGCAACTGACTGATGTTTATGACTGTTGCAATGTCCCAGAGGCACGTGATCACCTTTGGAGACTGTCTGACAAGCAAAATAATGAGGAAGCCACATTGACTTAACAACCGTGTTACTAACTTAACCACTGCAGTGAGTCCCTTAACAATTGTGGCAAGAAAGGTTGTAAAATGGGGCAGAATTCACTTAATCTCACTTAGCAACATAAATTTGGGGCTCAATTGCAGTCATAAGTCGAGAACTACCTGTACTGTTTTAGAATGGATCCCCTGAATCAGTGGTGGGTTGCAATTTCTTTTACTACCAGTTTGCTTGTGTGCGATTGCACGCATGTGCGATGCTTTTGCGCATGCGCAGAAGCCTCCGAGCGGGTGGGCAGAGCCTCCTGCTGTCGCCACTACTGGTCTGCCCGATTTGGGGCGAACCAGCAGCAACCCACCTTTGCACTGAATGACTGTTTCACTCATTTGTTGGACATGAGTTGGGGAAAGATTGGTACTATTATGGCAGTTAGCTTGCTTTAAAATCCACAACTATAGTGAAAGAAAAGAAGTTACCTTGAAAATGATGTTTCCAGAGTTAATTTTAAAAAGTGCACATTTTTATTAGTGGTTCAGATTGAAATAGTGCACTCTCATCTGAAACAGAACTAGCGTTATTACCGATTGTTTAAAAACTTTCCTTTTTGTTGAAGTATTTGGATTTAAAAGTCTGTAGAGATTCCCAGAGGTCCCAAAGGTGCTTTTTCAGGAAGCAACTGGACTTTCTTGTTTTTTCTTTTGAAGACGTTTTGCTTCTCATCCCAGAAGCTTCTTCAGCTCTGACAGGCTAGTGGGGAAGGGAAGGATTTATATTATATTCCTTGCAGACACATGGTAAGCTTCTTGGTTAAGAAGCAAGATCCGCTCCCATAGTTTTTTCTTCAAAAGAAAAAACAAGAAAGTCTAGTTGCCTTGTATTTGGATTTAAGCATAGAGGTCTGATGAATTCTACGGATGAAAATAGGAAGGAAGGAAGGAAGGAAGGAAGGAAGGAAGGAAGGAAGGAAGGAAGGAAGGAAGGAAGGAGGAAAGAGGGAGGGAGGGAAGGAGGGAGGGAGGAAGGAAGGAAGGAGGAAAGAAAGAGGGAGGGAAGGAAGAAGGAAGAAAGGGAGGGAGGAAGAAGGAATGAGGGAGGGAGGAAGGAAGGAGGAAAGAAAGAGGGAGGGAAGGAGGAAGGAAGGGAGGGAGGGAGGAAGGAAGGAAGGAGGAAAGAAAGAGGGAGGGAGGAAAGGAGTTTTAGTTTTAGTTTTAGTTTTATTTGATTTATATCCTGCACCTATCTCCTACAAAAAGACCCAAGGCGGCGCACAGGAAATTAAAAACACCATATAAAAATACAAATACATAACATCCTAAAGCCACAATTAAACTTAAGAACCCTGTGCTAAAACCACGTATTAAAATCCCTCTAATTAAAAAATTGTAGACTAAAACTCAGTCGTTAACGGGTGGTCACGCTAGGTCGGCTTGATGGAACAGGTGCGTCTTTAAGCGCTGGCGGAAAAGGCGGAGGTCCGAGGTGGTGCAGAGTTCGGGAGGCAGGTCGTTCCAGAGGGTAGGGCCCGCCACAGAGAAGGCCCTTCCCCTGGGCGTCGCCAACCAGCATTGCCCGGCCGACGGCACTGAGAAGACCCTCCCTATGGGAGCGGATCGGTCGAAGGGATGTGTGGGGCAGGAGACGGTCTCGCACATAACTAGGCCCCGTGCCATGGAGCGCCTTAAAGATGGTAATCAGCACCTTGAAGCGCACCCGGAAGGCCACAGGTAGCCAGTGCCGCTCGCGCAGGAGAGGTGTTATATGGTATGCCTTGAGGCTCCCTTGATCACCCGCGCGGCTGCATTTTGAACTAACTGTAACCTACGAGTGCACCTCAAGGGGAGCCCCATGTAGAGAGCGTTATAGTAGTCTAGACGGGATATCACAAGTGCTTGAGTGACTGTGCGAAGGGCGTCCCAGTCCAGTAAGGGGCGCAATTGGCGGACCAGGCGCGCCTGGTAAAAGGAGGGAGGGAGGGAGGGAGGGAGGAAGGAAGGAGGAAGGGAGGAAGGAAGGAAGGAAGGAAGGAAGGAAGGAGGAAGGAAAGAGGGAGGGAAGGAGGGAGGGAGGAAGGAAGGGAGGGAGGAAGGAAGGACGGAAAGAGGGAGGAAGGAAGGAAGGAAGGAGGAAAGAAAGAGGGAGGGAAGGAGGGAGGGAGGGAGGGAGGAAGAGAGGAAAGAAGGAGGAAATTCCAGACCTTGGAACCATAGAGCCCTTATGAATATGAGCTTTAGTTGATTGACTTTGCAATCGGGCCATTTTATAAACCGAAAAACCCAAAGAAGCGGAGGTGTGTGGGGGGGGAAGAGATTTGTATGTTTGACAGATATCACTGTAACAGCTATAACCCTTGCAGCTTTTATTCAGTTTTAGGCCGGTCTCTGAAACAGAACTGATTGCAAAAAATAATTTTCCTGTGTAAAAATTATAAGAAATAGGTAGCCTGAGACGATTTTTGGCTACCCCGTAGGTTTGTGTTACTACTTATTCTGAATTTTCCTTCTGGTTAGAAAGACCCACAGCTGGTCCAACATCCGTAACAGCATCATCTGGAGGCCAGCAGAGCGACCACTCCATTAATGGTGCAGGAATCAGCCAAATCAATTTTCCTCCTGCTTGTTTGGCACCCGTAACTATTCAACAGAGTTACTTTACACATACAACCTCAGGTAACTGGATGAAGTGGAATGAGGCGGTAATGTTTAATGGTGCTGGAACAGGCTGCATTGTTTCAGGCTGGAGGTGGAAAAATATTGCTTTCAATATCATCTGACATTTAAAAAGTATCCATCTAATGCACAAACAAATAAACCTTCCGGAGGTTTGAAAACTAGAATGGTGAGGAAGAGCCCGTAAGAATCTCTTGTTGATGAGGATGGACTTCGCTTTGAGGAGGTTTCTTTCCACGTGACGTTATTCACTTCTCATGTATCTCCCCTGCTTAATCACAGGCATTCCTTGACTTATGACCACAAATGACGCTAATATTTTTGTTGTTAAGTGAAACATTTGTTAAATGAGTCCTACACCCACACACACACACTTTACGATTTTTCTTGCCACAGTTGCTAAGCGAATCACCAAAGCTGTTAAGTTAATAACACGGTTGTTAAGTGAATCTGGCTTCCCCATTGACTATGCTTGTCGGAAGGTCACAGGAGGTGATCATGTGACTCTGGGACCCTGCAACCATGATAGATATCAGTTGGTTTCCAAGCATTTGAATTTCGATCATATGATTACAGGGATGTTCTGAACTAGGCTTCCCCAAAAAGCACGAAGCAGATTCCTGGTCCTGACAAAACCCCTTTTATTAGACGAACGTGAATTCCTCTCACTCACATTCACCAAAGGCCTAGCAAACAGTCTTTCAAAGGTGAAGTTATGACCACAGACTTTATCTAGCTTGGAAAGCTGCCATGTAAATATTTTCCAAACACAGGGCTGTGCAAGGAAAGACTTGGCACAGAGTCTCTGAGATTCATGGACAGATCTTCACACTCCTGAAATGAATGAACGAATGAACAAACAAATTGTTTCCTGCAAAAGCCTATTCCCCTTTCGCTCCTCTTTTATTTCCTATGGGAAGGGTCATTCACCATCCACCTGTGACTTTACTCCCAAGTCGACCCTGATTTCTGAGTTGTTCTTTTCTTCTGGCAGCTCAGCGCATGTGCACACTGGGAACTGGCTCCAGCTGTTCCTCTGCCTCACTGCTGGCTAGCTCCGAAGGCAGGTGAGAACTGCCAGATGGTCTTGGCCTCCTCTCTGCCTCCAATGCAGAGCCTTCCCCAGCCTCCAGGACTGGCCCATGTTCCTCCCCAACCTCCTCACTCTCCGACTCTGCTGCCAGCTCCACTGGTGGGCCACAACAGGGGATGAACTGTTGTAAGTCAAGGACTACCTGAGGTAAAACTATTTCACAAAGTTGTTGGTTTTTTCCATTGTGGATACAAACCTGTTCTGACCCCCCCTTTCTCCGACTAACACAAGACTGGCTGTCTGCCACTAATTCTCTTGGCTGCTTGCCTGAATGACTCTGAACATACAAAGCTTCCTCACTCGACTAAACATGAACCTGAAAATCAACACGAATAAACACGAACCTAGAAATCCAACATTGTTCTCTGCAAGGACTTTCTTAGCAAAGACTTCCTTTTAAACCCTCTTCGGAGGGGCCAGTCATTAGGCAGCTGGGACTAATTGGAATCCTTCAAGTTCGCTTCTGATGCAATTGAAGCCTCCTTTTTTCAGCCCTTCTCAATCTAGCATCAGGGACAAACTGGCCTTGATCCTCCCCACTACTCCAAGACCCAGGTGCCTCCTGATGACCAGCCGGGCTTTTTGCTCCCTCAAGGTCACCCTCCTCCTCCAGAGCAGACTCATAGGACTCCTCACTAGAGGAGTCCATCAGCAGCTCATCCGGAGCTGGCTGGGCCACAACAAAACCAGAGTACAGTTGTTAGGTTTTGATGGCAGGCTAATCAAAGGGAATCCATCTCTTCCTTCTCTTTCCAGTCTTCAGCAGTTTTATGGCCCGCATAGTCCTTCTCTCCATAATGTGAGCATTGCCTACCCTTTGTTTTTAAAGATTTATAATGATGGAAGCATTATCTGTCCTTTCCAGAGATTGTTTCTGGATAACAAGATCAGTGGGGGGTGTAGCTGCTCCCAGGCAAAAACCTCCCCCAAAAGCCAGATAGGTAATGCAATAAACATTTTCTCCGCTGTAGGAATCGACTTGGAATTCATAATAAAAGCTCTGTCGTGAATATAGAGGCGTAGTCTAAAATGGAGCCTGGCAACCTTCACCTCTCCAAATGTTCGTTTATGCGCCCAGCCCGGAAAGTGGTAAAGCGCAGAAATCTTTTCATTTGAACTCTTTCCAATTGCATTCAGCAGGATACTGGGAGACCACTTTTATGTGTTAATTATTTCTGCCCTGATTGCTTGGCAACACATCGCACTGGAGAGACGGTGTCACACTTTGCAGTTTGTGAACGCTTCCAGCCGAACTGCAGAAAGAAGCTGGAAGAGAGAAGCTTCACCTGGAGAAAAAGACCAGAGAAAGATGCACACACACACACACAGACACACACACACACACACACTCATTTAGACTTAGGTTGTTTTTCTTTTTTGAAACAAAAATACAAACATGCAGCAGTTGGAATTAAATGTTCTCATCAACGCCATCTCCTGTACTAAAAGCATTAAAGGAAATTCTTTTCTTCCCTCCTGCAATTAATCGAAGGAAGACCCACGTCAGACAAAGAAGACATCAGTGCAAAGTGGGGGCTTCAGACAAAAATAACACCATAAGCAGAAATTCAACAGGTGTATTCCCCGGCCCCCGGGCTCAGTTGGTCTCCTTACTGGCCAAAGAGGTTGTCTATTAATTGTCTAACAGCTGCATAGCTACTAATAGCTGGTGGTTTTGTTAGGAAGATAAAGGTGTTAGCCCGAAGTATCTGTTTTGACATTGATCTTTAGACATCAATGAAATGGCAAAAGAAAAAAAATCATAAAAGTGTTTGAATGGATTTCAACACTCCAGAAAAAAGACCGGAGGGATACCTGCAGCATTTATTTGCAAGGTGTTTCTCTAATGGAAGGGAGAGGTCACAGATACAATTCCACACTTGCAACTTGAAGTAGGATTTGCTATTCAGCTGCTTAAGAAACCAGGATGAACAAATTCACCCATTCTGTTTTCTGCTACAGTCAAGATGCTTACATCTCAAACACTTCTAATCCCATTTGGGGAAACAGTTGTGATTTTTCTCCCCCCCAAAAATTCTGGCACATCTCTATAAAGAAAATCCAATAGATTGAACTATTCATAACATGAAGAGGACCACATTGTACTATCCCTCCTGTTACATGAATGTTAAGAATCTACCAAAGAAAAGAAAAGAGAGGGGCAAATTGGATCCAGCACCAGCAAGTTCTCTGAATTTTCAAGGATTGAACCCCAGGCTTAAAAAAAGATTTACTTCCATTAATAAATAGATTTGTCACCTTTAAAAATCTTAGGTCTGTGCCACTTTGTGCTTAAAGAATTCTATCATTTCTCTCCACATCCGTCTTCTGTTGGGTTCATTTGCAGTGGGTAGTCAGGTCTGTAGTGAAGAGCTTCCCAAGTTTTGTTTAGATGATTTGCTAAGACATTAACTTAGAGATCATTGGAGTTGGGCAGCTGATGATTTTTACAGAAATGAAAGAGAGACAGAGACAGAGGGAGGGAGGGAAGGAATAGAGATAATGAGACATAGGCAGACAGAATGAGATAGATAGATAGATAGATAGATAGATAGATAGATAGATAGATAGATAGATAGATAGATAGATATCGATTATAAGACAGATAGATAGATATAGATGAGAGAGAGACAGGGAGGGTGGAGGAGAGAAAGAAAGAAAGAAAGAAAGAAAGAAAGAAAGAAAGAAAGAAAGAAAGAAAGAAAGAAAGAAAGAAAGAGAACTTGGCAAGATACTGTAGGGATAGTCTCAACAGATCTCTAATGTTGTAATTTGTTTCCATCCTGATCTCTTCAATTACTCCAGGTAACACCCAATAGATTATATTGGTACCCTTCCAATAACCCTCTGAGTTCAACTGACTAGACACTCGATGTGGTACAGCAGTTAAAATTCTGGATCGGGCCTGGGAAGAGCCACCTTCAGAGTTCCACTTGGCCAGTATTCGCTGGGAGGACTCAGCCTGCCTCTCAACCTAATTGTCACAAGGAGAGAATGAAGCAGGGGAGAACCTTATACTCTAAACCGAGTACACCACCTTGAGCTTTTGAAGGAAAAACTTAATACGTGGATAAATAAAAAGTGACAGATCCAAAGTTGTCGCTGTTCAGGGTTGGACACAATTTTCTATAAAGAAGAATCATCCGACAGCTGCCCTGCCTATAAAAACAAGCCACCTCGAGTGTCATTCTTTGGGGAAAAGGATATAAATTTAATCAATCAAATAAAAAAAGCAAAGCAGAAAGAACAATGGGATCCTTCAGGCTTCCCAACACTGTTCAAATAAATTGAGTGACTTAAAGAAAAGACTTAAAACAACAAGAACATAAAAGCAGCAAATCAAAGCAATGCTCAATGGGGAACTCTCTGTACTTCCATTGCTCTTCCAGTCTCAGTTCTTGATTTTCATGTTACATATCCATGGCGGGAATGGCATTGGCTTGCAGATAAAAGTTGAATTGTGGTTTGAGGTAATCCCGATCAGGATATGCAAGATAAGAAAGGGGGAATAGGAGGTTGGAGTGAAGTTTGGGGAATACAGTTTAAAAGAGGTTACACAGCCCCAGTTGTGAGAAGTATGGGGAGGAAGTGTTTCAGTGAGATGGGTAGCTTAATTGCCTCAATATACATCTCGCTAGGCATTTACTTTGATAATTTTCAATGTTATATTTTTAACCCAGATTAACATTAAAGAATGCCTTTTGGAATTCCACTTGCTTCTTGCTTCTTTGCGTTTAACTAATTAACTAATTAGCTACGAGATTATAGAATTGTAGAATCAGGGGGTTGTAATTAGAGGTGGTATTCAGAAGGTTCCGACCAGTTCTGGCGAACCGGTAGCGGAAATTTTGAGTCGTTTGGAGAACCTATAAATACCACCTCTGGCTGGCCCCGCCCTATCTATTCTCTGCCTCCCGAGTCCCAGCTGATTGGGAGGAAATGGGGATTTTGCAGTAATCTTCCCCTGGAGTGGGGTGGGAATGGAGATTGTACAGTATCCTTCCCGACATGCCCACCAAGAACCAGTAGTAAAAAAAATTTGAATCCCACCACTAGTTGGAAGGGACTATGGAGATCTTCTAGTCCAAATCCCAGTACTAGGCAGGAGTCCTCATACCATCTTGGATACATGGTTGTCCATTTTTTTCTTGAAAACCTCCAGTGATGGAGCATCCACAACTTTGTTTCACTGTGTAATAGATCTTACTGTTAGGAAATTCATCCTTATTTTCAGGTTCCTCCTTATTTTCAGGGTCTCCCTCTGAGGTGCTTTGAAGAATAAATCAATCTCCTTCTCCTTGTAGCAGCTCTTCTCAAGACTCTCTCCCCTCAATCTTCTCTTTGTCAAGTTGAACATACCTAGTTCCTTTAGTCATTTAGCTTCCAGGCCTCTTATCGTCTTTGTTGCTCTTCTCTGCACCCTTTATAGAGCCTCAGCATCTGTTTTGTATTGTGGTGACCAGAAGTAGATACAGTATTCTAAATATGACCTCACCAGTGTGGTATAGAGCAGTACTATCACATCCCTTAATCTTGGTACGGTTAGAAGAATATGAGATGTAGTTCCAAGCCAATATTGTGTAAGAATGAACTTATTGCTTGGAAAGAAGGTAGGGTGTTGTTGTTTTTTGAAAGCATAAAGAACAGCAATAGATTGTAGCTACAAATTGGGGTTTTGAGGTAGGTGATATTTAAAGTAAAAGTGGTTCCTTGAGAGGCGTATACCGTAAATGTATTCTCTGAAGTGTTTATTTTGGTGGATATGCAGCTCCTGTGGTGACATGACCTCATCCAATCTTGTTCAATATACAGATCTTCCTTTTTATGTGTGCTTTTGAGCTGACTTTGTGGAACCCTCTTTGTGTTCTCAGGAAAGCCCATATCTTGAAGGGTTCCTGTCTGTTTGTTGTTCTTTGGGAGAGGTGTGATTTTTAATCACTTTCAACTTAACTTTCGATATTTGGCAGATACTGGATATCTTAAGAACATAAGAACATAAGAACAGGCCACAGCCCATCCGGTCCAGCATTCTGTCTCACACAGTGGCTCACCATTTGCTTCAGGGATCTTATATCTTTGCATCTGATTTTTCTTGACCTTTCTTGTCTCATTGCTGAACTGCATTTTGTTCAATGCTCAAGTCTGTTAAGATCCTTCTAAATCTTGAGTCTCTTTTCCCAAGACTTGGCAATTCCCTCGTCAAGCTTTGTGTCATCCACAAATTAGATGAGTGCTCCTTCAATCCTAGGTCATTTAGCAAAAGATATTGAAGAGCACTGGGTCCAAAGCAGAAGCTTGAAGAACCCCACTGCATTTCCCCCTCCACATAGATGTAATTAGGATTACTGACTGTGGTTGGTCAGTCTACTCTGAATCCATCTAGTATTGGTTGTCAGCATTCCAATTATCATCCAAAATTAAATCAGAGTCCAAGGCAAAGTATTCCTCAAAGTTCCAATTTATTAAGAGAGACATTTTGGCATATCAGTGGAAACGCAAATCTGAGCTTCCTGGTTTTCCCCACCCAGTTGAAAGTTCATGATCTTGCCCCCACGCCCACAAGTCCATCCCATGGTCCAATCTTCCACACTGACAGTTCCACCCATCCAGTCAGGCAACGAAAGATGTATGTTGCGATCCTCGACTTCCGCCCAGCTACAGACAGACAGCAACAGCAGTCGTGTCTGATTGGCTGAGACGCGACTGGCTGAATTGAGTTGCTGGGGCTCCCTGATTGGTCTCCTGCCTCACAGCTGAAATACAAATAGTTGTCAGGCATGGAGAGCCCTGTCTACTGCATGTACTTTGTATATAGTTCATTCTTGCCTGTTCTGTTGAATAAATCAGTTCTGTTTTAGCCTACCTCAGTGTTGGACCCTCATTAAGAACAGAACTTATCAGTGTAGGCAACAAAAGATGACCTTGGTTTCTAGAAAGGAATTTTTTTATTTTGACAACAACACATTCTACTTCTTACTATTCCCCCTCCCAATTCCCCACTAATGAAAAGCATAGTAGAAAAGAATATTAGTGTAGCAAGCCAAAGATTTCTAAAAGGAACCAGCTGCAGGCCTGACATTGGTATTGTCTGTCCCAGTTAGTTCATTGTTCTATCTCCAGAATGATGAACCAGCAAAGATCAATTCTGGGGTAACAGGATTTTTCCATGACACTTGATACCTGATCCCAAAATGTTATTATCTTCTGTCAGTTTATTAAGCACTGACAAAATGGCATCTCAATAGTTTCAGGCCTATATTTCTCATCATACATTTTTGAACATGCAGAAGAGATTGTCAGTACTTCCTCGAGATTCTTTCCTAGGTCCTTTTTTCTTCACCTTGCATATTATGTGGCTATGTTTTTGGAATTCTCCCCCCACCCCAGCTTAACTCTTATATCTCCTCCCACAGTATCCAGGTCTTGCATGATGCAGTGTGGCCTTTTGTCAGAGTTTGCAGCAGCAATCACATCCAGAAAGCACACATGGGTAACTGATTCAGAAGGATTCATTAACTTCTTTATATACATAATAAAACATAAGGCATATGTACATTACCCATGCTGGTTCTTCCAACGTGGTAGAGAGAAGAGATTGTGAGTAGGTACAAACACAGGCAGAGAAGAGAACAGTTTCAGTTTAGAGCAGTAGCCTAGTTTTGAACTTTTGAAAAGAAGTTAACCTAAGCCACACCCAAGCTCCTTGCTGTCTCCTTATTGCTCACAGCAAATATTGTTTCAGTTTCCAAACATCCCTCACTGGGTGTCCTGTTACCATGTCTATCCAAACAGTCCCCATTGGCTGACCTATTGCCATGTCTATTCCAGTCTATGAACATTCATACTCTGATACCTTTGATCTACAATTCCCCCACTGGGATTTCAACTGGATGTGTTCCCACCACCTTAAATTTGAACACGTTCAAATTTATTATCTTTTATTCTGATTGTTCTTTTTCTTTTCCTCTTTTTCATGTTTTTTTTCCTAGCATCTTTACTGGGGTGTGATTTGGAAATTCCTATTGGGAGGACCTTTTCTTTAAAAACTTTCATTCTTAAACCACAAGGCCTGGTCAAGTTTACCTTCTAAGTATGTAGAGCAGTGATTCTCAATCCTAGCAACTTAAAGGTGGGTGGGCTTCAACTCCCAAAATTCCCAAGGCATTATGTATGTGGCTAAGGAATACTGGGAGTTGAAGTCCACCATTCTTAAAGTTGCCAAGGTTAAAAAACACTAATCTAGACAATGTATCAATTTTTTCCTATTAAGATGGCCATGTGGTTAATATTTCATGTTTTGGTGCTTTCTTGCTTGATTACCACAGTAGTTGATTGGCAAGCCTTGCTGATTTTGCTTTCAACACTGCTTCACTATCAGAGTAATATAGTCCTGTTGATGATTGATAAAACATTGAAGGTACTTCTCCAAGACCAAATTAGTCTGTTCACAAGCCCCATTAGTCTGTGGGTGGTGGGCAGAGCTTAGACCCTGGGCGGAGCCAATCAATTTCAGGAACTCTTTCCAAAAGAGGGAGATGAATTGGACCCCCCCTGTCTGAAATAATGCGTTCCGGCACTCCATGTAGCCTATATACATGTGTAATAAACAATTTAGCCAACAATTTTGCTGATGGGATCTTAGAACAAGGCATAAAATAGACCTGCTTGGAAAAAAGATCGGCGATAACCCAAATAATGGTATTTCCAAGACTGACTGGTAACTCGACAATAAAGTCCATTGATATCTCATTCCATGGGACCCCAGGGCGGGCAACACTTTGAAGGAGACCCTGGGGCTTCCCTGGTGGTCTTTTTACAGCCGCACAGACGGGACAACTGGCTATGTAGGACTCAATGTCCTTTTTCAATGAAGGCCACCAAAATTGCCTTTTAATCAAATGCAAAGGTTTTACAAATCCAAAATGGCCCGCCATTCTCGAATCATGGGCCCGTTGGAGAACAATAGGTTTCAGGCTGGCAGAAACATACAGTTTAGCTCCTACCCAAGCCAGTCCATCCTTCATGGTGCATTCCTTTTTGACTATCACTTCTGTACCATTTATTCCCAACCCAAATACTATGCCCTCCCCTACCCGTTTCTATGGCAGCCGAAAGCAAGTAAGCAAAGCAGAGTCTGATATCTGGGGGTTCTCCAAACTGCACAGACTCTTAGAGGTTCTCCCGAAACCCCTGTGAACCCCCATTAGCCCACCCCTGCTCTTTTCCCAACTAGCATGTACTCTTGGAATTGGTTGTCCATCTAACTATGCTTGAAGATTGACTCTTTGAGATTTAAAACAGTTCCCTTTTCAAAACTTTGTGAAACTAGAAGAACTTTCAGTACATGATATTGGGTTAAATTATGGTGGTGCCTTAAAAGGATGATTACATTGTGATTCTAATGTAGGTACTGTTTTTTTTTTATTGTATCCTGAGTTTATAGAGTTCTCAGAGGGGCAAAAAGTCATAGTGGAAGGCCTGGTGTCATTGAGTATACATCCCAAAACTAATATTCTCTTTGGATTTCCCTCACTACCTCGCTGCTTGTTACCCAGTTTGATCTTACCAATAAAAAGATCATCCCTTTCAGGGATGAATGTTGACCAAGATGTATAAAACAGCCCTTTAAGAAAGATTCTTAGCAAATATTTATTTACACATGCTCATTCTGCCCAAGATGTGCCTTTGTGAGGACCATTTCTTTGTTGCAGGTCCCCAAATTCAAACCTGTGTACATGGATGCCACCAACATAGTCCCTCAAGAGCTGCTCTTCATATTTCAAGGCAAACAAATAGAATTTCAAAGCAAAATATGAATAGAGAGAGGACTTATATCCTTCCACAATGAGCAAAGCCGCTAGTACTGACAAAGCAGAGCACTGGCACATTAAGTACATGAATTTGGCCCTAAAATTCACTTGATGTCTGTGGGGTGGGGGGATTAAAAAAATGTGAAGATGGTAGCCGCAAAGGGCATATTTAAAGCTCTGCCTCTAGAAGTGAGATAAAAGTGGAGGGGCTTTGGGATGGGTAATTTGTCAATCATGTGCCACTGTCTTGATGTTTTTGAGCCCCATCCCTATAATGCCCCTGAAAAGAAATTAATTTGACAGAAGTAAAAAGCCCACAAATATGAGCAGCATGAGCAGTTTGGGGGACTTATTACTTCTGCTAGGTGAAACACTGAGAATTTTGAAAACTGGAGGAAGGAACTGACACAGCATTTCCACTATTCATCCACTAGTCCATCTATAGATTCCTGATATTGCAAAGATAGCCCTTTACCTGAAGCTAGGTAAACAGACATCACCTAATTAATCAAGGAGGATAGTAGCTATATTTGTGGGCTTTTTACTTCTGTCAAATTAATTTCTTTTCAGGGGCACTATAGGGACGGGGCTCAAAAACATCAAGACAGTGGCACATGATTGACAAATTACCCATCCCAAAGCCCCTCCTCTTTTATCTCACTTCTCCTAGGGGCGGGGCTTTAAATATGCCTTTTGCGGCTACCATCTTCACATTTTTTAAAAATAAAGATACTATTTTTACTAGTTTTTCAATTCAAAAAACTATAAACAAATCCACCTTTCTTTCCATCAAGTAATTGCCATCTTAGTCTTTCTCCCCTTCCTCTTTAACCCAATTTAAATCCCCAAGTCTATAAATCCTCAGCTCAGTCCTTTTTTTCCTCTCAACTCAGAGTCCGTGTAAGGCTTCCTTACATGGTGCATCTTGACATCTTTTGATGCCTTGATTTCCTTTCTGTGAATTTTACTTCCTATATAAGTCATAGGATACTTAAAAAAGAAACAACAACTTGAGCCCAAGCCCTGATGATCCACTGAGGAGAATAAATCTCCCTTTAGCCTCACATTTTTCTCCCCGATCAGCTTTTCAAGGCTGTAATGGGAATCAAAAGTTTGGAAATGTATCCTATGCTTTGTTTATTTTCCCCTGCTTTTAATTAGAATGAGGTCAGTAGAGGGGAAAATCTAACCATGGTGATCTGATCATGTGTTCGACTTGGGTGCCTTTGACTTCTCCATCTGATCGGAGCCTGTCTTGATGCAAATTCAGTTTGAAATTAAATATGGCATGGTAATTGCAAAAAGCACCAGGGAAAGTCTTCTGTTCGGAGTGTCATCTGTTGTTATGAAGTGTCTGTTAAACGGCCTTTTTGTCTGTTTTACCATCAAACAAAAAATAATGCAAATAACGTAAATCAAGAGGCTGTATGGAACTGAATACACCCACACACGGCTGTCTCTGTGTAGTGAGATACTTGGTAGCTGTTCAGGTACAATTAGTTTGCCTCAGCTTCACTTCTCCTCCTCCTCCTCCTCCTCCTTATTTTTAACCAAGTTGCTTCCAGCCTTCCCTGTATTAGGCATACAGTATGTGGAGGAAATGTAGTGAAGCAATCTCTTTTTTAAAAAAAAAAATATCTCTGCAATTTTGGGTGTTTGTTAAATATCTGTAGGAGTTAATACAAAAGGAATATTCTTTTAATGAAGGCAAAAGTTAGGACATTTTCTTTCTGATCTTGACATCGCTCTAAGTAACACACATCAGTGAACACATTTTAATACTATTCATTTTTATTGTTTGGAAAGCCAATACTGACAACAACAATCTCTACCCAACTGTCACATATCATCTCTAATGACAGGGTAGCTTCTGTTCTAAATTCACTTTCATAAAGGCCTTCATTTTAATATTCCGATTCTATGCATTTCACATTAAAATAGTGCATACTACAAGAATTCACTACCTAAAGCAAATGTGCCTGCACAATAGCGTTCTGACTTGATCCCCTTGCATTTCATAATGACACATATTTCCCTTCAATGGAGCTTGTCATTCTATAATTTCCTCCCCAAGTAAAGGCAGATGTACTTGACTCTTTAGAAGAAAATATAAATATTAATAATCCAAAACCAATTTGAAATATTTGAGTTCCAAGCTATTGTTTGCTAAAGTTGCATGGACTAGTTTTTCTTAGGACTTTTGAAAACCTATAGAGAACAACATTGACTTGTGTCTAATGTATGTCTTAGCAGGCATGCTAGACCCATGGAAATAGCAATACAAATGAAAGTAACATAACAGTAAGACTCTTAAATTCTGTTGATCTTTTCTTGAAGAGTTTTAGGGGATGGAACAAACAATACTAGCAAAACATCCAACCAGCTTGTTGTGCACCAGTTGTGCCCCTTCCTGGATCGAAAGAGCCTTCTTTTAATTCTTCATCCTATGATCATTTTCAATATTGATTACCGCAATTCGCTCTACATGGGCTACCCTTGAAAGAAGTAGTTGGTGCACAACATGATAGCATGAGCAGTTTGGGGTAGGTACTACCTCTGCTAGGTCAGGGTCCAATTCAAGGTGTTGGTTAATTTTAAAACCCTTCATGGGATAGGACATGGTTGCCTAAGGAACTGTCTTATGCCTAGTTCATTGACCTATGCACCAAGTGATCTCAGAAGAATTTATATATGGTTATTGAAATTTTTATTTCTGCTTTTAGTAGCCCACACCAATCTATTACCCTTTAGAAGTTATGTGATCTCCTTGAACAGTGACCTTGCAGGTTGGAAGTTATGTTTCTCTCTCTCTCTCTCTCTCTCTCTCTCTCTCTCTCTCTCTCTCTCTCTCTCTCTCTCTCTCTCTCTCTCTCTCTCTCTCTCCCTCCCTCCCTCCCTCCCTCCCTCCCTCCCTCCCTCCCTCCCTCCCTCCCTCCCTCCCTCTCGCTCTCCCCCTTTGGATTAATATAATTAAAATATGTTTATAAAATTTTGGTTAAACCTTTTTTAAAAGGAAGATAAATGCTAAAGAAAAAAAAATCAAAGACAATGTTAATAGTGCAAGAAAATGAAAGAAGAAAAATCGGGAAGAAAGGACAAAAGATGCAAAGACATGATTTACACTCTTCTTTACATCAATCATAAGTACAATTATAAATTTACAACTATGATTACAGCATTTCTATAACCTGTCCTAACCATCAAAACCATAAATCGTAAGTTCATTTTTCCCCTGTTTCACACACAAAGTCTATAAGGGATTTCCAGTCAACAATACACAAAGGTATTGTCTTATTTTCTGATCAAAGATGTCACTTTACTCTAAGGAAGTTCCATCATCTACACCAACCATTCCTCCATTGTGGGTGACACCAAATCTTTCCATCCATGTGCTATAACAATCCTGCTGCACTTAACATGTAGAAAGTTCTCTAACTTTCCCCCACCACCAACTATTTGTCCATCAATCCCAAATGAAAAACCCTCTGGTCCCAATTGTATATTAATCTCCTAAATGTTCCAAACCAGTGTATGTATTTGAATTCAGACTTTGCTAGCTTTTATTTAACACGTTCACCAAACTTGATAAAATGTCCCTTCTTGTAGTTCACATTTCCAACATAAATCTGAAATGCCTTGGTACATTCTAGACAATTTATCTGGTGACATATACCAACATGGTATTATAATTTAAAGAATTTAAATGTCATATAGTCAACAAATTGACTTCAGGGGTGTTATACTTAGTCAACACTCTGAACATGCACCACTTTCTCCAAGCAGAACAATAGTGAAGAAAACAATCATGACCTAAGGATATTGTGAAAAGAAGTATAGAAGCATTCTAGTCTTAGTGAATGTCAGGGTTTTAATATCCTGGATAAAGCTAATATGCCCTGTAGGGGGAAAAATGTGTGCCGATGCTGGAGGAAAAAAAAACACAACAAATTTAAAAAAGCATTTTAGTACTCAGAACACTGGGAAATCTGTCCAAGAATATTTCATGTGCGAAAACAGAACTCCAGCTATGGTGTTAAAAATAATGAAGACTAGGGTGTTAAGTACCACATGTGTTGTAGAAGTTAAAATGGCCCAAGGCCATTTTAATTTTTATTTATTCCCCAGTTTTTCTAGTTTTTTAAAAAAAAGGATTCACATGGTTTAAATGCCAACCAAAGTGAAAGCTGGGAGCTGGGCTGATTGGTACCGTAGCAGGAATCCTATGGGCTGAAAGCTGACCTTCCCTAATCCCTTGCATGCATCTGCACATTTATCTTTAGACAAACACAAACATCCTCTATGCTGGAATACTCAGTATTATTGGTATCCAGTTGTACAGAAAAAGAATCTACATTCTGCAACACAGGAACACAGGTTGTTAAATGAGCCATGCCCAATTTTATATCCTTTATTCAGTTGTTAAGTGAATCATCTGGTGTGCTGCCCCACTTACTCACACACCCATGTAAGTATGTTTTAGAGAGTTTATTAATGTTCCCCAGCAGTTCCCTTCACCCAGCCTCAGAACTGTCCCAAATAAATCCAGCGACAAGCAGGCCAAGATTAGATCATAAGGCAATGGCCAATAATCCATAAAACAACAGAAAATTGCTGCAACAAGCAAGTCCACCAAACAAACTTAAATCCACCAGGCAAAACTGAAAAAGTACATCCATGAGCACTCACTTGGCAAGAGAAGTTCTGTGTCTCCAAGACACAAAGTAAAGCAGGAAGTATGAACAAACACACAGCTATAAACCAAACACTCTGTTCCCTGCAAAGCCTCCCTCTTTCTACCATGATAAATAGCTTTCCAGTACAGCCATCAAGATGGGTGGGGCCTTCTCCTGAGTAATCTGGCAGATCTCCTTTGCTCTTGTCTTTTCTCTGTCTTGCGTGCTCTCAGACCCAACAAAGAAGGCAGCTCATTCTCTTCCTCTTCTGAGCTGCAAACTGCCGAAGCCCCCTGTAAAATCTTTTGGCCATCAGTTCAGAGTCATTAATTAACCCAATTTCTGACGTGCCAGGAATAAGCTCATCCTCCCTCCAGGTGGCCTCTGAGGAAGAGTCAGAGGAATCATCCAAGGGAGACATCCCATCTTCTTCAGCAAATCTGCCTTCCTGCATTGATTTTGCTGTCGGGATTCAGTTAGGAAGGTTGCAAATGATCACAGGAGCCTGGGCTGCTGCAACCATTGTAAATACAAGCTGGTTGCCATGTGCCTGAATTTTGAAGTGATCATGGGGATGCTGCCACTTTGTTCAATGCTACTGTAACTTTACACAGTCACTAAATTAGTTATAAGTTGAGGCATACCCGTAATTTATTTCTCCTGGGTCTACACAGATTCACCTCCTTGTCTATTGCTTCAGCCACTCATAGCTTCAGATCTCCTTGCCATGTGTCTTCCAGCAGATTTCCCTAACAGGATGAGACTAGTGATAGAAAAATGGTTACCTGCCCATGTCCCAAAGGTGCTTTTTCAGGAGGCAACTGGACTTTTTTGTTTTTTCTTTGAAGATGTTTTGCTTCCCATTCAAGAAGCTTCTTCAGCTCTGACAGGATAGTGGGGAACAGATACAATTTGGGCTGAACACTCTTTAAATGGTGTTGGAATGGATTTCCAGAGAAAAAAACTGCAGCCTACAGGAACCAGGAGCACTGCCCAGGTGACCTTGAGGCTTAGATAGATAAACTTCCAAGTGCTTCAAGGAGCCTCTAAAAGGATGCAAATGACCCACTGTCTACAAGAAATATAAATCCTTCCATCCCCCACCATCCTGTCAGAGCTGAAGAAGCTTCTTGGATGAGAAGAAAAATGTCTTCAAAGAAAAACCAAGAAAGTCCAAGAAAGACCATGACCTGGTCTACAGACTTCTTGTCTGCCCATGCTTTGCGTAAACGTTCAGATGTTAATTAACATGGATTCAATATTTGAAATGGTGAAATGGTGACATGGAATTACTATGCAGGTTGTCCTTGACTTATGACCATAACTGAACCCAACGTTTTTGTGGTTAAGTGAGTTTTGTCCCATCTTGCAACCTTTCTTGCCAGAATTGTTAAAATAATCACTGCAGTGGTTAAGTTAGCAATATGTTAAATGAATATGGTTTCCCTATTGAGTTTCCTTCTCAGAAGGTAGCAAAAGATCATCACATGACTCCGGGGCACTGCAACCATCATAAATATGAGTCAGTTTCCAAGCATCTGGATTTTGATCACATCATCATGGATGGGGGGTGCAGGAATGGTCAAAAGGGTGAAAAACAGTCATAAGTTGTTGTTTTTAAGTGCCGTTCGGGGGTGGGCTGCTATGGGTTTGCCCAAGTTCAGGAGAAGCCATAGCTAAAGTTATGGATGGTTCGGAGAACCTCCAAATCCCCACCCCTGGCTTGCCCTGCCACCCCTCCCCTCCCCGGAGTCTCTTCATGGCCCATTTTGGATGCAAGATAAGTGCAGGCCCCATGCAAAGGTGAGGGGAAGGAGAAGGGCCTCCTGGAAGTTCCAGAGCCTAGGGAAGCAGTTTTCGCCCTTCCAGAGGCTTGAGGAAAGCCTCCGGAGCCTGGGGAAGGTGAAAATAGCCCCCTGCTGGGTGCAGGAGGCTGACTTGGCCACACCCACCATGGCCACGCCCACCCAGCAACCAGGCAGAGAACCCATTGCTGATTTTTTTCTCGTAAATAGTTTTTTTATTTTCCCCATTTCAAAATCATTCATTGATATACATTCTTATAAATGCTATTTAACATTGATCTATTCATCATTAATCTCTATACACATTCTTACATATATACTGTATGATACAGCTTGGATCGCTTTCTTGCCACCCCTTGTCTCCATCTTATTTCGCAACAGCCTTACTCCTATCTTCTCAAGCTCCCTTCTCTGCCTTCTTATTTCCTCCTCTCATTTCTCCTCTCTTCTCTCTTTCCCCCCCTCTCTTTCCTCTCTCCTTCTCTCCTCTCTTCTTTCTTATCCTCTCTCCTACTCTTAATTCCCCACCCTTACTTTCTCTACTTTACCCTTTTTTCCTTTCCCTCCTCATCTCTCCCCTTTCCATTGTTGCCTTTGCTTATTTATTTTCTCTGATGGGTTCTGGGAGTGGCGTTCCATTGCTGAAATTTTTGAAGCCCACCTCTGGTGCCCTTGAAACATTAAATGAACTGTTGTAAGTCGAGAAATACCGGTAGATGATCAGAATCCATCCTTTTGTAAATAGAGACCACCAGACAGCGTTCATTTTTCATCTCCAGTAGCCCAAATGTCCAAATGATGAATCCTTCTGAAACTTAGATTCCAAGGATTAATTGGCAATCGACCCTCATATAATAGCATGGGCATGTAAAAATAATGCAGTACTCATTTTCTTTTGGTTTCCCACTGAGTTGACCAGTAAAGGGGGGGGGGGAGTTCTTGCACCCGAGCTACGTACTCACCTTCCTGATGATATTGTTTTCTCTGTTTGAAGAGAGGAGGAGGCATCTTCCGAAATGTGTTAATCAGCCTAGTCATTATCAGCCCAAGCTTGACTTAATGTATTTGTCTTGCATAAATAACTTGTGAGCTGTCATTCCTCTACGCTGCTGAGAAGATTATGAAGCAAACAGTCAAAGTTGTTTCCTAAACTGAACGTTTATTTCCCTGAATCTGAACGGTTCCCTGAAGGGTTGCAGGAACTGGGTATGGCCGGTTTAGAGAAAAGAAGGACTAGGGGGTGACATGATAGCAATATTCCAGTATATTCCAGTATTTCAGCCACAAAGAAGAGGGGCCATTTCCCAAAGCATCAGAAGGCAAGACAATAAATGTATTCAGCCCTTGCATGAACACAGCAACACAATCCATTACCTGGAAAACTTGTTCCACTGTATTTTCACTGTTGAGATTTTTACCTTCTAACATTCAACTTGAAACTGTAATTTATAAATTATTCCATACCCTGCCCTCTGGGAGAATAGAAAATACATCTTAGTTTTCTTCTGTGTGATGTCCTTTCAGGCGCTCGAAAAGTGTAATCTTTGCTCCCCCCTCTGCGTCTCCTTTTTTCAAGACTAAATGTGATGAGTTCTCTCAGTCTCCATGGGACTTAATTTCCTCCATCCTCATTGTCCTTCAGCAATGGGAGAATATGTGGATGAAAGGTGTACAACTGACACGAAATTACAATTTAAACGAAAACTCATATAAGATGATGTATCGTTGGTATTTAACACCAGATAAGTTGTCAAGAATGTATAAAGGTATTTGAAATGAATGTTGAAAAGGCAAATGTAAAGAAGGAACCTTTTATCATTTATGGTGGATATGTGATAAGGCAAAAAAATATTGGAGTAGGATTCACATCTTAATGCAGAAGTTTCTCAAAGTGAATATAAAGATAAAGCCAGAAATTTTTCTTCTGGGTTTAATAGAAAAAGACTTGGGAAAACAATTTGGAACTTTGCTCTTATATATGTATGTTGACAGACAGCAGGATTACTTTATGCACAAAAATGGAAGACTTTGAATCCTACAATAGATGAATGGTTGCAAACGTTGAAGGAGTTAGCAGAGATGGCCAAATTAACTGCTTTGATCAAAGGAAATAAAAACAATTACTTTTGTTTCTACTTGGAAACCGCTTCTGGACTTTGTGCTTGTGGTGAAAAAAAAAATGAAATTTTGAGTTTGAGTTGTACCTATTAAGAGGTTTGTTGTTATAGAAGTGGCTAGTTATATTATTATGTAAAAGTAAAATGTTGAGGTTTGATATTATTATCTGATTCTACTTCACCAAACCGAGTTGGAAGGCAGTCTTTTTTTTTTCTCTTTGCCTCACGCTTTTCCCTTCCCTTTTTCCTCCCCTATTTTCCTGTGATTTTTCTTTGGTGTTTTTGCATTACATACAGTATTATAAACCAGTGGTAGTCAACCTGGTCCCTACCGCCCACTAGTGGGCGTTCCAGCTTTCATGGTGGGTGGTAGGGGTTTTCTCCAATACTGAAGCACTTTCCTTTTTTTAATGTAATTGACTTCCCTACTTTATAAATCACCATTACTGTGGAACCGGTGGGCGGTTAGAAAATTTTACTACTAACAGAGATACAAAAGTGGGCAGTAGGTATAAAAAGGTTGACTACCCCTTAGTTGTGTTTATTTATTACAAACTAATAGTTGTATTTATTTGTTACAAACTAATAAATAAACACAATGTTTATCTTTATTGTCCTTCTAGTTTGTCTGAATACTTCTTAAAGAATGGAGCCCAGAATGGAGCAGAGTTCCAAAATTGTACGGTCTGAAAATTTATAATTTTGGAACACCTGCCTCAGGGCATATGTGCCGTTATAAACAACTTTGGAGTGTTTTTGTTCCCAGTTTTCTCATACAAAAAGAACTTCAGAGTTCAAACATGCCAAGTATTAACAGGCTGCATGCCTTCTGATTTAAAGTTCTTCAATCAGATTGATCAGAACAGATGCCACATTCTTTTCCCTGCATAAATAAGATTTGGTTTTACATTAGCCTCATCTTCTATGCTGCTTAACTGGCAGTGTGTTGTTTCACTAGCTTAACATCTTGCTTCTTTGTTACTCATAACTACACTCAGACTGTCATGAAAGTAGTGAAATTAAATTATCAATCAAAATGATGAAATTTGAGAGGTATAATGGAAACTTGTATGCACACAAGAACTGACAGAAAATTGGGAATGTCCACTGTTGCTTGTTGTATGTGTATGTAGGTAAAGGTTCCCCTCGCACATATGTGCTAGTCGTTCCCAACTCTAGGGGACGGTGCTCATCTCCATTTTTAAGCCGAAGAGCCAGCGCTGCCCAAAGACATCTCCGTGGTCATGTGACCGGCATGATTAAATGCTGAAAGTGCACAAAGCGCTGCTACCTTCCCACCAAAGGTGGTTCCTAATTTTCTACTTGCATTTTTACATGCTTTCAAACTGCTAGATTGGCAGAAGCTGGGACAAGTAACGGGAGCTCACTCCATTACGTAGCACTAGGGATTCGAACCACCAAACCACCAACCTTTCTGATCGACAAGTTCCATATCTTAGCCACTGAACCACCGCGTCCCTTATGCGTTAGATAGATAGATAGATAGATAGATAGATAGATAGATAGATAGATAGATAGATAGATAGATAGATAGATAGATAGATAGATAGATGATAGATAGATAGATAGATAGATAAGATAGATAGATAGATAGATAGATAGATAGATAGATAGATAGATAGATAGATAGATAGATAGATAGATAGATAGATAGATAGATAGATAGATAGATAGATAGATAGATAGATAGATAGAGTTATTTCCAACAAAGTATATCATTCAAGAGTATTCATTGTTGATACAGAGGACTAGATTATATGGCTGTAAATTATGGGGAGGTAGACTTCATCCAAATCTTTGGAAAAGCTAGGGAAAAAAATTCTCTAGTGGAACTCATGAAATGAAAGGATCTCCTTCACTAAGGTTATTTCAGCAGAGTCTGGGATGCTTGCCAGAACAATGGGGAAGGTCTCCTGGAAAAGGAAGTTGCATTTAGAAAAGGGAAGTAATTAAAATGGGCTCCTATCCTTTTTGATTAGCAGAACCTTCTGCCAAAATCAAAAACTCCCAAATGATAAGAATTTCTGGCAGGCACCTCAGGCTCTGCTTAAATAGCCCCAGTGAAGGAGAACCAATACGAATTGTGATAGGTGATGGTAATGGAGCAACAGATTGCTATTCTTGCTTTAAAGTTTAAGTTTCATATAAATGAAGGGCCTGCCTGGTACAATCTTGCCAAAGTTCACATTCTCCATCCTTTCCACTGATGCAAGGACCATGTCACTGAAAGCAATGAGGCTTCTGCTCTTTTTCTATATCGATGCTCCCCAGATGTGGTGGGACCACAATTCACAGGACCTGCTAGCTGAGAGTTCTGGAGGTTTATGTCCAACCCATCTGGAGATCACCAGTTTAGCATGAGGTTATTCAGATTACATGCCAAGCAAAAATGTCCCCGAATTACATCGAGATGTAGTCAGAGATACTGAACCCATCCTTGGGTCTCATGCAGAGGTGGGTTGTTCCCGGTTTGGCCCGGATCGGGTGAACCAGTAGTAGTAGTGGTGGGAGGCTCCGCCCACCTGTCCGGATGCTTCTGCGCATGTGCAGAAGTGTTGCATGTGTAGGGAAGCGTGCCTGAACCAGTAGTAAAAAAATCGGCAACCCACCACTGGTCTCATGTTTGGTAATGTGTGGATTGTGTGCTGGCTGAAAGGGCTCATTCGGTAGCTCCATTAGACACTGTGTGGTTGGCAGATTAGATTGGCATTCTACTTTCCCTTGAGGAATAACTCTCAGGAAAGTAATGCTATACCTGTGATTAACACTCATCTTTCCAACTCCGATGTATGAATTATTTTAATTATGGTTTTCATAATTTAATGGTTATCCTTTCAAGTTGGAAATTCAGGAAATCCTACCCAAGAGAAACTTGATTTAAGGATTCAAAGTCAAATGATTGCACAGTTGCAATCTAGTCAAGGGAGAGGGGAAGGGAGATTTATGCCCACAACGTAAGCTCTTCTCTGGGATCATCCTCAGAGAGCCAAGGTGGTGCAGTGGTTAGAGTGGAATACTGCAAGCTATTTCTGCTGACTGCCGCCTGCCTGCAATTTGGCAGTTAAAATCTCACCAGGCTCAAGGTTGACTCAGCCTTCCATCCTTCTGAGGTGGGTAAAATGAGGACCCAGATTGTGGGGGGGCAATAGGCTGACTCTGTAAACTGCTTAGAGAGGGCTGTAAAGCACTATGAATTGATATATAAGTCTAAGTGCTATTGCTAAAATTACAAATGGATCTTTATTCAAGTCTATTGTATCTACAACTAACTTAATATTGTCTCCTGCTTACCTAATTAATATAAATTCTGCTTGGTCATACTTCACAACCAATTGCTATAATCTATTTACTAACATCGCTGTTACTATCTTTGTATCAACATCAATCAATGAGATTGGACAATAATTGGCACACTGAATGTGACCTTTACCTGCTTTTGGTCTAACACTAATATAAACCTGATTAAATGTTGTTCGTTAAGATTCCCTTATTAAATATCTCATCATACAATTGATGAGGTTTTGGCACCAAAAGTTCTATAAATGTTTTGTACCACTTAATAGAGAATCCATCCAATCCTGGCGCTTCCTTACTTACCATTTTAAAAATTATTTGCTTAATCTATCAAGGAGCAAATGAAAGTTGTTTATGTGTATTTAACTGGGGAGAGTTAACTTTATTTTTAAAAGCCTTTATATCGTCATTTGATACATTTTCTGGTTTGCAAGATAATTCTGAATATTTCTTTTAAATGATAATTTATATCCCTTGAAGTCTTATATATGTCATGCCTTTCACCTCTGATGATTGAAATCATTGCCCTTTCTTTCTTTTATTGTAAACAATTAGCCAACATTTTATTGGCTCTTTCACAACTCTACCAGTATCACTTTTGTAATCTAAGTGCTATTGCGATCCTCTCCTCTGTGTTACCAAGGAAGTGATAAAGACAACATGGGGAGTCCAGATACAATTGTCTTTGCCTGTCCGGAGTGTTCAGTGTATTCATCATCCCAATGATCAGCAGGTAGCCCTTATAAACTTAAAAACACTCATCTACTGATGGTTCAAAGTTACATCAGGACTGGAAAAAAGAGAGACTTACGACTGCCCTTTCAACTTAAAGGCTTTGTAGCATCCCCACGATACTATGATCCAAACTGGAACGCTTAGCAACCGACCTGTATTTAATAATAATAATAATCATCATCATCATCATCATCATCATCATCATCATCATCATCTTCTTCTTCTTCTTCTTCTTCTTCTTTATTGTCATTGTAATAAAATTGTAATGAAATTACAATGAAATTGGTTTGAGCGCTCTGCCAACATTTGCATCAGGTGGAATACAGACAGCAGTGACAGCCATAACAGGAATCTCTCCAGGCAAACAAAATGGCTGACAAATGACAGTTGAAAATCTACTGTTAGTACACCAGTTATTATGTGTGTAAAATTCAAATCTGTTTGGCATTTTAGGAGTCTCTTTTTCTTTTTTATTTCTTGTTGCAATGAACTTTTGAGGAATCGCACTTGGCATTTTTTCTTCTCTCTCAGCTTTCCCAACAGAAAAGGATGGAATTACTGGTAGGGGTGGTGCTCTCCACTTCTTCATTTCAATTCTTACAGTTGCCCCTTGTATATTCCCAAGAGATAATGATGGTGCCACTGTTACAGAACATAAACTTCGTGAAGAATCTGTGATCATTGTTTCATCAAGGCTTTGTTTACAAGACAACATGGGTTTTCAAAATTCTCCACTACCCAGATCTAGGCTTCTTCTTGAGGATTTCTCTGCCTGAAACTTGTTTTTCTTACTTGTCCTAATAAATTCGAGTAATCCTTTTTTCCCCCCTTTAACTGACTGGTGTCACAACCAGTTGATATGTTTGTTTCTCTATAATTCACAGTAGGTTCAGAGCGAGTGTTGATGGAAAAGTCTGCTGTGACACCAGGAGCTCAAAGCCACTGCGCCTAAGCGCGCCGCCATCTTAAAGTAGAATGTAAAATTTACTGTGCTTGCAGCATTCTGGGGTCATATGATCACCCAATGACGACCTTCCTAGCTGGCTTCTGACAAGCAAAGTCAACGGGGAAAGCTGGTTTCCCTTAACAGCTGCACAATTCACTTCACAACTTTAGCAGTGGTGGGTTTCCATTTATTTTTTTACTACTGGTTGGCTTGTGCATGACGCTTCTGCGCATGCAGGTGGGTGGGCAGAGCCTCCTGCCACCATCACTACCAGTTCGCCCGATCCAGGCCAAACCGGGAGCAACCTACTTCTGAACTCTAGTGATTCCCTTAATAACAAATCTAAGGTGGTAAAATCAGGCTCGCTTAACTACCACCTTGCTTAGCAAGGGAAATTGTGGTCCCAATTATGGTTAAGTTGAGTAAAACCTGTATTTCCAAATCATTTCCGGGACACTATTTTTTTTTTAACCAAAGGTATCAGTGAGAAAACAGCCCTTGAGCCATCAGCCTGTTTGTGTCCATTGAAAGCTTACAAAGAAAGCTCCATCTGTTTTGTGGCTCCGTCTTCTCTCTGTCTGGGAGTCTCCTTGACAGAGGCAGGCATATCTCACACTCTTTCTCCTCTGTAAACGTGGGATATAAAGTGCATTTTTCATGGTGCTTTTGCAACTCCGTGGTAGGTTGTTCACCTATTTGGAGTTACAGAGCATTGGTTCTGGTTCCTTGATTTGCTGAGCTTACCCCAGGTGGTCTATCTTCCCTGCGGTTAAGCTGTTTGGTAAAAAATGTTTGCCAGTCTGCGCTGGTTCCTCTCTTCCTTTTTTCTTTAAAAAAAAAGTTTGCTTGTACAAAAAGTGAAGGAGATTTCAGGAACAGACGCTTCGCCAATATTTCACATTTGGACATTTGTCCAGTGCTTTTAATTTGCAGCCCCAAATTTCAAGTCAGGTCTATTCCAGATCCAATCATCCCTCCTGTTTTTCAATTACAAGTAAAGGCCCAACAGATGTGCAAACATTGTGCGTGCGGTAAAAGTAGCAGGCAGGGAGAAAACATTTGGCTTCTTGGTACAAGGATACAGGTAGTCCTCAATTTATGGATACAGTTGGGACCAGGATTTCTCAGTTGTTTAAGCAAGGCAGTTGTTCCAGTTGTTAAGCAAATTACTTCACTTGTTAAGCGAATCACACGGTTAACCAGATCTGGGTTTCCCCATTGACTTTGACCAGCTGTGAACAAAAAAATATAAATGGTGGGTGACTGGAGCCCTCGTTGCCTGTATCTTCCACCTGACCCAGAGAAGCAGTGGAAATTTGGAAAGTGGTATCATCTGGTGGACCACTGCACCCCATTCTTGTTTTCAGAGGTCCATGCACAGATCTGAAAAGACGACCACCTTTTTCCTGGGATTCTTTGCAACAGCCAAGATGCAATCGGCTGAACTAATCTTCCAGAGGCACCAGGCTTGTTCTTTGGCAAAGCCAGCTGCCAATTGGCATCCAAGAAAGCCAGGAGCTGAACTTTAGGGAAATAAGCATAAGGCTTCTCGCTTTACAGTTTTTCCTTCTTGAACTTACTGAGCAGCTGTGGTGCTCATTTTGACATGTGCCCATGGCTCACTGGGGTGGGGAGAAGGGTATTTCTCCAAGGCTTGCATTTGGACTCTCTCTTAGATCGTGTCGTATGCCACAGCTGGAGAGAAGGCAGGTTGCGTGTAAAATGGGGGTGGCAGTCATAGGTTTGAAAGCCCCGAGAAGCTGCGGTTCAGGGCTGATGCTCACTTAGCCAGTGTAGGAAGTTAGCACCCACCCCTCTCCTAGAAAAATGAAATATCTTGGGAAATATTGAAAAGGCAGAATATTATATTTCCCTCGATAAGAAATGAGGAAACATGTTTTTAGGTAGGAAACAGACTCACTCTTAATAGGCACCACCTTTGTCAATGGGCCACCAAAATGCCCGAGTCAGTCTATTCTACATAACAAAGATCTCCCCCCTTCAGTTCCAGGGTGATAGGATTAAGGCATGATAGTATTAGCCCTTTACCCATCTCACCACAGGGCACCTGGGAAGAAGCAATGTTCAACCAAGCTTGGGACTCAAAAGAAACACAACCTACGAAGTTAGCTAAGATCCCCTCCCGCTGCCCCTGGGAGTCTGACAACCAATCACAATACATTGCTTACATAGGAACAGGAAACAGAGAGGTGGGGCCAAACAGAGAGTATAAAAAACTCAGGAACTCTCAGCAAACCCCTTTTTTCTTTTCTTCTTCAGCCAACATCTGGAAACATGTGATCCCCCTTTTCTGTTCAGGAGCTGAAGCCATGTGATCCTGTCCACCATTAAACCATCTTTCCAAGCAGCCTCCATGTTTCCAGTGTCTTTTCCCCCCCTTGGAACTGAACCCAGAAGGACAGTTCTTCCAACATCACTATCAGTGATTCCAAGGAGCCTTGCCTGTGTGCATCCAAATCTGTCTATAACCCCACAGTCCACCTTGTTTATTTACCATATATTCACACACAGAGACACACACACACAAATATTGGAAAGAAATCACAGGCATTCACGTCAGCAAGCAGTTTTTCTGGGCAGTCAGCTTGCCCCCATCTTTTTGATCTGGGAAAGAAAAACAGGTAGTGTATTTCACATTAATGCTTCAAGAGTTCACTTTTTCCCCTGCAGGGGGTCCTATTGATTTTGATGAAATTCACTTTCAAGTAAGCAGGCTTAGAAATGTAGCATTATTTACATTTCTAGTTTATCATTCTGTTAAAGCTCGCCTATCAAAAATGTATTTTCATTAAATAACCCTAGAGATCTGACAATGGGGATAAAACAAAATTCCTTGTACTTTTTAGAGATGGGAAGAGAAGTTGTTTTCCTTCTTCTGAAAACTTGGTATCACCCAAACAGCAAGACAAGACGGATTCTGTTTTTTCATATTAAGTCACCTTTAATTACTTAAGCAGTTGCATTTTTCAGAAATTTACTACATTGTGGTACAATGTGAGACTGTAGATATGCTACGCTACTCTTACCTCAGAGGGAAGCAGAATTATATTGTTTCATATATATGTTTTGCCAGCAAGTTTCTGTCCTGAATATTTTATTTTATTTTAAATAGGCACCTGAAAATAATGGCTAGATGCAACATAAAGCAAAATTAGGTAAGGTTCTGGACTGATTACCTGGAGAACTACTGCAGGTAAATTTAGGCAATTTTGAACCCAATAGATCAATGATCTGATTTGGTATAAAGCTGCTTACATGCCGGGAACTGTGTGCAAGTTAACTTGCATATACTGTATCTGAGTTGCGTATCATGGATGCTAACACACAGTTCTAAACTTGGTCAATATTGCTGGGCAAAGGCTGGTTACCCTGAGGTGGAAAAAGATGCAATTAGCAAAAGGCCAGCCCATAACAGAGAATGTTTTCCCATTGTACTCACTATAATTAAACAAGTTGGAGCCAGACATTCTCGTCCATCTGCTGCAAATTTCCAGGAAATTCCCAACTACATTCTATCTTCTGCCCACCTCATTAACGGTTCATTACAAGAAGCCTCAAGATAGCTTTTCTTTCAGATTACGAAAAGTAACAACAGACTTAGACATGTAGCAGAACGATTATTCCAGATTCAGGAAAAAATCCAGTCCTCCAAATACAAAAGTACAACGTCCTAGGAGATTCCATATACATACATACATACATGCATGCATGCATGCATGCATGCATACATACATACATTTATATATATACATACATACAGATATTCTTCTAACTAGACTAAATTAGCTAGCCATACCTCACCGCACTTGTAAATGGATCATAAGCTTCCTAACAGACAGGAAGCAGTGGCAAAATCACATCAGATACCTGTACAATTAACACAGGAGCCTCCCAGGGCTGTGTGCTCCCTCCACACCAATGACTGCATCTTAAATCCCAGATTTATAACAGATATAACAGACCCCTCTCTTAAAGTACTGAAGTTTGCATATGATATAACAGTGACGGTCTCATTCGACACAACGACAAATCTGCATATAGACAGGAAGTTGAACAAATAGCTTTGTGATGCAACCGGAACAATATTGAACTAAGCACACTCAAAACCGTAGGAATGGGGGTAGATTTTAGGAGAAACCCTCCTGTACTACCACCTCTTACAATATCCGACAACACAATATCAACAGTAGAGACCTTCAAGTTTCTAGGTTCTATCATATCTCAAGACTTATAATGGACACCTAACATGAAAAATGCCATTAAAAAAAACATAACAAAGAATGTTCTTTCTGCACTAACTCAGGAAACTGCCCAAGGATTCAGTTCTACAGAGGAAAGATTGTGTGTCATTTGCACCTCTATAGCTGTCTGGTTTGGCTCTGCAACCAAACAAGACAGACACAGACTTCAACGGATAATTGAAACTGCAGAAAAAACAACTGCTACCAACCTGCCTTCCATTGAGGACTTATATAATGCACAAGTCATAAAGAGGGCTATGAAAGTATCTACAGACCTCTCTCATCCTGGATATAAATTGTTTCAACTTCTACCCTCAAAACAGTGCTATAGAGCACTGCACACTTGACTATACACACTTTTGTTGGCAGGGTGATGTTTCTGCTTTTTAATATGCTAGATAGATAGATAGATAGATAGATAGATAGATAGATAGATAGATAGATAGATAGATAGATAGATAGATAGATAGATAGATAGATAGATAGATAGATAGATAGATATTATTTATTATTTATTATTCAAATTTATACCCCGCCCTTCTCCTTGCAAGGACCCAGGGCGATAGATAGATAGATAGATAGATAGATAGATAGATAGATAGATAGATGGATAGATAGATAGATAGATAGATAGATATAGATAGATAGATAGATAGATAGATAGATAGACAGACAGACAGACAGACAGACAGACAGACAGACACACACACACACACACACACACACACACACATACATACATACATAATTGCTTTCTGACCATCTTCATGAAGATTATAGAAGCACAGGAGAGACGTTCTGAAGCTATTTTGCCCAACTTTTGATTCAATGCAAGCTGAAATTCACATTATAGCTACAGTAAACCCAGCAGATGGTAGTCCAGCCACTCTTAAAAGACAAAGAACACCCAACCTACCCTATTATCAAATGCCAAAGACTTCTTTTATTGTACTTAAATGGAACTTTCTTTCATTCCTCGGACATGTTGGTGTTTTGATATGTCCATCATCCAGGTCATTGCCAAAGTTTTTCACTCTCAATGTTCCTTGTTCCTTTAGGTTAAATGATAATCTATCAGGAGGAATTGGCTTTTGGTTCCTGGTTCTATTCCAAATGCCTGGAGTGTGATCAGTATTATATTAGAAACAATTAAAGCCTGTTATTTTCATCTTTAAAAAAATTAAACTGTATTTGTGAAATATCACAACCAGAAGAGACATAATATGATAGCAATACTGCAATAAAAATTAGTTGTATGCATAAGTGTGATTCAATACTAATATAGAATTAACTCAATCCTTTAATATATTAAAAGCTGTGTCGCATAATATATAGCTCTGGCTTTCTATTTTTACAATATAAAGATATTTCAAAACTATTAGGAAACACATTTCTTGAAACTACTTTGTAATATCAGGAGTATACATTTTTCTCTATTTACATTTGCCAAATCTGAAGGTCACTTCTCAGCTGTTTGGATTAGTGTTTATCAACATCCATGTATAAACAAAAGTTCCCTCAAATCAGGCTGAATTCTCTGGAATTTCCTAGACATATTTGTCAAAATAATATCTTGGCAACAGCATGGAGATGGTTTGTTCTCCTCTGCCAATAGAAGTAGAAGAACTGTGGCAAAAGAAAGCAAAGGATGGTACCGATAGTAAAAGGTGCTTTGCGTGCAATCCCAAAAAAATTGGAGCACCACTTGAACACCACTGGCATTGACAAAAATTGTCATCAGTTAATTCCATAGGCAGCTTTACTTGGAACATTATATTCTGCAACAGCACTTTTAACACCATCAAACATCTGCCTATTCCAGGTCCTTGGGAAAGACTGTGGAAATTCAGCACCTACCCACCCTCCTAGAGAATGAAACGCTTGGGGGAATATTAAAAAGGCAGGGTAGAATATTTCCCCTAAAGGAGAAATGGGGAACAATCTTAAGGGAGGCAGAAACCAGCCGCAGTTTCTCTGCCCCAAGCAGAAACGAAGGAGGCCAGCTTTTAGAAATGCAGATTTGATAATCCATTCAGAAAGACTGGGTCAGACAGAAACTCCAAATAAGCAATTAGGCAAAACAAGATTAGTTCAGACAAACTCCTCGGATTTGCATTTCCCCTTTTGCCTATAGAACCAGCCACAACTCCTATATGATGCCATAGGAAGCGGAAAGGGTATTTAAAAACCCACCAGCTCTCAAGTCCATTTTGTCAGCTGTCCCAGAATCACATGCTGTTGATAGTTCTGGTCATAAATAAACTAACTTGCTTTCCAATCAGCCTCCATTTTATTCCTGGCTTGGAACTGGAACTGGATGGATTTGTCTTCCTACAGGACTCAATGAGCGGATAAAAATTCCAAATCCACTCTTAACTTCTGGATGACTGTGTGATTAATCATAATAATATAATAATAATTTCACCAGTAGTGCATCTTAGTGTAAAAAGCCCAGTCAGAAGCCCAGGTGACTGGTTTTCCAAATTTGTGAAGTCACAGGGAATCCTATATTCTTACACCCTAGCAGGGGGGCAGCAAACAAAGTCACACTTTTCTAAAAACTTCTTGTTTGTGAGGAATGGCCCTAGTGCAGGGGTCTGCAAAGTCGGCTCTTTTAAGACTGGTGGACTTCAACTCCCAGAATTCCCCAGCCAGCCTTCTGGGAGTTGAAGTCCACCAGTCTTAAAAGAGCCGACTTTGCAGACCCCTGCCCTAGTGTGTAACATGCATTTGTTACCTGCAGAGTAGTGCTGATTGTTAAACTTCTGCTTTTCACCCTCTTTGTATATAAACATGCATGGAGTATTTTATTTATCAACCCCCCTTCATGATCCGTTGTATTTTCCATTATTTGGCCTCCAGTAACCAAGAGAAAGAGTATATAAACCTGCAATCATTATAGCCTAACGCCCCCACCATCACCCTGTTGCATTTCAGTGTGGTGATTGCTGGGTGTTTTACAACTGTTTCACAGTTAGAAAGGAGCAAGGAAGAAAAAGCTGAGCCAAAACCACCACTTCAAAAAGTCCATGGCGCAACAAAGGAGAACAAACCCATCAGGACAGGATTCAGCAGTCCATCTGCATCTGAAAAGACAAGGGTCACTCTTTTGAAGACAGCAGGGTTCACATTCTGGACAGAGAGGACCACTGGTTTGAAAAAGAAGCCAAAGAGGCCATCTATATTTAAAATGAACAGCTCTCCCTCAACAGAGGAAATAGGGAGATGACACCACCTATCTACTGTTTGCAACACAGTCCTTTCAGCAATCTCACAAAAGTTCCACATCTGCTTACGCTCTGAAGCAGACGACTCTGAGAATACAGGTAAAACTCCAAGTGCCCTCTGTTAAGTTTGCATGAATTCAGTCCGAGTCAGGCTAGTCATTGGAACAGGTTTATTTACAACTAGCAAGAACTATATACAGGTAACAAGAGAACACAGACTTCGATAGCTATTTATACTTTAGCACAAGGCAGAAAAAACCTTAGCCAGACAGAAAGTCTGGCCCGGCCAGTCGCGTCTCGGCCAATCAGACACGACTGGTTGTTACAGTGTTTAACAGACCTCCGGGTCAATCTCAGTTCCCCAGACTGAATGTCTGGCCGTGGGTTGATCTCAGTCCCCCAGACTGAATGTCTGGGCGTGGGTTGAGAACATAACAGCCTCACCCAAGTTGGGCTGCGCATACTTTTAACAACTGGTTCTCTGAAAATGTAAGCACGCATGCAAGTCCTAAAACAAGGCTTTTTCAATGAAGGCAGCATCCTGCACATCTGCTAGGTCAGCCACAGTTAGTAGAATGGGAGAGGCACGCAAATCAGCTCGGCTGTGGGGAGGGGCGAGCGAGCAGAAAGTGAGATATCTAGGAACGAATAGTGTCAGGGCAGGGGACGGCAGGGCCACCCAGTGCTCGGAACTACCGGTAGTAACTGGCAGCAGCCAACCAGAGGTAGTATTCAGCAGTTCTGACCAGTTCTGGAGAACTGGTACTGGAAATTTTGAGTAGTTAGGAGAACTGATAAATACCGCCTCTGACTGGCCCCACTCCCATCTATTCTCTGCCTCCTGAGTCCCAGCTGATCAGGAGGAAATGAGGATTTTGCAGTATCCTTCCCCTGGAATGGGGAGGGAATGGAGATTTTTACAGTATCCTTCCCCTGCCACACCCACCAAGCCACACCCACCAAGCCACGTCCACAGAACCGGTAATAAAAAAATTTGACTCACACCACTGCAGCCCACCACTGACTCTCAGCTAACAACTGGCCCTCTGACTGCTAATGATTAGATGCCTGGAAAAATCCTTCCATTACCTACCAGTCAGTTAGAACTGAAGAAGCTTCTTGGATTTCTTTCATCCAAGAAATCCACACCCCCCCCCCATGCAAATCCAATTGCCTGGATGATTGACAATATCCATAGACATCCTGAAAACACTGCTTTGCTTAATGTGCCTTATTGAAGACCCCACCATTTGCAAGTGGAACAGAGAACACACATGAGGGAGGCAGGCGAGGGATCTGCCATCAGAATAGCAAATTTTAATGCCAGTATAATTTTCTGGATGGTTGAATAGCACTTGAGTTCAGCAGTGGGGGAGAGAAAGAATGACAGCTAAGAATTTTGTGCCATATCAACTCTAATTATGAATATAAAACTATAGTGAATAATAGCACATGATAGCACATAAAACAATTCATTGATTTTCAGGAATTGTTTTAGGGTACTGAAAAGGTCCATAGTGGCACTAAATTTTCAACTGCAAATTAATACCTTAGTGTAAGTTTAAAGAACCATTGAATGAGCTTCTTAGTTACCTTGCCTTGCTTAAAATATGCATACTACAAGTCCATTATAAGCCCAGCTCTAAGGTTTTTTTCTCCCCCCACCTTTTTAATCCATATTTCTGCCCCTTTCAGGCTCTATGTTTAAAAGTAGAGAAGATGTGAAACTGTGGGGGAAACCAACATGTGAAGAGGGACGTCCATAGCAAGCCAATGATGGCACATGCACAGTGACACCAAGAAGCATATGCTTTTGCACTCCAATATTTCATGGAAGTACATAAATCTCAAGATTTGCATTCTGGCATCATGACATACGTTCCTCATTGGTAAGGTGGCCAGACGTCCCGCTTCTGGCGGGACAGTCCTGGCTCACCAGCAGATGTCCCGCGCCCCGCCGCCTCTTCAAAATGTCCCGCTTTTTGCGGGCAGGCGGCGGGCACGGATAGCTGAGAGCACCGGCTCAGGTGGGGAGGGCGTCGGGGCTGAAGAGAGGGGGGGTGCACTCTCCAGCGTGGCATGCACTTGCGCAAAGGGCATTGGGCTGAGGAGAGGGGGTGCACTCCGGCACGGCACATGCCTGTGCAGAGGGCCTTGGGGCAGGGGCGCGCTCCCACCCGCCCCCATGGGGCCCTCTTTAAAGGCGGCGGCCCGGCCCAGCGGTGCTGAGAGCCGCTGGCTCGGGCGGGAAGGGGGAAGGCGGCCCGAGGCAGCCGCTTTCAGCTCAGCCCATCACGCCACCCCCGTTGACGGTGTCCCGCTTTGGGAGTTTGAAAATCTGGTCACCTTACTCATTGGCCCCCTTGTTCACATCTGCAAATACCTACTTATGAAATTCCCCTTGACTGTTTTAAGTTAGTTCCATTCTCTTTTAATTGAATTTAGCTTAAACTGAGGTTTATCCCTGATCCATCTGCCTAACTTAGCACACCGAATAGCTACCTTCCTTATTCTAAAACAAGTAACCAGAAACATGGAAGGAGGGACGTTGCAAGGTCAAAGCCAAGCAGGAGAAACACCGCACATCCTTTCTGTGGCTGCAAGTAATGCTAATGGGATCATTTACCTGCTAGGAATTATAGAGCTTGTTTTAAAAAGCTGTAAACCTCATTTCCTCACCTAATAATAATACCAGGGCTCATCTTCCTGTCTCATTTCTCACAACATAAAGACACCTAACTAATTATTTGAGGCATCTCTCCTCTTGATTTCACCTCTGTCTCATCCCAATTCCACGGCTGAAGTAGCCTAGACCCCTGATAGTGAACCCATGGCATAGGTGGCACAGGTGGCACATGGGGCCTTCTCTGCATGCACGCGAGCCTTCGCCCCAGTTCATCTTTACTGCACATGTGCAGACCTCTCGCCAGCCAGCTTATTTTTGGGTCTCTGTTATGCATGCGTGGGGGATGGGGCGCATGCTGGAGATGTGTGTGCATGCGTGGGGGGACAGGGGTCACGTGCACATACACAGGGGGAAGGGAGGTGCAGCACTTTCCCCCCCTGCACCCTGTTTTTGGTCCCAGGAGGCTTCATGGAGGCCTGTTAGGCCCAAAACAGGCTGTGGGAGAGTCGTGCACACATGAGCTGGGGGGTGGGGGGAACAGGGGGGTTTGCACACATTGTGCAGCTGGGTGGAGTGCTCATATGTGCATTACACTATGGGTGTGGGCACGCAGACATGCGCTGTCTCGCACGTATGCACATTTTCGGCATGTGACGGCAAAATGTCACTGGCCTAGACACTCGTTCAGTTTTCTGTTGGATAAAAGTGATCTTCTCTTTTGACTTTTGACACAAAGTTTGTCATGTAGCCAATATAGAGGGAGTTGAAGACCAGCATTAGAGTGACAATGGCAGGGGTCAGCAAACAGCGGCTCTGGAGCTGCATGTGGCTCTTTCATTCCTCTGCTGCAGCACCCTCAACGGTCGGCGCCACAATTTGAGAGGAGCTTCTAGTAGGGTGTGTGTGGTGGAGATAGAAGCATAGTGCATCAGAGAAGATTCTATGGCAAGGGAAGGGTTTTCTAGTTGTCTCCACAATTGATAGTGCTTTCTGTTATGACAGGTAGAGGAAAAAGAATGCCGCGCTAGGAGGAGACTCTATGGTGGGGGAACTGAACTTCCGGTCAGCTCCAGAATTGAACAGGGGGCTTCCAGTTAGGACTTTTGTGGCTCCCGGTGTTTCCTTTTCTGTGGGAAACTGGCCCAAATGGCTCTTTGAATGTTAAGTTTGCTGACCCCTGGGTTAGACGATGGGAAGTACCCAGATCTTATTGGCTGTGGTAACTCATTCTCTGTGCCTGGTAAATGGTCACTCCAGGCCCACTTTAGTTTGGATGGCAAGAAAGAACAGAGGAATAACAGATCTGGGAGACAAGACCAAATTCGCATTCACATGTTCACACATACGTGCACACTTGTTTGTTTGTCTTGTGATGGATTAAAGCTTTTGTTCAGCTTTATTGGCCCACTTTTTCCATCATGTATTTAGAACCAGAGACCGGGTGTGGTCAGGGCACACTGACCAGCCTAAGAAGGAATAATGAAAAGAACTTTGATGGCTGGAAAATCATTCTTAGAACAAACACACCCATCTACCCCAAAACTGAGAGTCACAGAAAGGGTGGTTGTTTTCTTTTTAGTGTGCAGAGAGAAGCTTAAAAGAGCTAGACCTGGTGTTAGTCAAAGACAAAAGTACTCAAAATCCTTGACAGTGAAATGAAGGCAAGAGAGAAATCTGATCGCTGAAGTGAGCATCAATCACGCAACTCACCCTGTTTTCGGCTGCATTTCCCTGAGGACTGAAAACATAACACGGTATATGAGAATGTATTTCATCCTAAAAGCCGGTTCTCCCTTCTACTTTTTTAATTCAATAAGAAAACCCAATTATATACTGGGAAAAGAAAATCAAAAGCTTCCTACAATATTCTTCACTGGGCAAAGTCTTTTCCACATCCGCTTTCTGCATGCACCCTCTGGAGAAAATCAGGTGCTGATGCCACTGATCTGTTGGCCTTTTTTCATGAGAATATTGATTTCGCAACTTTCCATATTTTTCCAAGAGATCAATATTCCCATGACAAATAAAACAAATAAATAATAAAAACAAAGGTTGGATTTGTTGTAAAAGTCTGTCTTTATACGTGACTGCTGCAGGTAAGAAAGAGATTGATAGGCCTGCCAAAAGAATTTCTTTCTTTTCTTTTCTTTCTTTCTTTTCTTTCTTTTTTCTTTCTTTTCTTCTTTCCTTCCTTCCCTCTCTCTTATTTTCTTCTTTCTTTCTTCATTTCTTCTTTCCTTCTTTCTTTCATTCCTTCTTCTTTTCTTTTCTTCTTTGTTTTTTTCTTTCTTTCTTTCTTCATTTCTTATTTCCTTCCTTCCTTCTTTCCTTCCTTCTTTCTTTCTTTCTTTCTTTCATTCATTCATTCTTTCTTCTTTTCTTCTTTCTTCATTTCTTCTTTCCTTCTTTCTTTCCTTCCTTCCTTCCTTCCTTCTTTCCTTCTCTCTTCCTTTCTCCCTTTCTCTCTCTCTCTCTCCCTTTCTCTTTCTCTCCCTCTCTTCCCAAGGATATGAAGAAAAAAAAAAGATATTTTCCTAAATATTAGTTAATTGGTTGGTGGAATGAAAGAGAGGTGTGGATAAAGCAGAATGGATTGGTTAGTGTTCCTGATAGTTAACCCCATCCTGCCACAAGTAAAGAGAGCAATTGGTGCTTGATTGTCTTGCTGGGAGATGATGTTGCAAGAGAAAAACAACAACAAATGACATGGAATCCACCAATCTCTGCCCTGAAACGATCCCACATTACACGGTGGCTCAGCAGCAATACTGCCCAACCTAATTGCTGAGTCACAGCAAAGGCGAACTTTGAGGACAGCACAATTTCTGTTGACATGATACAAATAACGACACATCATCTTAAAGATGGGAATAAAGCACTTCAAAGGAGTTGCCTGGATGAGCCATTAGTTATGCCTTTCCATAATAAGCCCCACCCCCAATAATATGAAAGTTGTGAGTTAAGACTACTGGTAAAGGAAAGATTGCAGTCACTTAACCAGTGGGATTCTAAGCATTCAAACAAGGGGGGAAATATATTTATTTTCCCCTCCTAATTATGCAACAAGTTCTGGGAAAACTCTATTGTTATTGATAGATATAAACACGGAAGTTGGTCCAGATAGTACAGTAGCCTTTCTTTATATTTATACCTTTAATAAATTTAACCATAAGTTAATTTACGTAATGTTCCAAAAAAAGTCAACTCTCACAGGAAAGATTCAAGCAATATTTTTTACCCTCTTAAGTAGCACCAATTAAATTGATAAAAATGCATGCAGGGTCTAGATATACATCAAATTTCATGTTGTTTAATAAGGTGTATTTTATCTTGTTAAATAAGCTGCAACTCTGGGAGATGTTGTGTAAGGCTGAGCTTCGGGACCAGATATTTATGGTTCTGGTGCAGCTTATCAATTGGTTTGATTAGTACATGGATTTTTTATGTTTCAGAGATACTGTTAGGGTATGTGCAATGTAGTGAGCTCTGTGTCTTTTGTTAAATGGTAGTGGGTTAATCCTATTATGACCGGAAAGATCATGCCCTGCTCTTCTTAATCCCATCATCCTGGAGCTGGAGGTCTTTTGTTTTGTAGATAGGCTGGCCCTCAATAGTCTTTCTCAATGGGCACAAAATAGCTGCTGGGGGCTATTAAGAAAGACTGCTTCTAAAAAACCATGTTTCTCCATTTCTCATTTAGGCAGAGATGGGCTGCTGCCAGTTCGGACTAGTTCACCTGAACTGGTTGTTCTGAGTCTGCGCGGTTCAAAGAACTGGCAAATCGGACTACCGGCTGGGCTGGCCCCGCCTGTTTTTCAGGCCATTTTTGGGCCAAAAATCGGCCTGAAAATATCCACCAAATGGCCTGAAAACAGCCTGCAAATCAGCCTGAAAACAGCCTGAAAAACAGCCCAAAAACAACTTACCCAGCTTTTCTTCCTCTTGCAACCAGCTTTCCCAGTCTAGCTTGACACAGTCTCCCTCCCTCCCCCCCTCCCTCCCCCCCCCCTCTCTCTCTCACACACACACACACACATACACGTTGGAACTTTCTCTCCCCCCCCCCCCCGGAGATCCCTGGATTCCCTCCCCAACCCTGCCTGTCCCCTACAAGTACCACCCACACAAGTGATGTGGAGTTGGCCATGCTCAGTCACATGATTCTCACCCACCCACCCATCCAGCCACGCCCACCCAGCCACGCCCACCCAGCCTGTCATTAGGTGAGAGAACTGGTTGTTAAAAAATTTGGAGCCCACCACTGCATTCCTTTCATTGTTTTCGGATGGGTGGTGTGCTGGAGGTGCTTCCCACATAACCCAGACCAATAAAGTCCAAATAGTTCTTGTGGTGCCTGTTTCCTGATCTCGCATTTAGAGATGACATAAAAAAATTACAGACCCATAATTTACTTTAGCTATAATGATTAAAGTGAGTCTTTAAAATGATGATGACAAAGATACTGACAATAAAATGATAAGCTATTCTTGCAGGTGACATAATAACACTTCCCAGATGAGTGCTCCAGATAGGTTTGCTCCATTGACACCATTCAGATGGCAGTGGTCTTTCACCAGCAATGTTAAGTACAAAGGCTATTATTCTTCAGGCACTAAGAAGATTCATGCCCATCAGGGGGAGTTCAATGCCATTTGAGTTGTGCCACTGTCCCAGGGGTTGGGGTGGGGGTGGGGGGAAGACCTGGACTTATATGGAATATGCTCAATATAATGAGTTCTTGGAACTGGAGAATACAGATCTACTCGACAACATCATTGTGAATAAAATTAAAGATTTCATCAGGGTTGTGTATGCCAAATCAGAATTCATCCCACTTAAAATCTCTGTGTTCATTTAAAAAATACATGGCGTCTGCAGCTCTTCTGCTTAAATGAAGAACCACTACATTCCCTACTAATGAAAACTCTCTAAAGATTTGCAAGAAGATTAATATGCACAACAGCAAGACAACACACATAAACTCTCAAGTAATATACAACTGGTAATAGCAGAAAACGAGACTAAAAAACAACAACAGCCAATAGTTAAGTACAGCCTGAAAGCCTGGAAAAATAGCAAAGATGCAGAATATAAACAGGATATAGACTTTTGTGGGGAGGAAGTTCTAAAGCAAGGATTGCATCATTTATACGAGGTGTTGGGGGCATTTAATTTAGCAGGGAAAGTTTGATTATTTAAGCAGACATTCAAAGTCTGAGATGTAGAGGGTATAGGTACTGAGGATGATTAGAGGAACATTTAATGGCATTGTCATTATTATGAATTTGATTAATACATATACTGCATAACTTTATTGCACGCTGCTGTGTTTCCTTTTAAATTGAAGTGGCAGAAAGTAACTTACAAATGAGATAGAGATAGAGATAGAGATAGAGATAGAGATAGAGATAGAGATAGAGATAGAGATAGAGATAGGTAGGTAGGTAGGTAGGTAGGTAGGTAGGTAGGTAGGCAGGCAGGCAGGCAGGCAGGCAGGCAGGCAGGCAGGCAGGCAGGCAGGCAGGCAGACAGACAGATAGAGAGAGAGAGAGAGAGAGAGAGAGACAGACAGACAGAGAGAGAGACAGAGAGAGAGACAGACAGACACAAACAGATGAGAGATACTTGTCCCTCAATTTGGGCAAAGTCTAAATGTTTGTTTGTTTGTTTGCTTGTTTATTTATTTATTTATTTCACTTGCTCCCTACCGCAGGATTCCTTTCACCCTTTACATCCAGCTTCTCATTGCCAATTTAAGAATTATTTTGATGAGAAACAGAAGATCAGAGATCATAACTCTCCTTACAAAAAATTTAATTTATTTGGGTTGATTTTCATGCTAACATGCAAACTACTTAGAATTTATCAAAGGAAGATTCAACCCCAGATGGATCCAATTATGCACTTGAATTTTTAAAAAGTCTTTGTGTATTCTGGTAATGGGTGCAGCATATTGTCACAGGAAAGAGGAGAAAAGGGTGGAGGGAACCAATTTTGACGAGATTTATTTGACTTGAGCAAATTACTCCTTCTTTTGCCTTTAGCCTTCAGTTTTCCTGCAGCTCCAAAAAAGTAATCAAACTGTTCATTAAATAATCACCATGAAATGCTAACCTTTGGAATGCAGTATTTCTTCTAAGATCATTACCATAACAAAGTTCAACCCATTGTAATTTAAGTAAAATGGGATGTATTCTAACTCTGATCTAAAACATAACCTATTCCAAAAAGTTTCACAAAAATTGTTCGAGCTATAATAAATGCATTCATAATAGGGAGCAACCTGAAGTTTATTAATTATATGTGTTTAGGATTTATTTCACGGTAGACATGGCATGTGGTAATACTGTTATTCAAAATCTATTGAAGAGTCTCATCATTGGTTTGCGTACACATGCTTTTAATCTCCAGCTTACCTCAACAAATTTTTTATTTTTAAAAAAATGGAGGCACTTATTCTGAATACATATCGGAATATATTATTTGTATGGGATCCAGCATTCAGTTTTTCAACTTGCTAATAAAATGATTCATGCACCCACGTATTAGGTTCCTACCTTAGTATATGATAAGCTATAATGGAAACTACAATATGGTAGTTGAAAGGACGAATGCTAGGTTGCAATCTGGAGATTGTACATGAATGACTTACTCTCTGGAAAAAATACTGTGATGATAAGACATTCCTAACATCCCTCAGGGTGTGTGTGTCATTGTGTCTGTGTTCCAGCATAACTCTGGAATGCTTGGGCTGCTGAAATGAAAAGGAATGAATTATATCTATAGTGTCAAATCACAGTACTTTTAACAGTGATAGTGTGCATTTTGGATTCAAGTTCTGTTAAGATACAGCCTGTTGTGCCTTAAAATGGCATCTACTGTACAACACAGTGGAGTTGCCATGGTAATGGCTTCACAGTACTCCACAAGTGGGCTCCATCTGGTAAGGGGGATTGATTCTTTTTTTTTTTTTTAAACCCACGTTAGGCCCTCAGCTTTAAGCAAAGGGGGCAAGTTGTCGGGGGAGGTGCCTGTAAATAAAATTACTTTGATTTGACACAATAGATATAATTCATTCCTTTTCCTGTCTAATACAGGATTAGGATAAATAAATATCCGGGCAATGCTGGGTTATCAGCTAGTGTAACAATATATTTAAATTATATTAATACAATATTCATAAAGCAAAGAAAATCATGACTGTTCTTATTTCTTCTTCCTTGCTATTATGCTTCTGCTCTCTTGCAGTATCTTGTTTGGCAGTCACAATCAATCTGAATCCCCTTATGTGTTTGCCAATCATAGCATTAGATAGAAATCCACCCTTTCCATTTTATTCAAATTGAATAAATTGCATCCTACTGTAATTTGGCTGTAGGCTCCCAGACATGCAGATTCCAGAGGTTTTTATTCCAGCCATTTACAATCATATTTATTTCCCCAGCAACTTCCAGCGACAATTTCAGTCATGGGTACTCAGCAAAAGCCCTTCAGTGGTTAAGGGCCGATTCACATGGAACATCTATTACAATCTGACAATCTGACATGAACCTGACTTGCCTATTTCAGTGAATTATGATCAGCTAAACTTGTCCAATGGAATGACAGAGCACATGTCCAGATAATGAATCGCCAGTGCTCGGTGCCACTCATTTGCTTTTAAGACGTATGAGCCATGATTTGGGCAGGTATGATCCTACTACTGTCCCATTTCACTCTATTAAATGGTTGTGTGAATCCAACCACAGTGGAGTTTGCATAGATCAGTACTGATTTTTAGAGTGGAATTTGTGAGGACGTCGCATACCGCATTGCATTTTTCCTAGGCTGCTTCCTTCTAGGCAAAAAGCTAGCTTTCCTTTAACATGAAAAGAATTGTGGGAACACAATCAGAGAAATGGCTCCAGAAGGTACAAAAGAGTTGTAAGAAACTAACTTGAAGCAGCACACAGGTCATTCTGCAGTTAGTAAGGCTAAGGCGTTTTACCCTGTGCTTTTTAGGCTATTAGGAGCTTTTAAGATGCTTGTCTTTTTAAATTTTCACTATCTGGGCTAAAAAAGAAAAGAAAAAGTTCTCCAGGAAATATTCTGACTCAAACTTGTACTTTATATTATTCTCTTACACTCAGAGAGAGTTCACAGATAGTTAAGCATGTAGTAATTGCAGCTGTCACTTGATAGCTTGACTTCAATCAGTCATCACATGATGGCTCTTGGTGGGCTATTACCTCTTACAATCTTAGAAATTATCACACAACAGGAGCTAAAGTGTAAAGTGACAATCCCAGTACAAGGCAGCTATCACCAACTGCAGAATGGTTTTCTCTTAAAATGAACTAAAGGGGAAGGGTATTTTAAGAGGATAAAGATGCTCTGTGATGCTCTACAAGATCGCCTGACATCTACTTGATCTTCTCAAAGTTAGGCTTGAAGGCATGAGGCAGAGAAACCTAGTAGCCACCCAATGTATTGTCTGCTCTCTTACTTGTCCCATCTTTCTTCCTTTAGCCCAGCCTCCTCTAAATTCACATTCTCCAAGTACATTAGACTTAAGTTACTATAATTCTGGGAAGAAGGCCAATATGTCTGGACAGTTCCAGGTTATGGAAGGTTGCTTTAATTTATAATGGTTATTTCCAACATTAGCACCCACCAAATAGTTGGGGCTTTCAACTGAAAGAATTCCCTCCTGGCTTTTGGGCATGGTGAAGGAGGGAATAAAGCATCCTGCAAGGTGAATTGTGTCCCCTCTGAAGCATGAGCTTCTTTGTGGAAGCAAATAAGAACAGCTTTGCATTGATACACATGGATGTCTTATGTACACTCATCTGCTCAAGAAGCCCAGGAAATGTTCTTGGTTTTACCCCAGTTGCGAAACTGAGCACCAAAGCTCTAATTCAGTGGGTGACTTTATAATTTCAAGGCCTGAATGAAAAAAGTAAATCTTAACTTGCTGATAGGTGTGATTACTAGGCTGCCTCCTCCTCCTCTTCCTCTTCCTCCAATACTCACTTAATGGTTTTGTCTGATGAGTACACTCCCATGTTTTGTATAATCTCCATTCAAGGCAGTAGATAAAACATGAGAATCCATTTACTGTAAGACAACAATAACGCACACTGCACAAACCTTGGTAAGCTGTTATGTACAGCTTTATTTGCAACACTTTGTTTTTCATTTGCTGCACCCAATCAGCCCATCTGCTTTTAAGGCTGAGGCTGAGGCACCATATTTTCTGAGGGCTCAGAAGACTTGCTGGTACAGATAATTGAGAAAATGCAAGGCTTCTTCCGAGAGCCTCCTGATTGGGTGTGTAATGTGCAGAGAGTGAGTGCCACTGATACCGATTATAGCGGGTGTGATTTATGATGTCTGATACAAATGTCTCTTCTTCCCCTACTTGTGCCAGGGCTGTTTTGTCATTTAAAAAAAGAAAAAGGAAAGAAGGCATCGAGTGAGCATGCAGAGGAACTCGGCAAAGTAATTGATATTTGAGTCAGTGGGTTCGTTCTTCTAACCCAGTCCCCATCATTCAAGCTGCACTATCAGGGGCCAGGGCTTAAACCCCAGACCCTTTCCATTTGGGTCATTTGCCATCCCCCAGAGTGATGACTCTCAATGCACAACTTGGTTATGAGAGATTGATCGGTTAAGCCAGCACAGATCTTGAAAGCAAAGCTGCAAAGGAAGGAGATGTCCCATTTGTTTTCAAGACAGAACATCACTGCTCCTTTGCTTCGCTTGGTAACAGAACCCAGCATTGGTGAAACAGACAGCCAATGAAAGCCCTGCTTCTGCCAGAACATAGATGCTTGCAGATTCTTGTAGTCTGTAAGAATTCCTCAACCACAATTGGGATCAGAATTTTCATTAAGGTGGCTGTTAAGGGAGTCCAATTTTTATAAACTCTTTTGCCACCAGTAAGGAATCATTGCAGATGCTAAGTAAATCACATGGTTGTTAAGCATATCTAGCTTTCTCCATAGACTTTGCTCGTAAGAAACAGGCTGGAAAGGTCACAAATGGCATTCACATGACCCCAAGATGCTGCAACCATTGTAAATACATGCTGGTTGCCAAATGTCCAAATGTTGTTCATATTCCTGTGATAATCCTGTGATGGTTGTAAGTGTGAGGATCAGTTGTAAGTCACTTTTTCCAGTGCTGTTGTAACTTCAAACTGTTGCTAAATGAATGGTTGCAAGTCAAGGACTATCTGTTCTTCAGCACTTGCTTCACTTTGTAGAGAAGTGTTTAAAGTTGTAAGGATGTTAAAATGTATGCAATGATGCAATTATACACTAGCATTGTCCCCTTACCCATTCCTGCAGATATCCATGGTCTCTATTCTTAATCAAAATAGAGCAACATGTTCCACTCTGCCACCTTGCAATGGTGTCTCTACAGGGATAAACATTTACTGAACTGGATTGTGGGTATTTGGAAGTATCTAGGTCAGTGATGGCTAACCTTTTTTGGCTCGCGTTCCAAAAGCGGGGGGAGCACAGGGGGGTCGTGCGTGGGCGTGCCACACCCATAATGCTATATGCGTGACCCCCTGCTTTTGGTGCGATTTTTTCGCCTTCCCCAGGCTCCAGAGGTTTTCTAGGAGACTGGGGAGGGTGAAAACAGCCTCCCCTCCCCACCTCCAGAGGCTCCAGGAGCTTCCCTGAAGCCTCCAGAGGGTGAAAAATGGCCTCAAAAGAAGGCCTAAATCAGCTGGCCAGTGCATATATGTGCACTGGAGCTGACAGGGCAACGTCTCGCGTGCCCTAAGAAATGGTTCCGTGTGCCACCTGTGTTGTTAGCCATTCAAATACAAATCGTGATTGGGACACAAGATTATTGTGCATGTTAATCCCCCAAGCAACTACTTGAGGAAAGAGAGAGAGAGAGAGAGAGAGAGAGAGAGAGAGAGAGAGGGAGGGAGGGAGGGAGGGAGGGAGGGAGGGAGGGAGGGAGGGAGGGAGAGAGAGAGAGAGAGAGAGAGAGAACATTTTAAGCCTACAAAAGGGTTTGTGTAATTTCTTTATTTGGTTTTTGGAAAGGTTCATCGTGAAGGCTACACAGTGCCATCTTAGTTGGGAGATCTACCATAGAGGGATAGTTACAGAAATGGTCCTGTTTAACCTGCTTAAGTGTCCCAGTTCTGTAGAATAAATTATTACGAATCAAATGGGGTTGATTAGATAAGAGACTCATCACTGACCTTCTTATTGGGAATGAGAGCAAGGAAACAAGGATTTTCCAAAATGGAGGCTTCTGCTACAGAGGTTCATTTCCAGGTTCTTGGTGACTTCTGCTATCTGGGAGTCTCTTTTCTCAAGATATGGTTCTTTCTTTTTTGAGGAAAGTGATAGCTACAGACAGGGGTGGGCTTCAAAAATGTTAGCAATGGGTTCTCTGCCCCTTTGCTGGGTGGGTGTAGACATGGTGGGCGTGGCCTAGTTGGCCTCCTGCACCACAGCCGGGTGGGGGTGGGACGGACGGGACGGACATTTTTGTCTCCCCTGGGCTCTGGAGGCTTTCCTCAATTCTCCAGGAGGCCAAAAATGGCCTCCCCCAGGCTCAGGAGGCTCCCTGGAGGCTGGAAAGAGGCCCATTTCCAGCCCTCTGGAGTATAAGGGAGGCCTGTTTTTAACCCTCCCTGAGCCTCCGTGCGGGCCCTGAACTTACCTGGCATCCAAAATGGGCTGCCATGGAGACTCCTGGGAGGGGGAGGGCTGGATGGATGAAACAGCCAAGAGTGGGATTTGGGGGTTTGCCGAAGCCCACCGAATCTTCGCTAGAGGATCGCCCGAACCTGGGCAAACCCGGAGCAGCCCATCCCTTGCTACAGACATGGAGATGAAGGAATCCAAGCACCCCAATTAAATTCAGGGCCCTGTTCGTGTTGTTTAGTCATTTCTCACTACAGGCAGTCCTCAACTTATGACGGGTGGTTTAACAACCATTCCAGCTGTTGTGGTTCAGACAGAGGGAGTCCGAGACAGGTAGGGTTTGAATTAAACAGCCGTTTATTTGGCTTTTAACAGCAAAATAGCAAAACGCATAACCAGAAAGGAAAAGTGCGGTAGACAGGGTATCCCCTGCCTGACAGCTTATTTATATTGGTCGCAAGTCGAGGACCCCAACACCAGCCTCAGACACGGAGCTTTATGTCTTGTAAAACACTTCCAGCAATTGTAAAGCATCATGCCACCTCCCATTTCATATGACCACATTTTGGGCACTTGACAATGGCTTCAATGTATAACCAATTGCCAAGCTCCCTGTGATTCATACATTTGGAATTTCCCATAACTTCCCCAGAAAGTAATGTAGACATTGGTGGGAAAGGTTAAAAGCCCGGAGGATGGAGGAGAGTTGAAATACTATCGCTGGCTGCAGGAATGAAATGGAAATCCTGAGGTTTTCAGCTCCATTCATGCAGCTACTAAAGATTTCCCTTCTGTGCCTGGAGAGGAGGGAAAACATTTTGCAAGGCTGCAGGAACAGAGCTGAAAACCTGAAGATTTCAGCTCCTTTTCTGAAGTCCCATAAAAGGTTTCCCTTGAAGCCGAAGGATTTCCCCTCCATATGTGGATGGAGGGCAGCTGAAAACCGTCAGTGGGCTGCAGGAACATTTGAGAGCAAAGGGGCTGCCAACGAATTTAAGGCCAACTATTGAATGTATTTTTAATGTATTTTATGTTTTATATTATTGATTTTTACCTGCCTGTACGCCGCCCTGAGTCCCAGTAGGGAGAAGGTGCGGTACAGTGATCCCTCATTTTTCACAGCTTCATGTTCCGCGGCTTCAGTGATTCGTGGGTTTTTCAAAAATACAGAAAAAAAATGCATCAGTAGGAGGCAAGTGCCCCCTAGTGCTTGCTTTAAACGATGTCCACCAACTCAAGTTTCCGGTATAGATATACAGAATCCTACTTCGCGGTTTTTCAGTTTCCGCGGAAGGTTCTGGTCCCCATTAACCGCGAAAAACGAGGGATCACTGTATATAAATGTAATAAATAAATAAACGAAGAGATTTTCAGCTCTGCATGGAGATGAAATCCTCCCAGCAGGCAGCTCTTTCATTCAGTAGGCTGAACAACCTGGGATATTGTTTAACCACTGGCCCTGGGAGTGCTGGGATTGCAGCCATTGAGGGAAGCAATTACGATATGTGGGCTCTTTGCTTATTGTTTCATTCAATGATCAAAATTCCAGTCCCAATTGTGATTGTTAAGTGAGGATTACCTGTATAACTCAATAGATACAATCAAACAGATACAAAAAAGACTACAGAAAGCCTTGAAAGATCAGATCCCTAATATGAAGTAGAATTCATCAAAGTATTTGCTAAGAATCATTTGACTCTCGACATAAATTTTGTGATAGAAATGGATTTTTATGATTAAAGTACAAAGAAGACTTTGGTAACTTTCTTTTGTTCTTGCTACACTGAAACCTTCTAAAGCAGAATAAAACTTTTTTTTTTAACCAATGCACTTGGAATCAAAACTAAAAAGGGATAAGAGCAAAGACAAAAGAGCTTGATGCATAGAATAAGCTCCTGAAAAAATACATATATCAGGAGAGAAAATATTCAGAAGTGCAAAATGCAATCTACCCCCCCAGTCCCCCCAAAAAATCATAAGGCAGAATCCCTGAAATGTACATCTTCATCATTGTAAGGAAATATTTGAATATACCAAATTTTCTCTGGGTTCCCTCAGAACAAATCCAGTTTTTACTTACTTAGTAATTTGTTTATACTGCTCAGCTCCCAGCAACTCTGCATGTATAAAAATGCATGGAAATGTTCAATCAGGGAATTTCCAAGCTGGTCTAGGTGGCCCTCCGTAATTAAGAAATTATTGAATAGAAAAGGGAAAAAGAAAAAGCTGAAATGGAAGAACTTGTAGTAACAACAGAAATGGTGGGGAAGGGGACAAGAAAGATGGAGAATTGGTCTGCACCAGCTGAAGAAGAACTGCATGGTTTTTGGTTGAAACATCCGACTGGTCTGCAATCACTCATTATGTAGGAGTTTAACAACATACTGCAAGGATGTGAAATTGAAGAGTGGCTAACATCTTACAAAGCCTACCAGATAATGAAAGATCCAGGAAAAGAGGCAGCACCTGGCAACTACAGGCCACTTACCTGTTTACTAACAACTTTCAAATCACTAAATCTAGTCCAACAGCATCTAGCTGAAAACAAGCTATTTCAATCTGCACAGAGAGGAAACTGTCCAAATGAAGAAAAGATCAGTTCCTAACTGTCAAGATGATTTTGGAAAACTGCAAGAGAAGGGAGACCAATTTGAATGTAGCTTAGATTGACTACAAGAAGGCATCTAACTTCCTGCCACATGACTGGATAATCAAGTGCCTAGAAATCACAGGAGTCAGAAAAAGCAGAGGCTTTGTGCAAAGATAAATGTTACACTGGAAGACAGAGTTGTTGTTCAATGGTGATATAATAATAATAATAATTTTTTACATTTATATGCCACATGAACTGCCAGTAACTCTCAGCGGTTTAGTCCTTTGGAAGTTTTAAGGCAAACTGTGCCAAACAATTTCCCATTTATTCAGTGGTGGGCTGCCAATTTTTTTTACTACCAGTTCGGGCACGTGCACTCGACGCTTCTGCGCATGCACAGAAGTGTCCAGGTGGAGCCTCCCGCCGCTGCTACTACCGGTTTGCCCAGGAGCAACCCACCTCTGCACTTATTGCTTCATTATTTTTCATGGTCAACATAAACTCTGCAGTGCCAGATATTGGATTACCTTTTTCATTTTTGCATTCCTTGTATGTCTCAATCTCCTGGGCTAAAACTCTGCTGCTTACTTTTCCTAACAATACCAGGTGCATCTTTGACCACTCATCCATTTTTAATGTATTGATATATTAACACAATGCAACAATATGACCCAGACCAATGTGCTCCTTCACCTTTGCCCCTTGATCACATGGCAATAGCAAAATGAGGATATTAATTTTAAACACAGTTCAGAAGAGCCACAAGTTGGCCCCTAATAAGATTAGGGATCTACATCATTCTTCTGTTCGGTTTGACAGCACAATTTTCCAGTCTGGCATTTTTACCGATAAACACACACATATTAAACATTCACTGGATGAACAGAATGAATTAGAATTATGATTTCTTTCTCTGAATGGCTGAAGAATCAGTTTTGTTTAATCTTAAAAAAAAATACATTTTAAGCTTACTAAAAGGGCTAGGCATTTTGCAGGCAGGTTTCTTCCCTTCCCTTGAACTTCCTGAATTGATCATTGAATATCACCAGGCCAGTGGTGGGATTCAATTTTTTTTACTACTGGTTCTGTGCTTTGTGGGCCTGGCAGGGGAAGAATATTCAATTTTTTTTACTACTGGTTCTGTGGCATTGTGGGCCTGGCAGGGGAAGAATATTGCAAAATATCCATTCCCTCCCCACTCCTGGGGGAAGGTTACTGCAAAATCCCCATTCCCTCCCCATCCCACTAATCTGCTTTCCAGCTCCATTCTTCTATTCAGGGCAACAAAAGAAGATCAGCTGGGAGACTGAGAAGCAGTGGGGCCAGGGCGAGCCTATTTGCTGGTTCTCAAAATTTTGGCTCCCTGGTAGAGACAGCCACTTTAGTGTGATGTTTAAGACACCAAACTAGAAACTGGGAGATTGTGAGTTCTAGTCCCACCCTAGGCACAAAGCTAACTGAGTGACCTTTGGCCAATCATTTTCTCAGTTCTAAAAAGAAGGCAATGGCAAATCACTTCCCAAACACTTTGCTAAGAAAACTCGAGGGACCTGCCCAGGCAGCTGCCAGGAGTCAATGCTAAGCCAAATCTGAAGTTTCTGGAGATATTTGGAATTCACAGGAGAGCAAAATATGACTGAATGCTTTCAGAACATTGATGTTAACTAACTCCAAATCTGAGAATAATATTGTCCAGTAATTTCACCTAGATGCTAGCGCTTCCTGAAGATAGGTGTGAGTATTCCAACAGGTTCTCGTGAGAGGTACTGCAAATCACTGAGAGACTTAGAAATATCACTCTCTTGATGTCTTTCCCTGTATGGGTCATCCATCAAACCAATGAAGGCTATCTCCAGGTTTAATTTAAACCTATTAAAAGAGGTCGAGATAATACATTTCATCAAAGAGCTTCTGGAGCTGCAATGTCACCACCTTCTCTGTTAAGAATATTAGACGACTGCTGAGAGCTGTTAAAATTGCTGAGTACAATGATGGTACCCTAAGATAGTTTGTCAGGTGGTATTCCACCTGCTACAGAGTAATATTAATGATTAATGAGTGATGGCTGGCAGGGTGGCATCCTTCTGGCCCATATCAACCATGCTGGGGAGGGATCTAACATATGGTAGTTATCTGAATAGATCTAAGAACCTTATCTGTTTCCTTAGAAGACAAACAATGGAGCCAATTAAGGCTGACATTGGTAGCAATAGCAACAGCAATTATAACAGAACATATATACCGCCTTGCAGTGCTCTACAGCCTGCTCTAAGCAGTTTACAGAATCGGCATGTTTCCCCCAACAATCTGGGTCCTCATTTTACCAGCCTCAGAAGGATAGAAGGCTGAGTCAATTTGAGCCAGTGAGAATCGAACTGTTGGATTGAGCAGTGAGTTAGCCTGTGATACTGCATTCTAACCACTGCGCCACCACTGCTCTTAACAGTGAAAGTGAAATGGACACATTGTTGAGGCGTAGCCTACAGTGACATCAAATGTGGCATAAATCCAGGCAATCTCAACTGTGATAAGCTCCTCACAATAAAACTAAAATGCTGGAGGAGAGGAATTCTTTTGCTGCATGTCAGGAAGTTCTAAAATGTTATTGTTTCATTCCTGAAAGAAATAGAAGGCAAGCCCACATTTTCGCAGCCACAGAAGAACACTTCCGGCTCACAATTACTGTCTCCATTTTATTGTGGCTCATAATAGCTACCTGCTGCCTTTGATTTGAAGAACTGAACTTATTCTTCTGAGCATGAATGCCTTTAAATCACTAAGATTTCTACTTTTTTTGTTGCAAGTCCATTTGCTATTGGTAAAATTCAAGCTTGCTGTATAATAGAAATGGGTAATCTGTTGCCTTAGAGAAGTGATGGAGCCACAACTTCCAATGACTAGGTCTAGAAGGGCCACGGGTTTTCCTCAATGCTATCTTTTCTCTCAGCCAGACGTTATTTGAGCAGTAATACTATTCTTTTGAAATTTCTTGGAGCTGAACTATTTCAAGAATCTCCCGGAGGAAAAAGATGTCTCTGCTAATTTTTGAAATAAAAGAACCAACTATGGAACGAACTATTCCACCTTAAATATGTCACATCTCACCTTCCCTCATTAGATACCGATATCCAGAAGTGGGTTAACCTACAGGGTTAAAATGCTATTCAGGATGCAAGTGAAAGGATTAAAAGTTTTTGACGGAAGTTTTCTATAGCTTTAGTGGTATTCAAATGGCTACTTCTAATGCAGAATCTTTTCCAACTGACCTAATTAGCATCCATTTGCTGTGCAATGGCCTTGAACATTGAACTTAAGGCACATTAACTCATAAATGTAGAAGCCTATCGTTATGATTCTGAATCTGGGTTTCCAATGCACTTTTCAGAAGATAAAAAGAGGATATTAACCGTCTCTCAAACAAAGAAGAGACAGAACAGGAGGGAAAATATGCCGAGTGTCTTTGGAAGATTATGAATTGCAACCACAAAACTTCCATCAGGGCTAAAAAACATTTAGTCCTAACATAATTTAATTCACCAAGAAATCAAGAAAAAAGATCAACAAGCCAATAAAAGATTAAAGCATCTCTTACTGTATTGTGTTGGGGTTTTTTTGTTAGAAGGGGAAAAAAACCTAAGGAAACAATTTATTCAAATGGGTTTTATTCTTTGTGTTCTAATTTGTTCTAATTTTAGAGTTTGATTCTCATGTTATGCATTATGTATTCTCAAATGCTAGACAGATGTTGCTTAAGAAGGCCTGTATGGATGCTTAATAGAAGACCTATTAAGATCTGCTTGAGTTTTTGCATTTTATAATGTATTTTTTGTCTGTGCTCACGCACTGCACTACTTTGATTGTTTGATCACAACCCATATTTAACATAACAGAAGAAAGAGAACAAGTAAGATGATATTATAGCAGTCTTCCAATATCTAAGGGACAACCACAAAGAAGAGGGAGTCAACCTATTCTCCAATGCATCTGAAGGCAGTTATTCTGTTCTGTTCTGTTCTGTTCTGTTCCGTTCCGTTCCATTCCATTCTGTTCCGTTCCATTCTATTCAATTCTATTCCGTTCCATTCTGCTCCATTAAGAGCTGTGGTGGCGCAGTGGTTAGAATGCAGTACTGCAGGATACTTCTGCTGACTGCCAGCTACCAGCAGATTGGCAGTTTGATTCTCACCAGCTCACGGTTGACTCAGCCTTCCATCCTTCCGAGATCGGTACTGAGGCCAACTGATTCTCCTTCTCTGTTGCCGCATCAACCCCGTAGACGGGGTGGCGCAGTGGTTACAGCACAGTACTGCAGGCTACTTCAGCTAGCTGCAGTTCAGCAGTTCAAATCTCACTGGCTCAGCCTTCCATCCTTCTGAAGTGGTAAAATGAAGACCCAGATTGTTGGGGGCCAGTATGCTAACTCTGTAAACTGCTCAGAGTGGACTGTAAAAGCACTATGAAGCAGTATGTAAGTCCAAGCGCTATTGCTAAGTGCTATTGGTGTCCCATTGTATTTCATTGTAAAGGGATAGAGCACCAGCAGCCCAGGTGCTGGCATTTCGCAGGCAGCCTTCCAGTGATTTCACACTCCTGCGGTCCCTTTGTTGCGTGTCTTTTATCTCCTGTGACTTTCTCTTCTACCTTCACTTGTCCAGTCCTAAACTGGCCTTGTCTATTCAGTAAGCAGCACCCGATTGCACCTTATTAGGGAAGCAGCACCAGATCAATTTTTGGATACCATCCATAAAGCTGAAAGTTGCTTAAATCTCTTAGCGGCAGGCGAGTATTCACAAAAAGTGCTTATTGCTTTCTTGTCCACCCCAGCTCTACTTTTGACAGACAAGCATGTCTGACTAATAGAAGGCAGCTTCTTGTATTCAGCTTTTTCCTCAATTAATATAAGATAGGCATTCATTCCCCCCTCTCTCGAACATCTTATCAACATTATTAAAAGAATCAATGCATCCATTTCCTACTCATCTCTCTAGAGTGTTTTAAAAATCCATTTTGCAATAAGAATTATCTCTTGGCTTGGCCTAGTGAGTGCCTGGCTCAGGAAATCTCCACCCTCCCGCAAGTTTTCTATCTTTCTGTCTGTCCATCAGGCAGTGCTTTAAAAAGGAAGATTCAACCGTGCTTGGCACAAGCAGAGACTTCGCTTTGCTTTATCTTCAGCAACAGACAAAGAAATTCAAGGGAGTATATCACTACCAAAATAATACATTAAAAAAAGGAAAAGAACTATAGGCCAGAATTGTTTGCAATTTGCACCTGGGGGAGTGGGGGAGGAATCCCACTGAACAGGGAAAATAAGAGAGAATGCAATTTTTTAAACAAAGAATAAGTATACCCCTCCCCCAAATATGCACTACATCAATCCTGACAGTATGTACAGTCCAAGTGAGGGCGACGGGATGGCTTTTTGACAGGGAAATCTGAGGGAAAGATAGAAGAAGTCAGGACCTTCACCAATATGTCAAAACTGTAAGAAAGAAAGTTCAGGCTAGAAGTCAGGAAAAACTTTCTGATTTGAGGTGTCAGTGGAACAGAAGGCTACATGAATAAACTCTCTTTGGCTGAAATCCTTGAAAGAAAGGCTGGATGGTCAGCTGTCAGAAAGACCCAAAGAGCACTGAGCTAGGATTAGCTCTATTAAATTTTGATATATAGTCAGGGGTAGTATAGGCGCCTAATGTTAGCCCCGATTGGATGGTTGGTATTGTGAAGAAAGTAAAGCCCTTTTTAAAGCCCTCTTGCAACAGATATTAGGGATGCGTTGGTTCAGGGGCTAAGATGCTGAACTTATCGATCAGAGAGGTTGGTAGTTCGGCGGTTCGAATCCCTAGTGCTGCATAATGGAGTGAGCTCCCGTTACTTGTCCCAGCTTCTGCCAACCTAGTAGTTCAAAAGCATGTAAAAATGCAAGTAGAAAAATAGGAACCACCTTTGGTGGACAGGTAACAGTGTTCATGTGCCTTCGGTGTTTAGTCATGCTGGCCACATGACCACAGAGACATTTTCGGACAGTGCTGGCTCTTTGGCTTTGAAGAGCACTGCCCCCTAGAGTTGGGAACGACTAGCACATATGCGCAAGGAGAACCTTTACCTTTACAAGAGGTATAAGTATTTACTTGGAAGAGTCACTTGCTAATTCTTCTGTCAAAATGCCATTTCCCTGCTGTAAAACTGTATAAAGCAGTGATGGCGAACCTATGGCACGGGTGCCACAGGTGGCCCGCGGAACCATTTCTTAGGGCACGCAAGGCATTGCCCTGTCAGCAATAGCGCGCATGTGTGCGCTGGCCAACTGATTTAGGCCTTCTTTTGAGGCCATTTTTCGCCCTCTGGAGGCTTCAAGGAAGCTCCTGAAGCCTCTGGAGGTGGGCAGGGGAGACTGTTTTCACCCTCCCCAAGCTCCTAGAAAGCCTCTGGAGCCTGGGGAGGGCGAAAAAAGCAAGCCAAAAGCAGGGGGTCATGCCCATAGCATTATGGGTGTGGCACGCTCACGCATGATCCCCCTGTGCTCCTCCCGCTTTTGGCACGCGAGCCAAAAAAGGTTAGCCATCACTGGTATAAAGGAAACCCTTGACTTATGATTACAATTGAGCCCAGAATTATATATTATGTTGCAAGTTATGGCCTTTATTAATTGGGCCAACATGTGACCATGCCTCATTATATGGCCATCATTTTGAGGCAGTGATTAAGAAAACACCATAGTCATTAAGCAAATGTGGTGTTCATTAAACAAGTCTGCTTTCAATAAACAAGTCTGGATGCTTTTTGCTGGTGATTAAGAAAGTGGGAGACCGTGAGTTCTAGTCCCGCCTCAGACATGAAAGCTAAGTGGGTGAACGTGGACCTGCCACTCTCTCTCAGCCCAGCTCACCTCACAAGGTGGTTGATGTGAGGAAAAATATGAGGAGAAAGGAATATTAGATATGTTTGCTGCCTTGAGCTGATTGTAAAAATAATTTTTAAAAGGCAGGATACAAATAAATAAAAATAAACACTAGAAAAAAAGCAAAAAAACTTTGAAAATCATGATCACACGACTACTGGACATTCAAATGGCTGTGACAGTAAACTGGTTGCCAAATGCCCCCAATGTAATATCAAAACCAAGCATGTGTGTTTGTTTATTTGTGTGTGTAACTATCAGCATTCCAGATCCGTCATCAGTCGTTTTTTTTGGGGGGGGGGGGGTTTCGTTGTAACAGTCGCTAAATGACCAGCCATTAAGTGAGGACGTCTTGTACTGTGTGGTGTATTCACTCCCTTGCTTCAAAATAGCATTGTCCCCCACGAAAATGGAAGGATGCTTTGATTCCCATAGTGGACGAATGGCTGCAAAAGTTGATGGAGTTAGCAGAGCTGGCTAAACCGGCTGCTTTGATTAAAGGGGAAAAATACACAATTACTTTTATTTCTACTTTGAAACCGCTTGTGAGCTTTGTTCTTGAAGTTGAAAAACAATGAAACTTTGATTTTGGGTTTTACCAATTAGATAAGCTTCTTGTTACAGAAATGGTTGGTTTCTACCAGAGGTCTCCAACCTTTGCAACTTTAAGTCTGAAGGACTCCAGCTCCCAGAATTCTCCAGCCAGCAAAGAGTCCTTCAGACTTAAAGTTGCAAAGGTTGGAGACCCCTGGTTTATACTACTATGTAAAAGTAAAAAGTTGAGGTTTGATGTTATTATCTTATTCCACTGTACCAAAGGGAGTTGGAATCAACACCTTTTCTTTCTCCCCCTCCCCTCCTTTCCTGTCCCTTTTCTCTACTATATTTTTTATTTTTGTATTTTTTATTATAAACTAATTTAAAAATAGCATTATCCCTCCTGTATTCACTTTTTTGCTTATGTCCATCTCGTCATACGTATGAGCTATGATCTCCTTACCACTGGTGGCCAACTTGAGGATATTTTTACTCATCAGTAATGTAATGGAGCTGGACCAGCTGAGCATGGAGATGCAAATTCCCAAGGAAGAATTATATGGATCTGGACTGGATTCCTCTATCCTTTTAAACAGGGATGAAATGCTACCAGTTTGAGCCGGTTCGCTTGAAATGGTAGTAAAAATGCTACTGGTAGTAAAAAAAAATGCTTTAAAAAAGTAAAAACAAAAAAGGTTCTGATGATCAGCTGTGACCATCAGCTGTGCTGCAGGATACAATATAATACAATACAATAGCAGAGTTATAAGGGACCTTGGAGGTCTTCTAGTCCAACCCCCTGCCTAGGCAGGAAGCCCTATACCATTTAAGACAAATGTAGGAACCTTGTTTGTGTGAAGTCCAACTGCTTTTGCATTGTATGTGAGTCAGTTGTGTAGCTTTGGTGTTATTTTTGTGTATAGTGCAGTGGTGGGTTTCTGCAGGCTCGCACCTACTCGCAAGAGCCGGATGGTGAAATTTAGAGAGCCGGTGAGAGGGGGTTCCACCGGCGGACCCAGAAGTAAGTCTGGCCTGCCGCTGCCGGTAACCCAATGGGAAGGAAAGGAAGGCAGAAAGTAAGAAAGGGAAGGAAGGAAGGAAGGAAGGAAGGAGGGAGGGAGGGAGGGAGGGAAGGAAGGAGGGAGGGAGGGAGGGAGGGAGGGAGGGAGGGAGGGAGGGAAGGAAGGAAGGAAGGAAGGAAGGAAGGAAGGAAGGAAGGAAGGAAGGAAGGAAGGAAGGAAAGAGAATTTATCATCACAATTGAGCCCAAAATTTTGGTTGCTATGCAAGAGCATTGTTAAATGAATGTCACCACATTTTACAAGTTGGCCACTCCCACCCTGTCACATGACTGCTAAGCCACGCCCACAAAATAGGCCACACCTAGAGAGTAGGTTCTAAAAAAATTTGAAACCCACCACTGGTATAGTGTGATAGTTGGTTTTTGAGCTCTCTGTGATTCTGTGAGGTTCCTGCTTGTTGCTCACCCAGTCACATGATCCCAAGCCCTGACTATCCAGTCACATGACCATCAAGCTATGCCCACAAGCCACACCCACCAAGCACACCCACCAAGCACGCCCACAAAACTGGTAGGGGAAAATTTTGAATTTCACCACTGCTTTTAAGTCAGTCACTGTTGACAGGACATATAAAGAAAAGCTGCTTCCAACTGGAGAAATATATCTGTTTCACCTGTAATTTGAATTCCTGGCTTATTTGGAGAATAATTTTCCAAAGTTTATTTTACTTGTGCCTTCAATTATCAATTTTGAGGTGGCTACTCTTACTGCTACCAGTAGCCCATTCCTGAAACTATTGGAACTATTTCGGTGAACAATAATATGATGTCTAGAAGCACCATTCCAACTTTTACTGTTACAGAGATATATTTAATCTGTACAGTTTGCATAGCTCCCCCTTTCAAAAATAAGTGAATCTCGGCTTTAATAATTGAATACCGTTGGCCTATTACACCCCTCCCTCAAGACTGGATGGATGGATGTACTAAATGAGTGAACTGTGGAAAAATGTGTCACTCAAATTTCCTTTAAAAAATAGGAAATATCCTGATTTATACAATGGGCAGCCAGTTGCTTCTGTGAAGCTTACAAATTTGATAATTAACTGCACCATTTAATTCATTTTGATAAACTGTCCTTATTTTTCCATCAATCGATTTATCTTTAAACATTTCCAAGGAGGTCATCATTATTTGTTTCTATGCTAACTTTGACTCTCTTTGGTGTATATCTGTCAATTTCTTGAGAAAATGCCAAGGTCCAATGCAAGATCTAATACAGTACATTTTCAGTATTTATTTTCCCCGCACAATTCATACTTTAATAAGTTATCATGTCTTCTATCTCTCTTGACTCATTTTTCTAAAATATTTATTTATTTATTTATTTATTTATTTATTTATTTATTTATTTATTTATTTATTTATTTATTTATTTATTTATTTATTTATTTATTTATTTATTTATTTATTTAGACTTTTATACCGCTCCCTCTCCGGGTAGGACTCGGGGAGGTGCACAGCAGATAAAAATGCAAATAATACATACATCTGAATAAATACATATTCATACCACTAAAACCAAATTAAATTAAGAACTGTGCTAAAAATTTAAGACACTACAACCCTATAAAATTAATTACTAAAATCGATGTCTAAAGTCTAAACCAGGCCGGCCAGGTGGAAAAAATATGTCTTGAGCTCCCGGCGGAAGAGGCGTAGGTCCGTGATAGTGCGAATATTGGGGGGCAGGTCGTTCCAGAGAGCCAGGCCCGCCACAGAGAAGGCCCTACCCCTGGGGATCGCCAGACGGCATTGACTGGCCGACGACACCCTGAGGAGGCCCTCCCTGTGTGAGCGGACAGGCCGAAGGGAGGTATGTGGTAGGAGGCGGTCTCGCAAATACCCAGGTCCCATGCCATGGAGCGATTTAAAGTTATATGCGAGACCGCCTCCTGCCCCATACATCCCTCAGACCAATACGCTCCCACAGAGAGGGCCTCCTCAGGGTGCCGTCGGCCGGACAATGCCGACTGGCGACACCCAGGGGGAGAGCCTTCTCTGTGGCAGGTCCAGCCCTTTGGAACGACTTACCCCCTGAACTTCGCACCATCTCTGACCTCCGCCTCTTCCGCAAGTGTCTTAAGACACATTTGTTCCATCTAGCCGGCCTAGCGTAGCCCCCTATACTGACTTTTAGATAGTTTTTAAATTTGGGGATTTTAATCTGGTTTTAGCACAGGTTCTATTGAATTAGTTTTTTAAATTTTATATGATGTTTTGTATGTATTTTAATTTTCCTGTGCGCCGCCCTGGGTCCGTTTGGAGAAGGGCGGGGTATAAATTGAATAAATATAATATATATAAAGATGGTCACCAGCACCTTGAAGCGCACCCGGAAGACCACAGGCAGCCAGTGCAGCTCGCGCAGGAGCGGTGTTACATGGGAGTATCGAGATACTCCCAGAATCCCCCGCACGGCTGCATTCTGTACTAGCTGGAGTCTCCGGGTGCACCTCAAGGGGAGCCCCATGTAGAGAGCGTTACAGTAATCCAGGCGAGACGTGACGAGGGCTTGAGTGACTGTGCGAAGGGAGTCTCGATCTAGAAAGGGGCGCAACTGGCGTATCAGGCGAACCTGATAAAAAGCCCCCCTGGCCACTCTCCAAACATTTTGTTCATTATTTGAAGCAGAGGCTTTCAAATCTTCTGATAAAATAAATTGTTCTCTTCTCCATCTTCTCTAGCCTTGGATCATTATATAGTTAGAACAACAAAATTTCACACTGTTCCATCAAGATTCACATAAGGCAGTGTTATACTGCTCATTTTGTTTCCTTTTTTAAAAAAAAAATTCCTTAGGTTTTTTCATGCTCATTCATGATCTTAGAATTTTAGGATTATTTTTGAAAGAATCAAAAGATGCTCAAGTTCAGTCATTATGTAAAGAAAATTGGAGTCAGGGCAAGGTAACTCCACTGTGCTCCACTGTTCCACTGCTTTTACTTGTATTTATTTTACATTTCATTTGCTTATTTTGTTGTCAGATCAATCAATTTGCTGAGGATGCTTTCCACTCTGTTGTAGTTTGCCTCATTTTGCATTGTCTAAACCAATTGCATCATATACAAATTGGCTGTCTCACTCCTGAGTCTGTGTCATAGTTAAATGATTTAAGGAGAAATACTTAAAATACAAATACTTGCAGGAAAACACTGTTCTTTTGAATTCCTTCTTCTGAAAAGTCTTTCTTGCCATTTTTTCTAGTTTCTAATTAAAATTCATAGGTTTTTTTTTGATGTATTCATGTATTCCATTTATGTACTGCCTGATCAATTATAAACTCACAGTAACAATCAGCAGCAAAACTGGACTCTAATATACATACAGTGATTCAGAGGATGTCAAAGATTAATATTCAATTGAAACCACAAGTTTTCCTCCTGGGACTGATGGATAAACAATTAGAAAGGAGCCTGTTTTCATATATGATAACAGCAGCAAGTTCACTGAATGCACAAAGACAGAAACATTTGACAATACCCAAATGAAGGAATGGGAAGATGATAGAACTTGCTAAAATGGCTAAATTGACTTGTTTGATCAGAGAAAAGACAATATCTATGTTATCAGTGACTGGAAAACCCTTATGGACTTTAATGTAAAAAAGAAAAACAACTGAACTTGTGATTAGTGACGTTGATAATTAGACAGGATACAATCAGGATAAAATATAGATTAACCTTGAAGAGGTCATGATGTAACCTCAAAAAGAGAGGTTAAAATATAATTGTACTCCAATCGCTCCATGGCTTGGCCTATCTATATACGAGACTGCCTCCTGCCCCATATATCCCTTCGTCCGGTCCGCTCCCACAGAGCGGGCCTACTCCGGGTGCCATCGGCCGGGCAATGCCGGCTGGCGACACCTAGGGGAAGAGCCTTCTCTGTGGCGGGCCCGGCCCTCTGGAACGACCTACCCCCCGACCTTCGCACTACCTCGGACCTCCGCCTCTTCCGCCAACGTCTTAAGACGTACTTATTCCAACAAGCCGGCCTAGGATAGCCCCCCGCGTCTGACTTTTAAATATAAATTATAATTTGGTTACGGTTTTAGCACGGGTGAATTAATTTAATATATTTTTAATTGCTATCTCCGCCGCTTCGATCAAACCTCTGCTCTCCACGAAGAAACAAAACTTTAAAGTTCAAGCAGTCCGGTTTGATCTATCGGTGTAAAAATCAGTCTACACAATCCTCCGCCTTTCCGACCCCGTTGTAAACAATCTCGGCTTCTGACGGTGCATTTAATCACTTTTAATCCACAGTTTATTAAAAAAAAAACCCTACGAAATGGAGGAATGTCCTCTCGCTACTCGGCCATTAGCCACGCCCCCCATGCCTTTGTTCTGACAAACACCGTGATTTGTAAGTTTCTTTTATTTGCTACGAGGCATAAACACAGGCTTGAAACACAGGCTTGAAAATTAAGACAGCGGAAGATTAGCTGAGTTATGTGGATTGCAAGCTGTTGAACTTTTGAACTTTTTAAGTGGGTTGTTTATGCTGAATGTAGCGAGCGAGCTTCTGGCAAGCCTAAAAAGATACAGACTCTGTATTTTATGAACTTGGATTCCAGCCTTTTTACTTCTGTCCTGGCTTCTTTGGTGTTTTAAAAGCCGTCTCAGCTCTATTTTATTGGGGTTTTTGCTTTTTTTCTTCAATAAAGACCCTCTTGGCAGGTTTATTTTTTTTAAAAAAGAGATTACTGATTCGACACGATGACTCAACAGCCTTCTGAACTTGAATGAATCATAGGGGCATTAAATACAATTGGGGAAAAACTAACTGTTGTAACTGATCGTTTAGATAATTTGACATTGGAGATTCAAAAAACCAAAGAAGAGGTTAATAACATGAATGTTAACTTTGAAAAGCAAAACATGGAAATTAATTTTATAAAGGATGATATTAAACAGATTTTTGTTCATGAGGAACAGTCTGATCGTAAGTTTGAAGGGATTTTTTTGAAAAACCAGCAACAAGATAGGAGAATCAGTCTTTTGGAAGAAGATGCAAGAAAATATAATGTTGTTATTCGTGGGATTCCGGAGGAGAGGGCGGATAATTTGAAGCAAAGAATGTTAAAATGGCTGAATGAACTTGATGCATCAATTGTATACACGGCAGCGGACTTAGTAAGTGTTTTTAGAATTGGTTACAAGAGACAAGGTGGAGCTAATAGAAATGTTCTTGTGAGATTTGCAAACCTTGGAGATAAATTAGAAGTTATGGGAAAAATAAGGGAACTGGGAGAACCCCCAAAATTTGAGGGGAAGGAAATTCAAGTGTTTCCAGATATTTCTAGAGAAGAAAGAGAATGGAGATTTTTTTTAAAACCAATTACAAAAGTCCTCAGAGACAATGATATTAAGTACAATTGGAGACCGTTACAACAGTTGAAATTTTTTTACAAAGGGAGAATGCAAACTATCACTTTGGAAACGGATGCCATAACATTGATACGGAAGCTCGGGCTGATTGAGAAAGACGAGGATTTAGAAGAAATTAAAGATCATATGCTTAAGATGGGTGGAATACAAGTGGAATCTCCAACATTGGAGGAAAAAGGAGCAGTTGGTGGTCAAGATCCTAAAAGTTTAAAACGGAAAGAAATCTCTCCGGCAATGTCCGAACATAAGAAAACCCGTGAAGAATCTAAGAGAGCGTCAGCTGAGGAGGAGGATCTTAGAAGAAAGCAGGAAGCTGAGTGCGGGGACAAGCCAGTGTTATCTTCTTTTTTTGAAAGTGGAATACAAGAATAACCCGAAAGAAATGACCCGACCATGGGCATGTTCCCCCCCCCCACACTCTTTATATGGAGGCGTAACTCGAATGAGGATGTGGGGGGTGAAGATTAATTGTTATTTGTTGTTGTGTTTTAAGTTTGTCTTTGTTGTGTCTTTTGTATGTCTTTTTTGTTTGGTGTTGGGTGTGCACATAAAGGAAGAGGAGGGGTCAGGATTAAAAAAGTTACTGTTTAAATGCGGTTTATAAAAATAATGACATGGAACGTGAAGGGTACAGGCAATCATATAAAAAGAAAAAGACTGGAGCTTAAAATTAAAAGGGACTCACCTGACATATTATTTTTGCAGGAAACTCATCAAAAATCTGAGGATTTTAATAGAATGAATATTAAAGGTATGCAGATTTATGAAAAATCTTTTGGGACTTCTAAAGCTAGAGGAGTTGCGATATTGATATCAAATAGGGTATACTTTGAGAAAAAACAAGTAATTAGAGATGAAGAAGGAAGATATTTAATAATTATAGGGAATATTAATGAGCAAAAAGTGACATTGGTTAATTTATATCTACCGAATGAAAAACAAAAGGGATTTCTTGATAAAATTACTAAGATTTTGGAAATAGAAAGTGTAGGGAAAGTAATTGTGGCGGGGGATTTTAATTTAATTAGGGATAGAATTGATAGTAATAATCCCACCCGCTTTAGACAAACAAATAAAGGGGAAATTTTAAACAAATGGATGTTTCGAAATAGTGTGGTAGATGTTTGGAGGGAGTTGAAAGGTTCTGAAAGGGTGTATACCTTTTGTTCTAAGGTATACAATACTTATTCAAGAATTGATTATATTTTTGTTTCTAAAGATTTGCTGAATAATGTAGATAAAGTAGATGTGGGAATTTTTAAGGATTCTGACCATACAGAAGTTACGATGGAAATAGATTTTAATTTTGAGAAAAAGGAAAGAGGTTGGAGATATGATGAAAAATTGTATAAAAAGGATATTCAAAAAATGGGAGGAAAGTTGGGGATTGAATGATAATGGAGAGATTAAATTTGAAATTGTTTGGGATACGATGAAAGCAATATTTAGGGGAGAAAGTATTAAATTGTCAAGCAGAAAATATAGAGAATATAAAACTAAAATAGAACAGGATACAAGACAAATTAAGATATTAGAGAACCAATTCTCACTTACGAAAGATAAAAAATGTTTGGAGGAATTGAACATTAAAAACTAAATTGATAGAAGAAGATATTGAATTAGTTAAAAAAAAATTAAGGTATTTAAATAGGGATTTTTTTGAATTTAGTAATAAAAATTCTAGGTTATTGGCAAAGATGGCGAAAAATAAAACTCAAAAGAGAGAAATTGGTTCTCTGATAGATGAAAAAGGTACAAGGTGTTATAAGAGATTGGAGAAATGTGAAGTAGCTAGGAATTTTTTTCAAAAATTATATTTAAAGAAATCAATTGATTTAGAAAAATTGAAGAATCATCTTGGAAAATATGCTATGAAAATAGATCCAACATATAAAGATTTGATGGAAAAAGATATAACACAGGAGGAGATCAACGAAATAATACAAGAGTTAAAATTAGGGAAGACCCCAGGAGAAGACGGATTATCTGCTGAATTCTATAAAGAATTTAAAGAACTAATAACACCAAGACTGCAAAAACTATTTAATGGAATTTTACATGGTGGAGAAGTCCCGATGTCATGGAATAAGACAGTAATATCTATAATTCCTAAACCTGATAAAGATCTTGAGAGGATCGAGTCCTACCGACCCATTTCTTTAATCAACCAGGATGCAAAAATATTTACAGCTATTATAAGTAATAGATTAAATAGCTTTATAGATAAATATATAAGTTATAATCAAGTAGGTTTTGTTAAAGGTAGATATATGAGTGATATAATTAGAAGAGTATTGAACATTATAGATGTAGCTGAAAATAATGGTGATGAAATAGGTATAATATCGTTAGATATTTTTAAAGCCTTTGATTCTGTACAATGGGATACTATTAAGGTAATTATTGAGGCATTAGGCTTTGGCAATAAATTTATACATGTTATTTCAAAATTGTATCAAAAAAGTAGTGCAAAGGTAAAGGTGAATGGAACAATGACGGGAGAGATTAAATTGGAAGCAGGTACGAGACAAGGATGTCCCTTGTCCCCAACATTATTCTTGTTAGTTATGGAGGTTTTGATTAAATTGATAGAAGTAGATGAAGAATTGGAAGGGTACAAGGGATATAAGATAAATTTGTATGCGGATGATACCTTGATTATTTTGAAAGATATAGAGAAAGATTTAAAGAGGATAAATAAACATTTGATAGAATTTGAAGAAATGACAGGTTTAAAGGTAAATTGGTCAAAATCTGAATTACTAATGAATAAAGATGGTAAGGAGTGGGAGAATATGCAAGAACAATTTGGGATAAGAGTTAAGAATACATTGAAATATTTGGGGATAACACTTTCACTTAAAGTTAGAGAATTGAAAAAAATTAATTATGAGGTGATGTTGAAGGAAGTAGAGAGAAAGATAGATAAGTATAAAGAGATAAAGTTGTCTTGGTTTGGTAGAATTGCAATGTGTAAAATGATGTTGTTACCAAAGTTCAATTTTTTATTTGAGATGCTACCACTAAATTTGATAGAGAAAGATATAGAAGAATATCAGAAGAAATTGGATAAATTCTGTAATGGTGGGAAAAAACCAAGACTAATGAAGAAAATGTGGTATCAAAATCAAAAAGAGGGTGGATTGGGAATTCCCAATCTACTTAATTATTATCGGGCGTATAATATTCGAACCGTGATAAAAATACTCAAAGGTGGAGATGGTCATTGGGGAGATCTGGAGCTAAAAGATATTAAGAGATTTGGGTCTATATGGTTTCTAGATAGAGCAAAAACAAAGGCAATTAATAGTTATTGGTTAAAGGGGCTGAGTAAAATTTGGAATAAATTTGTTAAAAAATTGATCCCGGATATAGCTTTCTTGGGGAAGATAACTGAAAGTTGGCCGATTAAAACTAATATAAGTCGGGATAAAGTAATTGAGGATGAAAATATAGGAAATATAGTAAATTGGTTAAGAGCTCTAGGAATTGAGAGTAGAAAAAAAAAGTAATTCAAAAATTGGAGTTGAATTGGTTCGAAAAAATACAGGTAGAAAAATGGACCATGAAAGTAAAGGGAATATGTAAAATAGATAGAAGTAAAACTAAATTTGAAAGTTTAGTATCTCAAATTATTAAGGATGAAATTGGGTTAAAAGGACTCGTTAGTAAGATATATAAGATTATAAATTTCGATGGAAATCCACAAATGGTAATGAAAAGGAATTGGGAGGAAGACCTTAAGATTAAAATATTGGATTTGGATTGGAATGAGAACTGGAAGAGTCGAATCATGAGGACTTTGTCTATAAGGATTAAAGAGCATAATTTTAAGGTTGTTTGGAAATGGTATTGGACCCCATTAAGATTATCATTGATAGATAAAAAAATGAGTGATAAATGTTGGAGATGTAATATGGAAGTGGGAACTTATGAACATATGTGGTATAAATGTGTGAAAATTAAAAAGTTTTGGCAGCAATTAGAAAAAACGATGGGTGAAATGATGAAAAGAATAATAATATTGAGATCAGAAACTATATTGTTATTGATAATTAATGAACCTGAGTTAACAAGACATGAGAAAGAATTGATCAGAATTATGATTATAATGGGTAGGATTATAATAGCAAGATATTGGAAAATAGAGGTAAATATTAAAATAGAAGAATGGTACTGTGAAATGTGGAAATTAGCCTTAAATGATAAAATGACGTGTGATATTAAATTTAGAGAGGGGGTTTATAAAAAAGATATCTTTTGGAAGACTTGGAAGCCATTTGTGGACTATGCACTTGGAACTTTGGATGCCTTGACGCCTGTACCTAGAGAACGTGGATTTTGGAGATCTTAAAGATAATAGAAGATACTTGAAACCAACTCTTCCTTTTGTTTTGTACAGCACTGGGTGAAATATTGTAAAAAATTATAAAAACTTCAATTAAAAAAAATAATAATATATTTTTAATTGATGTATATTGTATTTATGGTTTTATATAATGCCTGTGCGCCGCCCTGGGTCCTAACAAGGAGAAGGGCGGGCTATAAATTTAATAAAATAAAAAAATAAAAAATAAAATAGTACTTATAGCTTCTGTCTTTTTTAATACTTCTTTTTTCTACATTTTTCTTTTCTTCTTCTTACTGTATTATTTTTTGCACTTTTAGCTTTTTCTTTTATCCTCACTTCCCCTTTTTTTTTCTCATATTACTTTAGTTTGTATCAGTTATTGTTATTGTTGCTAAAACAATAAAAATTGCATGTATGTTTATATGTATATATGCAGGGGTAGTCAACCTTTTTATACCCACCGCCCACTTTTGTATCTCTGTTAGTAGTAAAACTTTCTAACCGCCCACCGGTTCCACAGTAATGGTGATTTATAAAGTAGGGAAGTCAATTAAATTAAAAAAAGGAAAGTGCTTCAGTATTGGAAAAAACCCTTACCACCCACCATGAAAGCTGGAATGCCCACTAGTGGATGGTAGGGACCAGATTGACCACCACTGGTATATATGTAACAAACAAACAAACTATCAAATAATAGGAAAACATCCTCAGAATACAATTAGCTAGTTAAAATGGGCTTCTAGATTATCAAGGGTAGGTTAAATGTCCCTGCTAGCATCTCTGTGAATGGGGATAATACCACAGTGAAACTTGGCAGCCAGGCAACAGGATCTGTCTGACACAATTCTCTCCAGAGAAGGAACAATCGGGAGGTAACTCACTTGTGGTCTGAATAACTGATGTCCATGGAAAAAATGTAGAATAAAGACATAAAAACAATCAGCACAAATTTAAGCAATACACAATAAAAATGACAGCAGCAGCAGGAAGGGGGAGGCGGGGAGGAGGAAATATCATAATCCCTCCCATGCTGTCAGGAAGAGTTCCATCTTCCAGAATATTGCTATAGACCAGGTTAGGTCTATAGTCCTATAATTCTAAGGACAATGTTGTAATATCTAGCAATATTACTTAGACTTATATAGTGCTTTTACAGCTCTCTCTAAGCAGTTTACAGAATCAGCATATTGCCCCAACAATCTGGGTCCTCATTTTATCCACCTCAGAAGGATGCAAGGCTGAGTTAACCTTGTGCCGGTGATATTTAAACTGCTGAACTGCAGCTAGCAATCAGCTGAAGTAGCCTGCAGTACTGCGCTGTAACCACTACACCACTCTGTCTACAGGGTTGATGCTGCAACACAGAAGGAGACTCAGTTGGCCGCAGTTCCCATTACTTTACAGAAGTGGGGTACAATTACGAGTTTCCCCACAGCTTTCTTCTTCCTCCCCTCATTATATATTTTCCATCTAACTAGGTATCCAATATCCATGGGGTTTATTTTAATATCCTTGTTGGAGTCGTTATAGCAATGGACAAATGGTTTTCATCTTTTCAAATATTACACACCCACTTTTGATAAAGGAGCTACGTTCCTGTGCTGCATTGCCTCTTGAACTTCCTGGGAAGGGACTGTGGTTCTGGAATTTAATAAATTGGAACTTTGAGCAATACTTTGCCTTGAACTCTGATTTAATTTTGAATGGTATTTGGAATTCTGACATCTTTCTGAATGCACCTTTTCCTAATTTATGCTTTTGGTATAAAACTTTAACCAGAGAATGGTTAATGTTTATGAGTAGACATCACTTCACTTACATATACAATACAATACAATACAATAGCAGAGTTGCAAGGGACCTTGGAGGTCTTCTAGTCCAACCCCATGCCTAGGCAGGAGCCCTATGCCATTTCAGACATTTCAGATTATTATTTATTTATTTATTTTATTTCAATTTATATAATCACCCTTCTCCATCAAAATGGACCCAGGGCGGTGCACAGGGAGTTAAAATCAATAAACAACAATAAATACAGAGTAATGTCTAAAATAAATTAAACTAAGGACCTGTGCTAAAACATCCCATTAAAATTCTAAAATACATTTACTCATTAGCTAAAATTGAATTAAATCAGAGCTCTAAGCTCTCAAGCTAGACCGGCTTGATGGAAAAGATATGTCTTAAGTGAGCGGCGAAAGAGGGGAAGGTCTGTGATAGTCCAAAGTTCGGGGGGTAGGTCGTTCCAGAGGGATGGCCCAGCCACTGAGAAGGCCCTTCCCCTAGGCACTGATAGCCGGCATTGACTGGCGGATGGTACCCTGAGGAGGCCCTCCCTATGGGAGCGGATCGGACGGTGGGAGGTATGCGGCAGGATTATACAGATAATCCTCAATGTATAATCATTCGTTTACTTATTGTTTGAAGTTACAAGAGTGTTGGGAAAAGTGCCTTACAAGCAGTTCTCACACTTACAATGGTTGCAACATCATGTGATCCAAATTTGGGCATCAGGCAACTGGGATATATTTACAACAGTTTTGCGAATGATGGGGGTGACTCACTTAATTGGCCGCATTGTGGTCGTAAGTTGAGGATTACCTGTATTGTAATTGAGGGCGCATTCCAGACTGTGCCATTTCCTTCACATTGAAACCCACAGTCCTTTTCCTTTATGTCTCCGCCTCAAATCTATTCATTGAAAATACATACAATAGTAGCACAATAGCTATAATACATAAAAATTAATATCTGTCCCTCCATTATGCTTTTATGTGTGTCTGAGCTCACAGGCTGACAGATCTCATTCAATAAATCTTGGCTTTCAAGGGCAAGAACCAATACACTTTTCAGTTGGTTTCATTACCTTTTAATGCCTGTCTTTGATAACATTAATAATGCTGCTATTGCCTACCACAATGATTTCCAACAAGCACTGTTTTGAATACCCTCAGCTCCTTCTCCCTACTTTTCCATTCACGTTGGGGGTTTTTCCCTCCTAATTTGGGTGTCTTGTAATTTTTCCAATACTAAATCAGCTTGCGTCCTTGCCCAACATTTAAGAAATTCATGTTTGCCAATAAAGAGTTTAATTTCCTTCCGTATTGATTCATTAGGCTTCTAAGTACTTTAATATTAAAGCTGAAATGCTTGAAACTTTCATCAAGTGTCTGCATTGAAAGCAAGCGCTTGGTATGCATTCTAAGTCATTGTTGTCTACACTTTGAAGCCAATTCTATAGCATTTGGGTTAAGAATGCAGCATTCCATGTAGCATTCAAATGACACCCAGCCCCAAACAGGGTTAGTTTTTAAAGAGTTAATTTTGTTGATCTTAAATTGAAGTTGGGATATATGCCGTAACTTAGATAGGGCTATTCATCCAAGAAGATAATTTTCAGCTAAGAGTTCATTTATCCCTTTTATTAAAATTTGTGGATAGTTTGAAGCAACACATTATTGTAGAATTATATGCAGAATGTAGATGAGTGCCTGTTCCAAAGGAACATACGTTCAAAAAGATCAAAAGAAAGGATAAGAGGATTTAAGTGAATTGTACCCCACTGTTGAGATTCTCTGTTGTGGTTGAGAATCGGGATTCAGAGCAGCCTTTACAACATGGTATTCATAGTTTCAGGAATTGAAGCCAGAGCAATCAATGTCCGTTGAGGTTGAGAAAGGCTGATTCAAAAAATTAGTAAAAAGAGAGAGAATTTAAAGTGAGATACATATTCACCCCTATATTTACTTTGGATTTTGAAATCTGAACTATTGGAATCCAAATTGCCAGCATATGAATGTGATTTCATGACACCTGTTCAGTTTTGCAAAAATATCGGGGAGAATAAACAGGTTGCTTCATATTTCCAAGCAGAAGATAAGATGCCAAGCAGGGGTGGGTTCCTGCCAGTTCTAACCTCTTCTAGAGAAGAAGTTCCACAAATCTACAGTCCCATTTAGAACCGGTTCCAGCTCCCTCCCCCCACCTGTCCGCATATTATCAAGATGAAGAGCGAGAGGAGGAATTCTGGGAGTTGAAGTCCACAAGCCTTAAAGCTGTCAGGTTTGAACACCCCTGGGGGTTTTTTCTAAAGGGTTAACGGCGCAAGGGTCTTATAACTTGACAGCTTTAAGACTTGCATGCTTCAAATGCCAGAGTTTCTGAGCCAACATTTTGGTTGCTAAGCAAGAGCGTTGCTAAGTGAGTTTCACCACATTTTATAAGTTGGCCATGCCCACCCAGTCACATGACTGCCAAGCCACTCCCATTCGGTCACATGGCTGGAAAGCCACTCCCACCCGGTCACATGGCCGGTAAGCCACTTCTACCTGGTCACATGGCTAGCAAGCCACTCCCACAAAGCAGACCACACCTACAGAAGAGGTTCTCAAAAAATTGGAAACTCACCACTATGCCAAGGCATACTGCCTCGAAGCCAGAAGGTTTACTTGCAACCATTTTTCACATTTGAGATAATCTCAGCCCAGACAGATGGACTTTTTGGAAGTACTATTCCTGTTTTAAAAAAAAATAATGTTATTATATTTAGAATTGGAAAAATAAAAATTAATGCAAAGAACAAAAAAGAATAATAGAATGTGCAGGAAGAAAAAAGAAAGTAAAACATAAAAAAAGAATGAAGTAATTTTCTTCTTCATCACAACTACTACAAATAATTTTAGTAAAATTTCACTATCTCTTAAAATACAACAAATGCATTCTTTTTCGAATAACTCATTTCTTAACTGTTGACAAAATCTTAAAGCCTCATCTTTCACTCATTAAGGCAGGGATGTCCAAACTTGGGAACTTTAAGACTTGTGGACTTCAACTCCTAGAATTCCCCAGCCAGCTATGCTGGCTGGGGAATTCTGGGAGTTGAAGTCCACAAGTCTTAAAGTTCCCAAGTTTGGACATCCCTGCATTAAGGCTACCAGAAATAAGCATATAACGTATTTTAACCTTGATCAAATACACTGACTCTATATTCCTTTGCCATACCTTTAACCATCTTAGATTTTACTCCCTCGAAACAATCTCCTCAAGCTTGCTTTCATCTTCCTTTTGTCACCTTTCAATAAATCCTTCAAAGCTTTAAATGATCTCTTTTGCAAATCCAGTAAAAAAAAAAAATCCTAACCCTCTTTTGATTTAATACTTACATTCTCTTTTCAACTATTAAGACATTGATAGATTTCATTTGTATATTTTGTGTGTCACATTCTTGGAATTTATTATATTTAAATACACTTTCAAATTAATTTCAGTCTTATCCAGTATAAATTGCTCTTTTTTGTAAGTGTTTCCCATCTATGGTATTTGATATTCTTACAATTAATTTCTCAGTCCATAAGTCTTAAATCTCCATAGAAGCATTTTCAGGATTTGTATGAATATGATACAGTTGTAACTACAGAGGGAAAGGAAAACTGACTCAGAATTAAAGCAGGTGAATTACATTTGAACTGTTTTTTAAACCACAATCCTGGCCTACATCTTTTAAGATGCCACCCTGGGTCCTTTTGGAGAAGGGCGGGATATAAATTGAATAAAATCAAATCAAATTTGAATGGGGAGGAAAATGACAATCGTTTCTTAACTAATATGTCAAAACTAGCACCTAAGAATAATTATCATTCTTCTATGAAGAAAGCTATGTTTACATCACATCATATACCCTTTGCTTGATTGGGCCAAAAGAATCCAGAATCTGTTTTCCCACACCAAACAAAATACACTCTACCAGATTCAAAGCTGATAAATTGTGTTTATACATTATATTAAAACGTGTTTTTCAGCCACACTTTGCGAAACAAACTTCACAAATCTGGTTGATACACAACACTAAGCCACAATAGATAGACCTGCACATTCTAATAAATGAAAAGTAAAGCATCTACACCAATGGTGGGTTTCAATTTTTTTAGAACCTACTCTGTAGGTGTGGCCTATTTTGTGGGTGTGGCTTGGCAGTCATGTGACAGGGTGGGAGTGGCCACCTTTTAAAATGTGGTGAAACTCATTTAACAACGCTCTTGCTTAGCAACCAAAATTTTGGACTCAATTGTGATTATAAATTCTTTCTTTCTTTCTTTCTTTCTTTCTTTCTTTCTTTCTTTCTTTCTTTCTTTCTTTCTTTCTTTCTTTCTTTCTTTCTTTCTTTCTTCCTTTCCTTTCCTTTCCTTCCCGTTGGGTCACTGGCAGCGGTGGGCCAGATTTACTTCCAGGTATGCTGGTGGAACCCCCTCTCACCGGTTCTCTAAATTTCACCAACTGGCTCTTGCGAGTAGGTGCGAGCCTGCAGAAACCCACCACTGATCTAAACAATGTCTTTGTGTTGTACATGCCATACAACACAAAGTCAGTCATATAATATAAGGCATTTAAAATGTTCTTAAGAAAGTCCGACTCCCAGGCTGGCCATTTTTGTTTTTAAAAGTCACACCTTTTTATGTACAGAGAGCAACATAAAATATTTTCAGTATTAAAGATGATTTTCTCCAAAATATCTACAAAGCAGTCTAATATTATTTATCCCATTTTCCCCTTTCTGCTTTTATTTTAGAACTTTCCAATATTTTTCAACAAACCAGCTGCATAAATCTGGATGATTCTGCTGATATTAACTCAGGCTTTGTCTTGTAATATTTCAACTAAGCAGAGATGCAAACAAGCTAGGTTTTAGCTCAAAAGTTGGTTTTCAGGATTGAAGCTAAAGTTATCTTCCTGGTCAAGGATTGCCTGAATCAATAATACACCAATTTAAATGGTCTCATATAAATGGCTAACCCATTCACTTAATCCAGCAGTAGATCATCTAGCAAAAGAAATAAATAAGAGTATTATATTAAACACCTTCACCTTGGCTATTTTAACAAATTATTTAAAAAAAATAATGACTTTTAGTTGCTTATTATCCCTATACAACAATTTTAAGGCATTTTTATGTACTACCAGGTGTCAAGTAGTTTTTGATACCTACATGTTTATTTTTAAGAGCTGTTTGGAAAATATTAATGAGCACGGCTGCTTATACGAAATTTACTAAGGTATTCATTCTGCTTCCAATTAAGAAATGCATTTCAAAGGTGGAGAACCCTAATTTAAACAACAACAACAACAATCTGCAATCCATCAACTTCATTACACAAAATAACTCACCTCTGAGACAATCCTAATTTTACAAATGACAATGTTTATCATGTAGAGTGTAAAAGATAAAAGGTTTTTTTTCCCCCTTGTGGAGCTTCATGAATGCCAATTTCTAATACAAAATGATCTCATTCATATACGGGCCAGACCAATATTCAAATAAGCATTTAGCTAACTCTCCTCAATTCAAAATGACAGCAACATATTTACAATGTAATTCTACATAGGTGACCAGTCACAAATAGTCCTGAATTCAACAGAACTTACTTTGAATGTTCATATTTATTTATTCATTTATTTGGAGGCTTAATGTGTACATTTTGAGAAGAAAATCTGCATATGAAATATATAATTTACATGCAAATCACATGAAATTTATAATGCAATTGGTATAAAAATGGACAAAGAATACTTAGGTCAGTTACACAAAGTGGTAAACACATCAATGTGGGCTATTTTTCAATGGAAATCTTCATCAGTAAAGAAGATCAATGCATCATAAAATATTCTGAAGGTTTCAGATGTGAAAATTAATTCCTTTGCTTTGGTTCCCATAATAATTGCAATGTCTATAACATGCTATGTCCAAAGAAGCAGATTATGGCTTCATGTGATGGCCTGATCTACTATAGTTTAACTTACTGGCTGGATTTCCATAACATGTTGATCTGTAAATAACTCAAACCTTCCTGGTCTAATGATTTTATGATCTCCTAGTCTTACAATGTTATGGTCTTATGATCTCCTAGTCTTACGATGTTATGGTCTTATGATCTCCTGGTCTTACGATGTTATGGTCTTATGATCTCCTAGTCTTACGATGTTATGGTTTTATAATCTCCTAGTCTTACAATGTTATGGTCTTATGATCTCCTGGTCTTACAATGTTATGGTGTTATGATCTCCTGGTCTTACAATGTTATGGTCTTATGATCTCCTAGTCTTACAATGTTATGGTCTTATGATCTCCTAGTCTTACAATGTTATGGTCTTATGATCTCCTAGTCTTACGATGTTATGGTCTTATGATCTCCTAGTCTTACGATGTTATGGTCTTATGATCTCCTAGTCTTACAATGTTATGGTCTTATGATCTCCTAGTCTTACGATGTTATGGTCTTATCATCTCCTGGTCTTACAATGTTATGGTCCTATGATCTCCTAGTCTTACAATGTTATGGTCCTATGATCTCCTAGTCTTACGATGTTATGGTCTTATGATCTCCTAGTCTTACAATGTTATGGTCCTATGATCTCCTGGTCTTACAATGTTATGGTCTTATGATCTCCTAGTCTTACGATGTTATGGTCTTATGATCTCCTGGTCTTACAATGTTATGGTCCTATGATCTCCTAGTCTTACGATGTTATGGTCTTATGATCTCCTAGTCTTACAATGTTATGGTCTTATGATCTCCTAGTCTTACGATGTTATGGTCTTATGATCTCCTGGTCTTACAATGTTATGGTCTTATGATCTCCTAGTCTTACGATGTTATGGTCTTATGATCTCCTGGTCTTACATTGTTATGGTCTTATGATCTCCTGGTCTTACAATGTTATGGTCTTATGATCTCCTAGTCTTACAATGTTATGGTCTTATGATCTCCTAGTCTTACGATGTTATGGTCTTATGATCTCCTGGTCTTACATTGTTATGGTCTTATGATCTCCTGGTCTTACAATGTTATGGTCTTATGATCTCCTAGTCTTACGATGTTATGGTCTTATGATCTCCTGGTCTTACAATGTTATGGTCTTATGATCTCCTAGTCTTACATTGTTATGGTCTTATGATCTCCTGGTCTTACAATGTTATGGTCTTATGATCTCCTGGTCTTACAATGTTATGGTCCTATGATCTCCTAGTCTTACGATGTTATGGTCTTATGATCTCCTAGTCTTACAATGTTATGGTCTTATGATCTCCTAGTCTTACGATGTTATGGTCTTATGATCTCCTGGTCTTACAATGTTATGGTCTTATGATCTCCTGGTCTTACAATGTTATGGTCTTATGATCTCCTGGTCTTACATTGTTATGGTCTTATGATCTCCTGGTCTTACATTGTTATGGTCTTATGATCTCCTAGTCTTACGATGTTATGGTCTTATAATCTCCTGGTCTTACAATGTTATGGTCTTATGATCTCCTACTCTTACGATGTTATGGTCTTATGATCTCCTGGTCTTACATTGTTATGGTCTTATGATCTCCTGGTCTTACAATGTTATGGTCTTATGATCTCCTAGTCTTACGATGTTATGGTCTTATGATCTCCTGGTCTTACAATGTTATGGTCTTATGATCTCCTAGTCTTACATTGTTATGGCCTTATGATCTCCTGGTCTTACAATGTTATGGTCTTATGATCTCCTGGTCTTACAATGTTATGGTCCTATGATCTCCTAGTCTTACGATGTTATGGTCTTATGATCTCCTGGTCTTACAATGTTATGGTCCTATGATCTCCTAGTCTTACAATGTTATGGTCCTATGATCTCCTAGTCTTACAATGTTATGGTCTTATGATCTCCTGGTCTTACAATGTTATGGTCTTATGATCTCCTAGTCTTACGATGTTATGGTCTTATGATCTCCTGGTCTTACATTGTTATGGTCTTATGATCTCCTGGTCTTACAATGTTATGGTCTTATGATCTCCTAGTCTTACGATGTTATGGTCTTATGATCTCCTGGTCTTACAATGTTATGGTCTTATGATCTCCTAGTCTTACATTGTTATGGTCTTATGATCTCCTGGTCTTACAATGTTATGGTCTTATGATCTCCTGGTCTTACAATGTTATGGTCCTATGATCTCCTAGTCTTACGATGTTATGGTCTTATGATCTCCTAGTCTTACAATGTTATGGTCTTATGATCTCCTAGTCTTACGATGTTATGGTCTTATGATCTCCTGGTCTTACAATGTTATGGTCTTATGATCTCCTGGTCTTACAATGTTATGGTCTTATGATCTCCTGGTCTTACATTGTTATGGTCTTATGATCTCCTGGTCTTACATTGTTATGGTCTTATGATCTCCTAGTCTTACGATGTTATGGTCTTATGATCTCCTGGTCTTACAATGTTATGGTCTTATGATCTCCTAGTCTTACGATGTTATGGTCTTATGATCTCCTGGTCTTACATTGTTATGGTCTTATGATCTCCTGGTCTTACAATGTTATGGTCTTATGATCTCCTAGTCTTACGATGTTATGGTCTTATGATCTCCTGGTCTTACAATGTTATGGTCTTATGATCTCCTAGTCTTACATTGTTATGGTCTTATGATCTCCTGGTCTTACAATGTTATGGTCTTATGATCTCCTGGTCTTACAATGTTATGGTCCTATGATCTCCTAGTCTTACGATGTTATGGTCTTATGATCTCCTAGTCTTACAATGTTATGGTCCTATGATCTCCTGGTCTTACAATGTTATGGTCTTATGATCTCCTAGTCTTACGATGTTATGGTCTTATGATCTCCTAGTCTTACAATGTTATGGTCCTATGATCTCCTAGTCTTACGATGTTATGGTCTTATGATCTCCTAGTCTTACGATGTTATGGTCTTATGATCTCCTAGTCTTACAATGTTATGGTCTTATGATCTCCTAGTCTTACAATGTTATGGTCTTATGATCTCCTGGTCTTACAATGTTATGGTCCTATGATCTCCTAGTCTTACGATGTTATGGTCTTATGATCTCCTAGTCTTACGATGTTATGGTCTTATGATCTCCTGGTCTTATAATGTTATGGTCTTATGATCTCCTAGTCTTACAATGTTATGGTCTTATGATCTCCTAGTCTTACGATGTTATGGTCTTATGATCTCCTGGTCTTACATTGTTATGGTCTTATGATCTCCTGGTCTTACAATGTTATGGTCTTATGATCTCCTAGTCTTACGATGTTATGGTCTTATGATCTCCTGGTCTTACAATGTTATGGTCTTATGATCTCCTAGTCTTACGATGTTATGGTCTTATGATCTCCTGGTCTTACAATGTTATGGTCTTATGATCTCCTAGTCTTACGATGTTATGGTCTTATGATCTCCTGGTCTTACATTGTTATGGTCTTATGATCTCCTGGTCTTACAATGTTATGGTCTTATGATCTCCTAGTCTTACAATGTTATGGTCTTATGATCTCCTAGTCTTACGATGTTATGGTCTTATGATCTCCTGGTCTTACATTGTTATGGTCTTATGATCTCCTGGTCTTACAATGTTATGGTCTTATGATCTCCTAGTCTTACGATGTTATGGTCTTATGATCTCCTGGTCTTACAATGTTATGGTCTTATGATCTCCTAGTCTTACATTGTTATGGTCTTATGATCTCCTGGTCTTACAATGTTATGGTCTTATGATCTCCTGGTCTTACAATGTTATGGTCCTATGATCTCCTAGTCTTACGATGTTATGGTCTTATGATCTCCTAGTCTTACAATGTTATGGTCTTATGATCTCCTAGTCTTACGATGTTATGGTCTTATGATCTCCTGGTCTTACAATGTTATGGTCTTATGATCTCCTGGTCTTACAATGTTATGGTCTTATGATCTCCTGGTCTTACATTGTTATGGTCTTATGATCTCCTGGTCTTACATTGTTATGGTCTTATGATCTCCTAGTCTTACGATGTTATGGTCTTATAATCTCCTGGTCTTACGATGTTATGGTCTTATGATCTCCTGGTCTTACATTGTTATGGTCTTATGATCTCCTGGTCTTACAATGTTATGGTCTTATGATCTCCTAGTCTTACGATGTTATGGTCTTATGATCTCCTGGTCTTACAATGTTATGGTCTTATGATCTCCTAGTCTTACATTGTTATGGCCTTATGATCTCCTGGTCTTACAATGTTATGGTCTTATGATCTCCTGGTCTTACAATGTTATGGTCCTATGATCTCCTAGTCTTACGATGTTATGGTCTTATGATCTCCTGGTCTTACAATGTTATGGTCCTATGATCTCCTAGTCTTACAATGTTATGGTCCTATGATCTCCTAGTCTTACAATGTTATGGTCTTATGATCTCCTGGTCTTACAATGTTATGGTCTTATGATCTCCTAGTCTTACGATGTTATGGTCTTATGATCTCCTGGTCTTACATTGTTATGGTCTTATGATCTCCTGGTCTTACAATGTTATGGTCTTATGATCTCCTAGTCTTACGATGTTATGGTCTTATGATCTCCTGGTCTTACAATGTTATGGTCTTATGATCTCCTAGTCTTACATTGTTATGGTCTTATGATCTCCTGGTCTTACAATGTTATGGTCTTATGATCTCCTGGTCTTACAATGTTATGGTCTTATGATCTCCTAGTCTTACGATGTTATGGTCTTATGATCTCCTGGTCTTACATTGTTATGGTCTTATGATCTCCTGGTCTTACAATGTTATGGTCTTATGATCTCCTAGTCTTACGATGTTATGGTCTTATGATCTCCTGGTCTTACAATGTTATGGTCTTATGATCTCCTAGTCTTACATTGTTATGGCCTTATGATCTCCTGGTCTTACAATGTTATGGTCTTATGATCTCCTGGTCTTACAATGTTATGGTCCTATGATCTCCTAGTCTTACGATGTTATGGTCTTATGATCTCCTGGTCTTACAATGTTATGGTCCTATGATCTCCTAGTCTTACAATGTTATGGTCCTATGATCTCCTAGTCTTACAATGTTATGGTCTTATGATCTCCTGGTCTTACAATGTTATGGTCTTATGATCTCCTAGTCTTACGATGTTATGGTCTTATGATCTCCTGGTCTTACATTGTTATGGTCTTATGATCTCCTGGTCTTACAATGTTATGGTCTTATGATCTCCTAGTCTTACGATGTTATGGTCTTATGATCTCCTGGTCTTACAATGTTATGGTCTTATGATCTCCTAGTCTTACATTGTTATGGTCTTATGATCTCCTGGTCTTACAATGTTATGGTCTTATGATCTCCTGGTCTTACAATGTTATGGTCCTATGATCTCCTAGTCTTACGATGTTATGGTCTTTTGATCTCCTAGTCTTACAATGTTATGGTCTTATGATCTCCTAGTCTTACGATGTTATGGTCTTATGATCTCCTGGTCTTACAATGTTATGGTCTTATGATCTCCTGGTCTTACAATGTTATGGTCTTATGATCTCCTGGTCTTACATTGTTATGGTCTTATGATCTCCTGGTCTTACATTGTTATGGTCTTATGATCTCCTAGTCTTACGATGTTATGGTCTTATGATCTCCTGGTCTTACAATGTTATGGTCTTATGATCTCCTAGTCTTACGATGTTATGGTCTTATGATCTCCTGGTCTTACATTGTTTTGGTCTTATGATCTCCTGGTCTTACAATGTTATGGTCTTATGATCTCCTAGTCTTACGATGTTATGGTCTTATGATCTCCTGGTCTTACAATGTTATGGTCTTATGATCTCCTAGTCTTACATTGTTATGGTCTTATGATCTCCTGGTCTTACAATGTTATGGTCTTATGATCTCCTGGTCTTACAATGTTATGGTCTTATGATCTCCTGGTCTTACATTGTTATGGTCTTATGATCTCCTAGTCTTACGATGTTATGGTCTTATGATCTCCTGGTCTTACAATGTTATGGTCTTATGATCTCCTAGTCTTACGATGTTATGGTCTTATGATCTCCTGGTCTTACATTGTTTTGGTCTTATGATCTCCTGGTCTTACAATGTTATGGTCTTATGATCTCCTAGTCTTACGATGTTATGGTCTTATGATCTCCTGGTCTTACAATGTTATGGTCTTATGATCTCCTAGTCTTACATTGTTATGGTCTTATGATCTCCTGGTCTTACAATGTTATGGTCTTATGATCTCCTGGTCTTACAATGTTATGGTCCTATGATCTCCTAGTCTTACGATGTTATGGTCTTATGATCTCCTAGTCTTACAATGTTATGGTCCTATGATCTCCTGGTCTTACAATGTTATGGTCTTATGATCTCCTAGTCTTACGATGTTATGGTCTTATGATCTCCTAGTCTTACAATGTTATGGTCCTATGATCTCCTAGTCTTACGATGTTATGGTCTTATGATCTCCTAGTCTTACGATGTTATGGTCTTATGATCTCCTAGTCTTACAATGTTATGGTCTTATGATCTCCTAGTCTTACAATGTTATGGTCTTATGATCTCCTGGTCTTACAATGTTATGGTCCTATGATCTCCTAGTCTTACGATGTTATGGTCTTATGATCTCCTAGTCTTACGATGTTATGGTCTTATGATCTCCTGGTCTTATAATGTTATGGTCTTATGATCTCCTAGTCTTACAATGTTATGGTCTTATGATCTCCTAGTCTTACGATGTTATGGTCTTATGATCTCCTGGTCTTACATTGTTATGGTCTTATGATCTCCTGGTCTTACAATGTTATGGTCTTATGATCTCCTAGTCTTACGATGTTATGGTCTTATGATCTCCTGGTCTTACAATGTTATGGTCTTATGATCTCCTGGTCTTACAATGTTATGGTCTTATGATCTCCTAGTCTTACGATGTTATGGTCTTATGATCTCCTGGTCTTACGATGTTATGGTGTTATGATCTCCTAGTCTTACAATGTTATGGTCTTATGATCTCCTAGTCTTACATTGTTATGGTCTTATGATCTCCTGGTCTTACATTGTTATGGTCTTATGATCTCCTGGTCTTACAATGTTATGGTCTTATGATCTCCTGGTCTTACAATGTTATGGTGTTATGATCTCCTAGTCTTACAATGTTATGGTGTTATGATCTCCTGGTCTTACAATGTTATGGTCTTATGATCTCCTAGTCTTACGATGTTATGGTCTTATGATCTCCTGGTCTTACAATGTTATGGTCTTATGATCTCCTAGTCTTACAATGTTATGGTCTTATGATCTCCTAGTCTTACGATGTTATGGTCTTATGATCTCCTAGTCTTACAATGTTATGGTCTTATGATCTCCTAGTCTTACAATGTTATGGTCTTATGATCTCCTGGTCTTACAATGTTATGGTCCTATGATCTCCTAGTCTTACGATGTTATGGTCTTATGATCTCCTAGTCTTACAATGTTATGGTCTTATGATCTCCTAGTCTTACGATGTTATGGTCTTATGATCTCCTGGTCTTACAATGTTATGGTCTTATGATCTCCTAGTCTTACGATGTTATGGTCTTATGATCTCCTGGTCTTACATTGTTATGGTCTTATGATCTCCTGGTCTTACAATGTTATGGTCTTATGATCTCCTAGTCTTACGATGTTATGGTCTTATGATCTCCTGGTCTTACAATGTTATGGTCTTATGATCTCCTGGTCTTACAATGTTATGGTCTTATGATCTCCTAGTCTTACGATGTTATGGTCTTATGATCTCCTGGTCTTACAATGTTATGGTGTTATGATCTCCTAGTCTTACAATGTTATGGTCTTATGATCTCCTAGTCTTACATTGTTATGGTCTTATGATCTCCTGGTCTTACATTGTTATGGTCTTATGATCTCCTGGTCTTACAATGTTATGGTCTTATGATCTCCTGGTCTTACAATGTTATGGTCCTATGATCTCCTAGTCTTACGATGTTATGGTGTTATGATCTCCTGGTCTTACAATGTTATGGTCTTATGATCTCCTAGTCTTACGATGTTATGGTCTTATGATCTCCTGGTCTTACAATGTTATGGTCTTATGATCTCCTAGTCTTACAATGTTATGGTCTTATGATCTCCTGGTCTTACAATGTTATGGTCCTATGATCTCCTAGTCTTACGATGTTATGGTCTTATGATCTCCTAGTCTTACAATGTTATGGTCTTATGATCTCCTAGTCTTACGATGTTATGGTCTTATGATCTCCTGGTCTTACGATGTTATGGTCTTATGATCTCCTAGTCTTACGATGTTATGGTCTTATGATCTCCTGGTCTTACAATGTTATGGTGTTATGATCTCCTAGTCTTACAATGTTATGGTCTTATGATCTCCTAGTCTTACATTGTTATGGTCTTATGATCTCCTGGTCTTACATTGTTATGGTCTTATGATCTCCTGGTCTTACAATGTTATGGTCTTATGATCTCCTGGTCTTACAATGTTATGGTGTTATGATCTCCTAGTCTTACAATGTTATGGTGTTATGATCTCCTGGTCTTACAATGTTATGGTCTTATGATCTCCTAGTCTTACGATGTTATGGTCTTATGATCTCCTGGTCTTACAATGTTATGGTCTTATGATCTCCTAGTCTTACAATGTTATGGTCTTATGATCTCCTGGTCTTACGATGTTATGGTCTTATGATCTCCTAGTCTTACGATGTTATGGTCTTATGATCTCCTAGTCTTACAATGTTATGGTCTTATGATCTCCTAGTCTTACAATGTTATGGACTTATGATCTCCTAGTCTTACGATGTTATGGTCTTATGATCTCCTGGTCTTACATTGTTATGGTCTTATGATCTCCTAGTCTTACAATGTTATGGTCCTATGATCTCCTAGTCTTACGATGTTATGGTCTTATGATCTCCTAGTCTTACAATGTTATGGTCTTATGATCTCCTAGTCTTACAATGTTATGGTCTTATGATCTCCTAGTCTTACGATGTTATGGTCTTATGATCTCCTGGCCTTACAATGTTATGGTCCTATGATCTCCTAGTCTTACGATGTTATGGTCTTATGATCTCCTGGTCTTACATTGTTATGGTCTTATGATCTCCTAGTCTTACGATGTTATGGTCTTATGATCTCCTGGTCTTAAATTGTTATGGTCTTATGATCTCCTAGTCTTACAATGTTATGGTCTTATGATCTCCTAGTCTTACAATGTTATGGTCTTATGATCTCCTAGTCTTACGATGTTATGGTCTTATGATCTCCTGGCCTTACAATGTTATGGTCCTATGATCTCCTAGTCTTACGATGTTATGGTCTTATGATCTCCTGGTCTTACAATGTTATGGTCTTATGATCTCCTGGTCTTACAATGTTATGGTCTTATGATCTCCTAGTCTTACGATGTTATGGTCTTATGATCTCCTGGTCTTACAATGTTATGGTCTTATGATCTCCTAGTCTTACATTGTTATGGTCTTATGATCTCCTGGTCTTACAATGTTATGGTCTTATGATGTCCTGGTCTTACAATGTTATGGTCCTATGATCTCCTAGTCTTACGATGTTATGGTCTTATGATCTCCTAGTCTTACAATGTTATGGTCCTATGATCTCCTGGTCTTACAATGTTATGGTCTTATGATCTCCTAGTCTTACGATGTTATGGTCTTATGATCTCCTAGTCTTACAATGTTATGGTCCTATGATCTCCTAGTCTTACGATGTTATGGTCTTATGATCTCCTAGTCTTACGATGTTATGGTCTTATGATCTCCTAGTCTTACAATGTTATGGTCTTATGATCTCCTAGTCTTACGATGTTATGGTCTTATGATCTCCTGGTCTTACAATGTTATGGTCCTATGATCTCCTAGTCTTACGATGTTATGGTCTTATGATCTCCTAGTCTTACGATGTTATGGTCTTATGATCTCCTGGTCTTATAATGTTATGGTCTTATGATCTCCTAGTCTTACAATGTTATGGTCTTATGATCTCCTAGTCTTACGATGTTATGGTCTTATGATCTCCTGGTCTTACATTGTTATGGTCTTATGATCTCCTGGTCTTACAATGTTATGGTCTTATGATCTCCTAGTCTTACGATGTTATGGTCTTATGATCTCCTGGTCTTACAATGTTATGGTCTTATGATCTCCTGGTCTTACAATGTTATGGTCTTATGATCTCCTAGTCTTACGATGTTATGGTCTTATGATCTCCTGGTCTTACAATGTTATGGTGTTATGATCTCCTAGTCTTACAATGTTATGGTCTTATGATCTCCTAGTCTTACATTGTTATGGTCTTATGATCTCCTGGTCTTACATTGTTATGGTCTTATGATCTCCTGGTCTTACAATGTTATGGTCTTATGATCTCCTGGTCTTACAATGTTATGGTGTTATGATCTCCTAGTCTTACAATGTTATGGTGTTATGATCTCCTGGTCTTACAATGTTATGGTCTTATGATCTCCTAGTCTTACGATGTTATGGTCTTATGATCTCCTGGTCTTACAATGTTATGGTCTTATGATCTCCTAGTCTTACAATGTTATGGTCTTATGATCTCCTGGTCTTACAATGTTATGGTCCTATGATCTCCTAGTCTTACGATGTTATGGTCTTATGATCTCCTAGTCTTACAATGTTATGGTCTTATGATCTCCTAGTCTTACGATGTTATGGTCTTATGATCTCCTAGTCTTACAATGTTATGGTCTTATGATCTCCTAGTCTTACAATGTTATGGTCTTATGATCTCCTAGTCTTACGATGTTATGGTCTTATGATCTCCTGGTCTTACGATGTTATGGTCTTATGATCTCCTGGTCTTACAATGTTATGGTCCTATGATCTCCTAGTCTTACAATGTTATGGTCTTATGATCTCCTAGTCTTACGATGTTATGGTCTTATGATCTCCTGGTCTTACATTGTTATGGTCTTATGATCTCCTGGTCTTACAATGTTATGGTCTTATGATCTCCTAGTCTTACGATGTTATGGTCTTATGATCTCCTAGTCTTACGATGTTATGGTCTTATGATCTCCTAGTCTTACGATGTTATGGTCTTATGATCTCCTAGTCTTACAATGTTATGGTCTTATGATCTCCTAGTCTTACAATGTTATGGTCTTATGATCTCCTAGTCTTACGATGTTATGGTCTTATGATCTCCTGGTCTTACATTGTTATGGTCTTATGATCTCCTAGTCTTACAATGTTATGGTCCTATGATCTCCTAGTCTTACGATGTTATGGTCTTATGATCTCCTAGTCTTACAATGTTATGGTCTTATGATCTCCTAGTCTTACAATGTTATGGTCTTATGATCTCCTAGTCTTACGATGTTATGGTCTTATGATCTCCTGGCCTTACAATGTTATGGTCCTATGATCTCCTAGTCTTACGATGTTATGGTCTTATGATCTCCTGGTCTTACATTGTTATGGTCTTATGATCTCCTAGTCTTACGATGTTATGGTCTTATGATCTCCTGGTCTTACATTGTTATGGTCTTATGATCTCCTGGTCTTACATTGTTATGGTCTTATGATCTCCTGGTCTTACGATGTTATGGTCTTATGATCTCCTAGTCTTACGATTTTATGGTCTTATGATCTCCTAGTCTTACGATGTTATGGTCTTATGATCTCCTAGACTTACAATGTTATGGTCTTATGATCTCCTAGTCTTACAATGTTATGGTCTTATGATCTCCTAGTCTTACGATGTTATGGTCTTATGATCTCCTGGTCTTACATTGTTATGGTCTTATGATCTCCTAGTCTTACAATGTTATGGTCCTATGATCTCCTAGTCTTACGATGTTATGGTCTTATGATCTCCTAATCTTACAATGTTATGGTCTTATGATCTCCTAGTCTTACAATGTTATGGTCTTATGATCTCCTAGTCTTACGATGTTATGGTCTTATGATCTCCTGGTCTTACAATGTTATGGTCCTATGATCTCCTAGTCTTACGATGTTATGGTCTTATGATCTCCTGGTCTTACATTGTTATGGTCTTATGATCTCCTAGTCTTACGATGTTATGGTCTTATGATCTCCTGGTCTTACATTGTTATGGTCTTATGATCTCCTGGTCTTACAATGTTATGGTCTTATGATCTCCTAGTCTTACGATGTTATGGTCTTATGATCTCCTAGTCTTACGATGTTATGGTCTTATGATCTCCTAGTCTTACGATGTTATGGTCTTATGATCTCCTAGTCTTACAATGTTATGGTCTTATGATCTCCTAGTCTTACAATGTTATGGTCTTATGATCTCCTAGTCTTACGATGTTATGGTCTTATGATCTCCTGGTCTTACATTGTTATGGTCTTATGATCTCCTAGTCTTACAATGTTATGGTCCTATGATCTCCTAGTCTTACGATGTTATGGTCTTATGATCTCCTAGTCTTACAATGTTATGGTCTTATGATCTCCTAGTCTTACAATGTTATGGTCTTATGATCTCCTAGTCTTACGATGTTATGGTCTTATGATCTCCTGGTCTTACAATGTTATGGTCCTATGATCTCCTAGTCTTACGATGTTATGGTCTTATGATCTCCTGGTCTTACATTGTTATGGTCTTATGATCTCCTAGTCTTACAATGTTATGGTCCTATGATCTCCTAGTCTTACGATGTTATGGTCTTATGATCTCCTAGTCTTACGATGTTATGGTCTTATGATCTCCTGGTCTTACAATGTTATGGTCCTATGATCTCCTAGTCTTACAATGTTATGGTCCTATGATCTCCTAGTCTTACAATGTTATGGTCTTATGATCTCCTGGTCTTACAATGTTATGGTCCTATGATCTCCTAGTCTTACGATGTTATGGTCTTATGATCTCCTAGTCTTACAATGTTATGGTCTTATGATCTCCTAGTCTTACAATGTTATGGTCTTATGATCTCCTAGTCTTACATTGTTATGGTCTTATGATCTCCTGGTCTTACATTGTTATGGTCTTATGATCTCCTGGTCTTACAATGTTATGGTCTTATGATCTCCTAGTCTTACAATGTTATGGTCTTATGATCTCCTAGTCTTACGATGTTATGGTCTTATGATCTCCTGGTCTTACGGTGTTATGGTCTTATGATCTCCTGGTCTTACAATGTTATGGTCTTATGATCTCCTAGTCCTACGATGTTATGGTCTTATGATCTCCTGGTCTTACATTGTTATGGTCTTATGATCTCCTGGTCTTACGATGTTATGGTCCTATGATCTCCTAATCTTACGATGTTATGGTCTTATGATCTCCTAGTCTTACGATGTTATGGTGTTATGATCTCCTGGTCTTACAATGTTATGGTCCTATGATCTCCTAGTCTTACGATGTTATGGTCTTATGATCTCCTAGTCTTACGATGTTATGGTCTTATGATCTCCTGGTCTTACAATGTTATGGTGTTATGATCTCCTAGTCTTACGATGTTATGGTCTTATGATCTCCTGGTCTTACAATGTTATGGTCTTATGATCTCCTAGTCTTACATTGTTATGGTCTTATGATCTCCTGGTCTTACAATGTTATGGTCTTATGATCTCCTGGTCTTACAATGTTATGGTCCTATGATCTCCTAGTCTTACGATGTTATGGTCTTATGATCTCCTGGTCTTACAATGTTATGGTCCTATGATCTCCTAGTCTTACAATGTTATGGTCCTATGATCTCCTAGTCTTACAATGTTATGGTCTTATGATCTCCTGGTCTTACAATGTTATGGTCTTATGATCTCCTAGTCTTACGATGTTATGGTCTTATGATCTCCTGGTCTTACATTGTTATGGTCTTATGATCTCCTGGTCTTACAATGTTATGGTCTTATGATCTCCTAGTCTTACGATGTTATGGTCTTATGATCTCCTGGTCTTACAATGTTATGGTCTTATGATCTCCTAGTCTTACATTGTTATGGTCTTATGATCTCCTGGTCTTAGAATGTTATGGTCTTATGATCTCCTGGTCTTACAATGTTATGGTCCTATGATCTCCTAGTCTTACGATGTTATGGTCTTATGATCTCCTAGTCTTACAATGTTATGGTCTTATGATCTCCTAGTCTTACGATGTTATGGTCTTATGATCTCCTGGTCTTACAATGTTATGGTCTTATGATCTCCTGGTCTTACAATGTTATGGTCTTATGATCTCCTGGTCTTACATTGTTATGGTCTTATGATCTCCTGGTCTTACATTGTTATGGTCTTATGATCTCCTAGTCTTACGATGTTATGGTCTTATGATCTCCTGGTCTTACAATGTTATGGTCTTATGATCTCCTAGTCTTACGATGTTATGGTCTTATGATCTCCTGGTCTTACATTGTTATGGTCTTATGATCTCCTGGTCTTACAATGTTATGGTCTTATGATCTCCTAGTCTTACGATGTTATGGTCTTATGATCTCCTGGTCTTACAATGTTATGGTCTTATGATCTCCTAGTCTTACATTGTTATGGTCTTATGATCTCCTGGTCTTACAATGTTATGGTCTTATGATCTCCTGGTCTTACAATGTTATGGTCCTATGATCTCCTAGTCTTACGATGTTATGGTCTTATGATCTCCTAGTCTTACAATGTTATGGTCCTATGATCTCCTGGTCTTACAATGTTATGGTCTTATGATCTCCTAGTCTTACGATGTTATGGTCTTATGATCTCCTAGTCTTACGATGTTATGGTCTTATGATCTCCTAGTCTTACAATGTTATGGTCTTATGATCTCCTAGTCTTACAATGTTATGGTCTTATGATCTCCTGGTCTTACAATGTTATGGTCCTATGATCTCCTAGTCTTACGATGTTATGGTCTTATGATCTCCTAGTCTTACGATGTTATGGTCTTATGATCTCCTGGTCTTACAATGTTATGGTCTTATGATCTCCTAGTCTTACAATGTTATGGTCTTATGATCTCCTAGTCTTACGATGTTATGGTCTTATGATCTCCTGGTCTTACATTGTTATGGTCTTATGATCTCCTGGTCTTACAATGTTATGGTCTTATGATCTCCTAGTCTTACGATGTTATGGTCTTATGATCTCCTGGTCTTACAATGTTATGGTCTTATGATCTCCTGGTCTTACAATGTTATGGTCTTATGATCTCCTAGTCTTATGATGTTATGGTCTTATGATCTCCTGGTCTTACAATGTTATGGTGTTATGATCTCCTAGTCTTACAATGTTATGGTCCTATGATCTCCTAGTCTTACATTGTTATGGTCTTATGATCTCCTGGTCTTACATTGTTATGGTCTTATGATCTCCTGGTCTTAAAATGTTATGGTCTTATGATCTCCTGGTCTTACAATGTTATGGTGTTATGATCTCCTAGTCTTACAATGTTATGGTGTTATGATCTCCTGGTCTTACAATGTTATGGTCTTATGATCTCCTAGTCTTACGATGTTATGGTCTTATGATCTCCTGGTCTTACAATGTTATGGTCTTATGATCTCCTAGTCTTACAATGTTATGGTCTTATGATCTCCTGGTCTTACAATGTTATGGTCCTATGATCTCCTAGTCTTACGATGTTATGGTCTTATGATCTCCTAGTCTTACAATGTTATGGTCTTATGATCTCCTAGTCTTACGATGTTATGGTCTTATGATCTCCTAGTCTTACAATGTTATGGTCTTATGATCTCCTAGTCTTACAATGTTATGGTCTTATGATCTCCTAGTCTTACGATGTTATGGTTTTATGATCTCCTGGTCTTACGATGTTATGGTCTTATGATCTCCTGGTCTTACAATGTTATGGTCCTATGATCTCCTAGTCTTACAATGTTATGGTCTTATGATCTCCTAGTCTTACGATGTTATGGTCTTATGATCTCCTGGTCTTACATTGTTATGGTCTTATGATCTCCTGGTCTTACAATGTTATGGTCTTATGATCTCCTAGTCTTACGATGTTATGGTCTTATGATCTCCTAGTCTTACGATGTTATGGTCTTATGATCTCCTAGTCTTACGATGTTATGGTCTTATGATCTCCTAGTCTTACGATGTTATGGTCTTATGATCTCCTAGTCTTACAATGTTATGGTCTTATGATCTCCTAGTCTTACAATGTTATGGTCTTATGATCTCCTAGTCTTACGATGTTATGGTCTTATGATCTCCTGGTCTTACATTGTTATGGTCTTATGATCTCCTAGTCTTACAATGTTATGGTCCTATGATCTCCTAGTCTTACGATGTTATGGTCTTATGATCTCCTAGTCTTACAATGTTATGGTCTTATGATCTCCTAGTCTTACAATGTTATGGTCTTATGATCTCCTAGTCTTACGATGTTATGGTCTTATGATCTCCTGGTCTTACAATGTTATGGTCCTATGATCTCCTAGTCTTACGATGTTATGGTCTTATGATCTCCTGGTCTTACATTGTTATGGTCTTATGATCTCCTAGTCTTACGATGTTATGGTCTTATGATCTCCTGGTCTTACATTGTTATGGTCTTATGATCTCCTGGTCTTACAATGTTATGGTCTTATGATCTCCTAGTCTTACGATGTTATGGTCTTATGATCTCCTAGTCTTACGATGTTATGGTCTTATGATCTCCTAGTCTTACGATGTTATGGTCTTATGATCTCCTAGTCTTACAATGTTATGGTCTTATGATCTCCTAGTCTTACAATGTTATGGTCTTATGATCTCCTAGTCTTACGATGTTATGGTCTTATGATCTCCTGGTCTTACATTGTTATGGTCTTATGATCTCCTAGTCTTACAATGTTATGGTCCTATGATCTCCTAGTCTTACGATGTTATGGTCTTATGATCTCCTAGTCTTACAATGTTATGGTCTTATGATCTCCTAGTCTTACAATGTTATGGTCTTATGATCTCCTAGTCTTACGATGTTATGGTCTTATGATCTCCTGGTCTTACAATGTTATGGTCCTATGATCTCCTAGTCTTACGATGTTATGGTCTTATAATCTCCTGGTCTTACATTGTTATGGTCTTATGATCTCCTAGTCTTACAATGTTATGGTCCTATGATCTCCTAGTCTTACGATGTTATGGTCTTATGATCTCCTAGTCTTACGATGTTATGGTCTTATGATCTCCTGGTCTTACAATGTTATGGTCCTATGATCTCCTAGTCTTACAATGTTATGGTCTTATGATCTCCTAGTCTTACATTGTTATGGTCTTATGATCTCCTGGTCTTACATTGTTATGGTCTTATGATCTCCTGGTCTTACAATGTTATGGTCTTATGATCTCCTAGTCTTACAATGTTATGGTCTTATGATCTCCTAGTCTTACGATGTTATGGTCTTATGATCTCCTGGTCTTACGGTGTTATGGTCTTATGATCTCCTGGTCTTACAATGTTATGGTCTTATGATCTCCTAGTCTTACGATGTTATGGTCTTATGATCTCCTGGTCTTACATTGTTATGGTCTTATGATCTCCTGGTCTTACGATGTTATGGTCCTATGATCTCCTAATCTTACGATGTTATGGTCTTATGATCTCCTAGTCTTACGATGTTATGGTGTTATGATCTCCTGGTCTTACAATGTTATGGTCCTATGATCTCCTAGTCTTACGATGTTATGGTCTTATGATCTCCTAGTCTTACGATGTTATGGTCTTATGATCTCCTGGTCTTACAATGTTATGGTGTTATGATCTCCTAGTCTTACAATGTTATGGTGTTATGATCTCCTGGTCTTACAATGTTATGGTCTTATGATCTCCTAGTCTTACGATGTTATGGTCTTATGATCTCCTGGTCTTACAATGTTATGGTCTTATGATCTCCTAGTCTTACAATGTTATGGTGTTATGATCTCCTGGTCTTACAATGTTATGGTCCTATGATCTCCTAGTCTTACGATGTTATGGTCTTATGATCTCCTAGTCTTACAATGTTATGGTCTTATGATCTCCTGGTCTTACAATGTTATGGTCCTATGATCTCCTAGTCTTACAATGTTATGGTCCTATGATCTCCTGGTCTTACAATGTTATGGTCTTATGATCTCCTGGTCTTACAATGTTATGGTCTTATGATCTCCTAGTCTTACAATGTTATGGTCCTATGATCTCCTGGTCTTACAATGTTATGGTCCTATGATCTCCTAGTCTTACAATGTTATGGTCTTATGATCTCCTGGTCTTACAATGTTATGGTCTTATGATCTCCTAGTCTTACAATGTTATGGTCCTATGATCTCCTAGTCTTACGATGTTATGGTCCTATGATCTCCTGGTCTTACAATGTTATGGTCCTATGATCTCCTAGTCTTACGATGTTATGGTCCTATGATCTCCTAGTCTTACAATGTTATGGTCTTATGATCTCCTAGTCTTACAATGTTATGGTCTTATGATCTCCTTGTCTTACAATGTTATGGTCTTATGATCTCCTAGTCTTACAATGTTATGGTCCTATGATCTCCTAGTCTTACGATGTTATGGTCCTATGATCTCCTGGTCTTACAATGTTATGGTGATATGATCTCCTAGTCTTACGATGTTATGGTCTTATGATCTCCTGGTCTTACAATGTTATGGTCCTATGATCTCCTAGTCTTACATTGTTATGGTCTTATGATCTCCTAGTCTTACAATGTTATGGTCCTATGATCTCCTAGTCTTACGATGTTATGGTCTTATGATCTCCTAGTCTTACAATGTTATGGTCTTATGATCTCCTGGTCTTACGATGTTATGGTCCTATGATCTCCTAATCTTACGATGTTATGGTCTTATGATCTCCTAGTCTTACAATGTTATGGTCCTATGATCTCCTAGTCTTACGATGTTATGGTCCTATGATCTCCTGGTCTTACAATGTTATGGTGATATGATCTCCTAGTCTTACGATGTTATGGTCTTATGATCTCCTGGTCTTACAATGTTATGGTCCTATGATCTCCTAGTCTTACATTGTTATGGTCTTATGATCTCCTAGTCTTACAATGTTATGGTCCTATGATCTCCTAGTCTTACGATGTTATGGTCTTATGATCTCCTAGTCTTACAATGTTATGGTCTTATGATCTCCTGGTCTTACGATGTTATGGTCCTATGATCTCCTAATCTTACGATGTTATGGTCTTATGATCTCCTAGTCTTACGATGTTATGGTTCTATGATCTCCTGGTCTTAACTGTGTATTGTACAAACTCAGCATCTTTTTCTCTGTACATGCAAGCTCAACTCCATGAAACAGTCCTGGTAATGCTAGAAGGTCATCTCCAAATAACTGATAAGGTTGCAATAAAAAACACTTAAATGTTAGGGCAGTCCTTATAAGTTCTTTAAGCCTTTAGACATCTAATGAATATCTGATTCAGGTGGGCTTTGAACTGGGGATTAAAAAAGTTCTGAAACAGAAATGTTCTCCTAATAGCAATGACATTCTGTACTATCAGAACAATTATCATTATTCAATTTGGAGAGACAGACCAAATGGCTGACAACAAGACAACATGGAACCTGCATCTGTTTCCAAAGGAGGTGAGGGAGGGGGCAGAATTTGGAAATACAGGCAGATTTTTTGCATTGCTATTATCTACAACAGGGGTAGTCAACCTTTTTATACCTACTGCCCACTTTTGTATCTCTGTTAGTCGTAAAATTTTCTAACCGCCCAGCGGTTCCACAGTAATGGTGATTTATAAAGTAGGGAAGTCAATTAATTTTTTTTTTAAAGGAAAGTGCTTCAGTATCCGACAAAACCCCTACCGCCCCTACCGCCCACCATGAAAGCTGAAACGCCCACTAGTTGGTGGTAGGGACCAGGTTGACTACCAGTGATCTACAACCATGCAGACAGATTGCAATTTTCTATGCAATGAAGGAAATAAGGTTCCTTAACCAATACTAGTATTTTAATAAATAAGTAATAAGGTGGCAGAGTCATGAAAGTAGATGCATATAAGTATCAATGGCAGATGACAACATTTAAATTCTTATGTTCTAGGCTGCTGCGAAGACAGTATCCTCAATCAGCAGGGTGGACCAGAGGAAACCAGGAAGCAAAAGTGCCTATCATATGAAAGTCAAACAGTTTTGGCTCTTCCTCGGTTGGTGATAATTCCTTCCCATTGAGCTCCAAGACTCTCAAAACAAGCATGCCTTGTAGCTACACTATCACCGGCTTTTAGAACAATTATATACCATTCTTTTTCTTTTAATGACCCTGTAATTCTATACATAGGGTGGAATCAGGGTGACTGAATGGAGCTAAGTATTTTTTGACCGGATGCCTTTCCTGACGTCTATGTGGAGCTCACAACATATATTTGTACCCAGAGAAAGAAATATCTGCCCCTGACTAGGATCAAATCCATAGCCTCCTGATTGTGAGGAGAGAACTCTACCTCCAGGCCATCATGCCACTCAGAACAATTGTATAACATTATGGGTTTTATTTGCTTGGGAACACAACTGTCACTAAGTGGCTAAGTGGGATGTGGGTATGTGTCATATTTACCTATGTTTAATTTAATATTGACTTCTTAACTAGCCCAATGATTTGGCTGTGTATGCCACACAAATCAAAATTAACCACAGTAACCGTCTTCACATGCGTTCTAAGCTAATGGGTTTGGAGTAGCATTGAGTGTGCCGGTTGTCAAAGTGGACAACTGTGTGATCATGACAATGGGACTGAAATTTTGCCTGTGAATGGGGTAAGTTTGGATTGGAATGTTATGACCATAGTCTTGCCTGTTTTGATTCCCCCCTTCCCTGAAGATTCTGCTGGTTCAATCTGCTGGGTGACGATAGCCACTATTTTCCTTTTCACCCCCAGCCAATATGCTGTGAAGGAGGGAGGGAGTGCTCTTGCCTAAACCCTGTATTATTGCAGAGGAGTTTGGAAGTTAACTTCAGGTTCCTCTACGATCCTAGCTAGAGTCGTTCATTTGCCACCATACTCTAATTGTTAGAGAGTAAACCCATTGGACCCAGTGACTTTACCAATATGGAAAGACGATAATGTAACATTGAACGGTGCCTTCAAAGGAAGGCAGAGAAATGGAAGGGCCTTCATTTTTTAAAGATGGATGGATATGCACCACAGCCTGATTGCTGCAGCCTGGGTATACTCCATCCTTCCAGCTAGCCAGATATACTGTATCCCCTAACTCAGGGGTCCCCAACCTTTTTTGCACCAGGGATCGGTTTCATTTAAAAAAAAATTCTGCGGACCGGCTGGTGTAGAGAAGGAGCGGGGGAGGGGGAACAGGCGGCGCATGCACACGCGGGGGGAGGAGTCGGCTCACTCGACCCTCTAGGGGCTCCAATGGCCTGAACGGCCGCACCTGCGCTCTCCCGCATCTAGTGCGCGCTCTGCCCAGGGGGCTGCCCCCTCCTCCCTCCTCCTCCTCTCCGACCCTGCGGCCCGGTTCCTATCAAGCCACGGACTGGCACCGGTCCGCGGCCCGGGGGTTGGGGACCCCTGCCCTAACTTACCTGTTAGGTATCTGGAGATTAGGACACCTGTGTGTAGTCTATCTTGGTGCGCACTCTTCTTGTGCTGTAGTTTGCTGCCTACAAAACAGTACTATTGATTGATTGATTGATTGATTTCATATAGCTGCCCATCATTTAAGCACGGTTCCAGAGGTGGTACTCTGCCGGTTCACTCCAGTTCAGACGAACCAGTAGTGGTGGTGGTGGGAGGCTCCACCCACCTGCCCAGTCATCATCATAGATGTTCTGCATGCTCCCAGTTCCAAGCCACTAGTGAAGGTAAGAGAAAACCATTACTGGACAGTTCCCCCCAAAAAGTTAAAACAATATACAAAATCATATTAAAGCTATAAAATTTAAACAGATTTATTATGAAACCAGAGAGGAGCTTCGAGGTTTCCCTATCTGTGCTACTTGGTAGGTGTTGAAGGCAAAGCATTTGTTCATTCCTAAGAGTAAGAATCTAGCCCAGGCACGTCCAAAGTCCGGCCCACGGCCATTTGCGGCCCGGGGGTCGGTTTAATACGGCCCTCCAACAGCCCTCCCTGCTCTGCGTAAATGCGGCCCTCCCTTCCTCCCTCTCTCTGTCTCTGGAGCTGTGTGGCTGGGAGGGAGGTGGACGGAGGTTTACGATGCCTCCTCCCGCAGCGGGCGAGGGAGCAGGCAGGGTGAGCACCCTCCGACGGGCACCACGGCTTACGTTCTGGGGCCGCGCGTTCACCTCCCTCCCAGCCACGCAGCCCCAGAACGTGCAGCTCCCGCCGCACAAGGTCGCCCGGCAGGGGCATCAGGCAGGGAAGACGGACGCGCGGCCTCAGAACGTAAGCCATGGTGCCCGCCAGAGGGTGCTCACCCCGCCTGCTCCCTCACCTCCTCTTCTCGCATGGGTGTGATGGCCCAGAGGGGGGAAAATTTGTGGCAGGACACCCCCCCTCTTCTCTCTCTCTCTCACACACACACACACGCCGTGCAAAAAGAGGTTGCAGCGCAGAGGGAAAGAAGCGGCTCCAAAAACTTAGCGGCCGTGCCTGGCTGCCCCGCCGCAGCCAAGAGAGAGCAGACTAGCCGGGGGCGAATGGGACAGAAGAGGGGAAGGGAGGGGGGGAGAAGGTGAAGTGACTAGGCCCGATTCAGCTGTAATGTGAAGCGGAGCGAAGGGAGAAGCCCACCTCCTGTCCCGCCGGCCTTCAGCGGAGGGGCTGGAGGGGGGGGGTTAGCAGAGGTCTCTGCGGCTTCCTTCCTCTTCGCGGGCAGATCGCCTTGAAACGACCTCAGGTAGAGAGAGAGTCCGCTGGTCCGTCCCTTCTGCTGCTTCCCGGGGTAGGGGAGGGGAGCAGAGGGGAGAGAGGGAGTGACTGACAGACACAGAGAGAGACAGAAGGGGAGGGAGGGAAAGACAGAGAGACAGACAGAGACAGAGAGAAAGAGAGGGAGGGAGAGAGACGGAGAGAGTCACAGATAGAGAATGACACAGGGAGGGATTGAATCGGAGACAGACGGGGAAAGAGGGAGAGACAGACATACAGAGAGAGGGAGGGAGGGAGAGAATCAGAGAGAGTGACACACACAGAGACAGGGAGAGACAGAGCGAGGGAGGGAGAGACAGATAGATAGAGACTGATTAAGTGAGTGAGAGACAGACAGACAGACAGACACACACATAGAGTGACAGAGAGAAAGAAAGAAAGAGAAAGAGAAAGAGAGAAAGAAAGAAAGAGAAAGAGAAAGAAAGAGAAAGAAAGAGAGAGAGAAAGAAAGAGAGAGAAATGGAGAGAGAGAGAGATCAAGAAAAAGAGAGAAAGAGAGAGAGAGTGAGAGAGAAAGGCAGACAGAAAGAAAGAGAAAAAGAGAGAGAGAGAGAAAGAGAGAGAGAGAGAGAAATGGAGAGAGAGAGAGAGGAAGAAAGAGAGAGAGAGAGAGAGAAAGAGAGACAGAAAGAAAGAGAAAAAGAGAGAGAGAGAAAGAAAGAGAGAAAGAGCGAGAGAAATGGAGAGAGAGAGAGGAAGAAAGAGAGAAAGAGGTAGGTAAGTTTTTTTAAATTTTATTTTCAATACATTGTGAAAACTCAACTGTCAGTTGATCTTAATGTTATGAAATGAAAAGTATGTCATTTGCAATTAACTTGGCATAAAATAATTTATTTGCATTTAATTGTAATGGTTCAAAGAATGTTCGGAAAAATGTTCGGCCCTCCACCGTGTTCACTTCATCCAATCTGGCCCTCTTTGAAAAAAGTTTGGACACCACTGAATTCTAGCCTGACCAAGGATTAATGACGCAAGTCTTACTGACAGAAGGAAAATAAGCCTTATTTCCATGCTTGGAGGCTAAAGATAGGCCTTTAATCAATAATCCAAATTCAGTTTGATCAGCCAGGGTTCCAAGTCGTGTTTTATTATCGTGCTGTCAGACCTGTGCAGGCAACTCAGTGGCCCAGAATGAGCCAACTACACTGCCATTTATCAGTGCCTTGCAAGATGTGCCATACTCTCCCAGCTTTTCTCTCACAGATGCCAAATCAATCTTCAAAGCATTTGAACCTTCAAGGAAACCCCAATTATTTGTACTAATAAATAATAATTATCTATATGAATATGGAAGAGGTTGCGGTAATTGACAGGGAATCGCTCCATTTTACAACAGTGTGTTTGTATGTATAACACGCGGGTGAGATAGTCTCCGTGGCACAATCCATACAGAGCGCAGCATGCCCAAGACATATTTCCCACATGTTCACTCTGCTTTTATTTGAGTGAAAGGCATACCAATGGCATATGGTGACAGCTGCAAGGTAACCTACAATGTGCCAGTTCTACATCAGCCAGCAAATTGATCTAGACAGTGGTTCCAAATAATTCTCGGTGTGAGTCAAGGCTATCCCACCATAGGTTTCTTTATCCTTATCATCAAAAGCCATTCGTTTGGATCTGCTATTGCTTGGCCTCAGTATACTAAGTGAGTAATATCAAAGGTAAGAGAAACATTTCAATGCTTCTAGCTGGTGGAGGGGGTTTGGAGGGGGAGGCATGGTTCTTTTGCGGTACCCCTCATTGCTCTCAGGTCAATTCATGGTAGCGAAGGAGAGATATAGCCTTAGTTCCCTGCTTTGTGGGCAGAGGTGGCATTCAGCCAGTTCTGACAGGTTCTGGAGATCCGGTAGCAGAAATTTTGAGTAGTTTGGAGAACCAGCAAACAGGCGGGCCCCACCCCTGCTGCCTCCCAGTCTCCCGGCTGACCTTCTTTTGTTTCCCTGAACAGGAGAACAGAGCTGGAAAGCAGGTTAGTGGGGTTGGGAGGGAATGGGGATTTTGAAGTATCCTTCCCCTGCCACGCCCACAAAGCCACGCCACGCCCACAAAGCCACGCCCACAGAACCAGAAGTAAAAAAATATTGAATCCCACCACTGTCTGTGGATGTCATCAGCTCAACTCTCCACTCCTATTTAACATGAAAATGGAATCACCAGATGTTCTTTTGATTCTGTATCGTGTACCCTGTATCTTGACAGGATCAAGTATCAACATATCCTGATGATGTAATCAGTCCACTATAGACACCCTGTTGCAAATTTGTCATTGTCCTATATTGGCAAGTGTTGCAACACAAACACACACTCACAACCTGCACATACCAAAAAAAAAACAACTAGATTAGTGCTATTGTTATTGTATCTTTCCAATTTGCATCTTTGCAGGAATGTTAAGATTGGCAGTTGCAGCACATCTGGGAGATATTAAGTTGGGAAACATTTTGCTATGGTTTCATTCTAAGACAAGAAGGGAAGGTGAGAGGTGGGAGGGAAGGGAAGGGAAGGGAAGGAAAGGAAGAAGAGATGAAAGGAAGGGAAGGGGAGGGGAGGAGAGGAGAGGAAAGGAAGAAGAGATGAAAGGAAGGGAAGGGAAGGAAAGAAGAGGAGAGGAAAGGAAAAGAATAAGAGATGAAAGGAAGGGAAGTAAAGGAAGAAGAGATGAAAGGAAGGGAAGGGAAGGAAGAAGAGATGAAGGGAAGGGAAGGAAGAAGAGATGAAAGGAAGGGAAGGGAAGGAAGAAGAGATGAAGGGAAGGGAAGGAAGAAGAGATGAAAGGAAGGGAAGGGAAGGGAAGGAAGAAGAGATGAAAGGAAGGGAAGGGAAGGAAGAAGAGATGAAGGAAAGGGTAGGGAAGGGAAGGGAAGGAAAGGAAAGGGAAAGGGAAAGGGAAAGGGAAAGGAAAGGATGCTTGTAGCTAAGTAGAGATGCAATCTTTCAACTCATCCCAAGAAAAACTAGAGATACTACAGAGTAATAGACACATAAATAACACTTATTTTATTTTAAACAAATATTATCATTTTATGTTTTACTTGTATGCTACTTAGAGTTTCACTGTGAATGAGATGTGTAGTCTTTAAATCTGATATATAACTAAATAAAATAAATCTCAATATATCACCGGTGATTTCAGAATCCAATTGATTGTTTTGTTGTATATTTACCCTTGCTCTATGTTCATGGATGTGACATTCTGGGCCTCTGTTGTAAGCTAACGGCACATTTAAGCAACTTTCAATCTTATCTAGACCAAAATCCAAATGCAGTAAATTATATGCAAGTGTGAAAACAAGATCAGGAATCAATGGACTTTTACAAACACATTCATTGAATCTGGCCTTCGTCAGACAATATAGCTGCATTTCATAGGCAAATGAGAAATGGAAAAGAGAGAAAATGCAATGGAGATGGTGGCAGGGGGAGAGAGAAAGAAACAATGGTTTTACCAGACTGAGATTGTATCCCCCTCAGGGTGAAAAGCCTAAGAAAAGCCTCACTAATTCCCTTGAAAGGAGATTATAATATTTCTACAGGACACTCCTTCCTCCTCTTATTTCGCCCATGACAACAAACTTGTGCAATGAATTGGGCTGAGAGAGAAACTGACTGGGCCAAAGATGCCCTTCCAGTTTTCATGCCTAAGGCACAGGACCACAATGAACAGACTCCTGGTTTCTAGCCTACTATCTTAGCCACTAGACCAAACTGGCTCTCTTTTCTGTTGTGAATCCCTAAGAAAAGCATGGCTAATTCCCTTGAAAGGGGATTATAATATTTCTTTCTTTCTAGAAGGTGCTGATTTTTGTAAAGTCCCTGAAGACGTAATTGTCAAAGAAACCTTTAGAGAAGTAGCTGATTCCTTCCAGGGAGCTCTTCCTTCACTGCAGTATTTCCTACATAACACAAGTCATGAGTTCCCTAAACAGAAGCTCTGTTAAGCAATTTCAACCAAACTTTGTGTACAGATGACTTACTCTCTGGAAACAAATATTGTGGGGGCAAGACACCCCTAAAATCCCTCGGGATGTTAAGATACAGCTTGTTGTGCCTTAAAATGGCTTCTACTGTACAGTGCAGTGGAGTTGCCATGGTAATGGCTTCAGAGAACTCCACAAGGGGGCTTCCTCTGGTAAGGGGGAAAATCCAAAATTAGAAATTACGTTTGGTCTGGACATTTTCTCCCTATAAATAAATACCTGGGAAATGCCAGGTTATCAGCTAGTAAGTTATAAAAACCTGGTTCTTTTCCCAGATTCTGGAATCAGATGAACTGATCTGCCTCTGATGGACATTTCCTGTGGAATTTATTGCTATCCTCCCTAATGTGTGCATTTGGGAGAGGGGTTCTCTTTTAACTGCTTTATTTCATTTTATTTTATTTGTATCCCATCTTTTTTATCATTATAAATAACTCAAAGGGGGAAACATATACTGTACAATATCCTTCTATTTTCCCCCAAACAACAACCTTGTATGATGAGTGACTGGCCCAGAGACACCCTGCTGGCTTAGATGACTCACACAGAACTAGAATTCAGTCTCCTAGTTTTAGCCTGGTACTTTAACCACTAGACCACAGGTATCAAACCTGTGGTGTCACGTTGCTGTCCTGTGACATGTCGCAATTTTTTCCCCTTCTTGGAGCTGGATGGACTTCAGGTCTGCTTCACCGATAACCAAGAAAGAAACCTCTCGACTCCATTATTAGTGGAATTAAAAGTACTTTTACTGGTTAAGGAATGAATAGCATAGATGCTAAGCAAGGTCTGAAGCATTTAGGCGTGAAAGCATACATATCAATATATGTCCAACCCCTTTCCCCCGAATAACCCCCTTCCATGGTCCAATGTGTAAAGCCCCTAGGTGTCACGTGGCTTCATCTTCAAAGAGCATCATCAGGTTGGCAGGTAAGACCGTTGACCTTGATCATAAGATGACCCAAGCACCGGAACGCGCAATAGATGGTAACAGTAAATGGCACCAGAGTATTTCCTTCTGCAACTCACTCTCCTGCACCGTACAGTCCCAAATCCCATGCAAAGCTCCTCCCCCCCCTGTTTCATATGGCAGCCAGAGCGAACAGGAAAGCGAAGGCTGACACATGGCCTGTACATTACACATCTGGCCCATGGGCCGCCTGTTTGACACCCATGCACCCAAACTACCTCCCTTTCCTGCTGTGATTTAAACTGAATCGTGTTGCAATTTTTCTAAAGGTGTGCCAAAATTGTGTGGTGGTGCTATTGCGCACGCACGTGTGTCCACCCACCTGTGCATGTGTGCACAACCCCCCCAGGGAGAGGGGGGTTCACCTTCCCCAGGCTTCAGGAAAGCCTCCAGAGCCTGGGGAGGACCAAAAACAGACCTAACAGGTCATCAGGAGGTTCGTTCCCAAATTTCTGGTTGAACCGTTGGGCCTGTTTTTTTGCCCTTCCCAGACTCCAGAGGCTTTCCTGAAGCCTGGAGAAGGCAAAGGTGGCCTCCCCTGGCCCTCCAGAAGGCCAAAAAATCAGCTGAGGGCTGCCGTGCCTACAAATATAGATCCGCGTGCCACAGGTTCACCATCATAGGTATAGGGTTTCCTGTCTGAGCAGGGACTACAAGACCTCCAAGACCCCTTCCGACTCTGTTATTCTATTCCCTTCTGTTCTATTATTTGCTTACAATCTTAATGCAGCTTTCCTTTCCTTTTCAGATCTATGAAAGCTATAATTTTGAGGATTAGTCCCAAAGTTACTTTTTCATCATTGTCCTAACTGCAAACAGTCACTATTTGTCACTAAATACAATACAATACAGTACAGTACAGTACAATACAATACAATACAATACAATACAATACAATACAATACAATACCAGAGTTGGAAGGGACCTTGGAGGTCATCTAGTCCAACCCCCTGCCCAGGCAGGAGCCCTATGCCATTTCAGTCAAATGGCTGTCCAACATCTTCTTAAAGACGTCCAGTGTTGGGGCATTCACAAGTTCTGGAGGCAAGCTGTTCCACTGATTAATTGTTCTAACTGTCAGGAAATTTCTCCTCAGTTCTAAGTTGCTTCTTTCCTTGATTAGTTTCCACCCATTGCTTCTTGTTCTACCCTCAGGTGCCTTGGTGAATAGTTTGACTCCCTCTTCTTTGTGGCAACCCTTGAGATATTGGAACACTGCTGTTATGTCTACCCTGGTCCTTCTTTTCATTAAACTAGACATACCCAGTTCCTGCAACCGTTCTTCATATGTTTTAGTCTCCAGTGACCTAATCATCTTCATTACTCTTCTCTGCACTCTTTCTAGAGTCTCCACATCTTTTCTACATCGTGGTGACCAAAACTGAATGCCGTATTCCAAGTGTGGCCTTACCAAGGCATTACAAAGTGGTATTAACACTTCTCGTGATCTTGATTCTATCCCTCTGTTTATGTAGCCTAGAACTGTGTTGGCTTTTTTGGCAGCTGCTGCACACTGCTGGCTCATATTTAAATGGTTTAAATGGACTCCAAGATCCCTCTCACAGTTACTACTATTGAGCAAGGTACCACCTATATTGTACCTGTGCATTTGGTTTTTCTTACCTAAATGTAGAACCTTACTCTTTTCACCATTGAGAACCTTACTTTTTTCACCATTGAGAACCTTACTTTTTTCACCATTGAACATAATGGTAAAAAAAACATAAATAAAGACTACCTGTAAGGTCTATAGTCCCAGACAGAATATTCTTCTTGGTATTGTCACAAGTCTGATGTCAGATGTCTGATTAAAAATTATTTTCATCAAGGATAACATAAATGATCAAAGTGCCAATGAGTTATTATGGGTTGAGGCAGGAAGGGGGATGTGTTTGCCTTTTTAAGACAAAAATGGATTCCCACTTCCCAAATACAGAATCTGATACTTCATTCAACTTCACTATAGCTCTCCAAACAGAAAATGAATATAAAAAAGATCCCTATTTGCTGGGGAGAAAAGCAAGAGTAAACGTATATTGACTGGTGACAGCGATAAAAGCAGCATTATGTGGAGAAAAAATGAATGCAAAATATGCATATCAGGAGAATTTTACAGAAAAATGTGTATATTTTCATGCTGGAAAAAACCCAGAAACCCAGCAGACTCAAATTTGACAAATTCACCTTCCCTGGAGTAATTAGATCTCTGATATGGTTTCTCTGGACCATTCTGCCAAGTAATACTGCCATATATCAAGTGTAGACACGTATTAAAATCTGTAGAATATTAATCATTCAGTGCACATTACTGTAGGATAGTAACCTTTTGTGAATTAATTTGCAAAGCTGAAATATTAGTGTTATATCAATATCTTTTAGTCAGGAATGGACTTGGTGCATTCTTGGGAAGGGAGGTTGATTTGTGTATCCTTTCTCATGATTCCATCATTCAAAGTGTGTTTTAATAGGGGCCATTATTTTGAAAGGCAGAGTGTTATCTTTTGACACCACGGGGAAGTGAGAGGAACGTATCTGAAGACAGAGTGATTGCTGCTTTGCCTTGTTCATCCCTGGAAGCCAAGTCCTGTGGTTGCCAAAGGATTTCCTGCTAAGGAAGAGATAACTCTAAATAAAACGGCCTGTCAAATGGAAGGAGCAGTGATGTAGAAGGTGCCACATTCACAGACAGAACAAACCCTTAGCAGGGAAAGCAGATGGGATTCAGAGGTGGATATGCAGGTGGTCCTCTACTTACAACAATTCATTTAGTGACCGTTCAAAGTTACAACGGCACTAAAAAAAGTGACGTATGATCATTTTCCCCCCCTTATGACCATTGCAGCATCCCCATGGTCAGTCCCACGATTTACATTTGGAAGCTTGACAATTGGTTCATCTTTATGACCCTAATGAATTGTTGTAAGTAGAGGACCACCAGTTGCAGTGTCCCAGGTTTATGAGATCCTCTCTTGTGACCTTCTGCCACACAGAGTCAATGGGGAAGCCAGATTCACTCAACAACTGGGTTACTAATTTAATGACTGCAGTGATTCACTTAAGAACTGTGGCCAAGAAAAATAGTAAAACAGGGCAAAAGTCACTTAAGGAATTTTTCACTTAGCAACATAAATTCTGGGCTCAATGGTGGCCGTACGTTGAGGATTACTTGGATGTATTTTCTTATATTTATGGAGGGTGGGATGGGGTTGGCATTTCCTTCTATTACTATCAAGGACGTCAAATAATTTGCCCCCTTTTTTGGACAGAAAATTGGGACCACTTCCAATCCATGAAGGCTAGCCAAAAGTGAAATTCTGTTAGTGTTTGTTTTTTTCTTCAAAAAAAGAAAGAGAGAGAGAGAGAGAGAGAGAGAAAGATAGAGAAAGAAAGAAAGAAAGAAAGAAAGAAAGAAAGAAGGAAGGAAGGAAGGAAGGAAGGAAGGAAGATAGGAAGGAAGGAAGGAAGGAAAGAAAGAAAGAAAGAAAGAAAGAAAGAAAGAAAGAAAGAAAGAAAGAAAGAAAGAAAGAAAGAAAGAAAGAAAGAAAGAAAGAAAGAAAGAAAGAAAGAAAGAAAGAAAGAAACTTGTTAGGGGATATCTCTGTTGGGAGATAGAAAGTTGTGCAGCAGAATATGCAGGTAGAGAAATGTTGCTAGTAAATACACAAATAGTAAACCCAGACACTGTTAGTAAATCAAAATAGCTTTATTGGTGTTGTAAAACTATACTACTGCTTCACAAGCAGTGATGGTAAAGTGAGTCAAACAAAGTCCTTAACAAATAGCAGTTTGCTTACAGTCAGTAATCCACAATACTTCCTTCTTCCTTCTTCAAACACAGTCAGTCACAGCACACAATTAGCAGAGAGAGCCTGGTTTTGCTGATTTCCTCTTATTGTGGAGATAATTACACTTCCTAATTGCATTCCAACAGTCCAACATCCTTAAAGCCACAATGACCATTTGTCACCATGGTATTATATGTTGCCTACCCAACTCTAGGAGTCTCCTCCTAACAAAACTAACTCATTTGCAAGGTATATAACGACCCATATGTCTCTTCCAATGCATCCATTGCATCCTATCTAGCAGCACTGAAAAATGAAAAAGCCCAGCATTCTTAAATCAAGAAAGTTCCTTTTGCAGAAAGCTTCTTTCTTTTTTCCAACTCTCCCTGGACTGACCATATGACTTCACAGTATGATGTGGTCATTTGATCATTCTAGGACAGTGATGGCACCGAGTGCCCAAACTGAAAGGTGTGTGTGCAAATGTACACATACATGAAGATGCACATGTCTAACATGCACACCCAAGTGCATAAACATGCACAGATGTGCGCGCATGTGCGTAGACATGCTCAGAAGAAGCCCGAAGACCAGCTGGCCAGTGGGAGGCAGCACATCTCAACACCGGCAGCGCGGGAGGCCTTAGATCTTTTTCTTTTGAGAACTTCTATTTTGTCATTTGCAGTGAAACAGAAGCCACGAAGATCTGACCTGGGTCAACAGCCTGGGTGCCAGCAGAGGGGGCTCTGCATGCCACCTCTGGCATGTGTGCCATAGGTTCACCATCACGGTTCTAGGAAATTCTAGAAAAGGAAAGATGTCTTGAGTCAAAGGGCTCAGAGTTGCTACGATAAGTATATATACTTGTTAAAAGTTAAACAAAGCTGAAGAGATACAGTACCTTGGTCCCTTCATTTATTTTAGAAATGTTCAGTGCAACCCTTTTTTTAAAGAAGGATGATCATAATGATGGTGGTGATGATGATGATTATATTTTAACTTGCCTAATTCATTTAAAATGGGTATAATTAAATAATATAACACTATGGGTGTAACACTATTTTGGGTGTAAAGTAGATGTTGGAATATCATCTCCTGTTTGATAATAGTCCCTATAAATGCCTAGAAAATTATTTTAAAGCTGCCAAAATATTTGGGTGATATTATAAGTAATACTAAGGAGAGCTGCCTTGTGGGGAGGGGGAAAGCATTGTAAAGACTTTGTACATATCTGGAAAATTACTTTTCCAACTTTAAATTTATCTTCAAGAATCTGAAGCACAATATCACGCTATGCAATTGTTTAGAAGTTGAATATTTCTCTCAAAGTGCTTATTCTATGTGAACATACAGTAGCACGACATGGGGAACTATTGTAGCATGCCCAGTTTCCCTGGTGAGATTCCCTGGCAGAGAACTAGGAACATCTGGGACCAAACAGATGCTTATCCAGTATGACTTCAAAAATGTCCAGGTTCAAACTTGACTAACACTGTGGGAAACCTGGAAAAGAGATCAAAATTAGAGGCATATTCTTTGATCATCAGAAGATGGCTGAGATCTACCATGTGGGTTTTCTTTTTTTAGGCAGAGAAAAAATAGACTCTTGTGCCACAGTTCTGAAGATCTGCCAGCACCAAGGCACCTGTTCTTGGATTTCTATTATTTCCATTCTTCTAAGGCTTATCCTGGGAGTTCCTCAGGTGGGCAGGTAGTTGGGCAAGAGAAAAAAGTTCCCTCATGAGCTTCAAGTCTTCCTTTCCTGAGTGGACAAGGCACGCCATTTTTCACCATTGGGGAACACGGGCAGGCACGAGCAAGGAGGCTTCCCAAGACAAGCAACGTGATTTAGAGCATAAAATAGAATTAAAAAAATAAATATATATTGATATATGTATTAATCAATACATATAGGAAGGGATGGGCTGCTATGGGTTCATCTGGGTTTGGGAGAACCCGTAGCTAACATTATGGCTGGTTCGGAGAACCTCCAAATCCCACCCCTGGCTGGCTGCTTCCACCTTGCCCCACTTCTCTTCTCCCTGGAGTCTCCACGTGGCCTGTTTTGGATGCAAGGTAAGTGCAGGGTCCATGTGGAGGCTTGGGGAAAGGGGAAAATGGGCCTCCTGAAAGGCCCCTGAAACCCGGGGGGAGGCAGTTAGTGCAGGAGGCTGACTAGGCCATGCCCACCATGGCCACGCCCACCCAGCAACCGGGCAGAGAATCCGTTGCTGAAATTTTTGAAGCCAACCCAAGCTTTAGAGGGAGAGTTTGATGTCCCTGTAGTCAGGCTAGTCAAAGACCAGACAAGACAGGGAAACAATCTCCCCAATTGCTAGTGTTCAAACCTTTTCTTGCATCCACTGCTCTTATGAATGCCAACAATGACCTTTTAGGACAAGGGCTACGCTCGGTGAAGTTTCTTGAAATAGCAGATGAAAGATGGACGGTGTGGAAGTGCCTACTTTTGTAGGGATGGGAGGACCTGTCCAATAACCTCCAAGAGTGCTAGGGAGCTTGAAGCCAGAGGGAGCAAGAGCTGGAAAGCACGGCTTCAAAACACCCATTGTATTTGCCAATCAGAGTTTCAAACAAGGACAGACATTCTTGTGAAACCTACTGTAGGTTGGAGGAGACAACTCCAATTGGAAACAGCAGGATTTATATTAATTTAATATAATTAATATTATATTAATTCACGGCAGGCTTTAATATTTTTTCAAAAACCCTTTGAACTTGGGCTCAAGGCTGAGTGGTACATAGTATTAGGTCAATTCCTCCTCCTCCTCCTCCTCCTCCTCTTCTTTTGACAACTACCTGCCTTCAGCTGCCAAGTCCAAAACATCCTCCTGTATTTTCTCTATAGACACTCAACTCTCAGCCTTTCAGCTGGCACCATTATAAAACCAGCCCACCTTTTTCTTTGTGCCAGTCATGCAATAATGAGCCAAATGGGCAGTTGAATACAATAACCCAATAAACTGGTGGATGTTTTATATTGTGTATGAAGGGGGGGGGGGGGGAAATGCATGCCATGATGTCTGTCTCTCTTGGAGAAAATCCAAGGAATAAGCAGCTGTAGAGTTCTTAAGACCAAACAGTACAGGCTATAGTCTTTATGCAACTATGTTCTAGAGTTGTTATATACACATTCTGCAAGTGGTAGCAAGTCAGGTCAATTTGGAGTACACCACGATATACCTGCATAATACCACTCAGGTCTCCTACATGTTTCTGGATGCAATTCAAAATGCTAGTTATTGCTTTTAAGATCCTACATAGGACCTGGACACTTAGAAACCCACCAGGGGTGGGTTCCTGCCAGTTCTAACCTCTTTTATAGAAGAGGTTCCACAAATCTACAGCGCAATTTAGAACCGGTTCCAGCTCTCTCCCCCCGCGCGTCCGCACATCATCAAGATGAAGAGCGAGAGGAGGAATTCTGGGAATTGAAGTCCACAAGTCTTAAAGCTGTCAAGTTTGAACACTCCCGGGATTTTTTTTCTAAAGGGTTAGGGGTGCAAGGGTCTTGTAACTTGACAGCTTTAAGACTTACATGCTTCAAATGCCAGAGTTTCTGAGCCAACATTTTGGTTGCTAAGCAAGAGCGTTGTTAAGTAGTTTCACCACATTTTACAAGTTGGCCACGCCCACCCAGTCACATGACTGCCAAGCTACTCCCACTCAGTCACATGGCTGGCAAGCCACTCCCACCCAGTCACATGGCTGGCAAGCCACTCCCACAAAGCAGGCCACACCTACAGAAGAGGTCTAAAAAATTTGAAACCCACCACTGAAACCTACCCATCTCCAGTGGTATCCATCCATCAGCCTAGATATAGGAGGATGGGAATGCTCCCTTTCTGTGAAATAAAGTCATTTTATGAAGCCTAGGAAGTGTGCCTTGTCTATTATGGTGCATTTTTTACTACCGGTTCTGTGGGCATGCTTCGGTGGGTGTGGCCAGGTGGTCATGTGGCTGGGTGGGCGTGGCCAATTTAGCAGTCCATTTTTGCCAATTTAGCAGTCCATTAAACAATACACAGCAGCCTCCTTTTCTATTCTTCTTTTTAATACTGCATGAAGTTTTTGCTTTAGGGTTTTGTTTTGTTTTTACTATGGGGGAGAGGTTGGAAATGCCTGGGAAATTCTGGAAATTTCCCCTTTGTGTTAGAGGCACCAAAATAACCAAGATGATGTAATGTCCCCTGCTGGGGCAGGGGGTTGGACTAGATGACTTCCGTGGTCCCTTCCAGCCCTGGATTGCAGCACTGTTTCAAAGCATCCTCTGAAGCTGTGGCTAGTGCAGGATTTGTGGTCCTTCCTTCCTCTCCTTTTTCTCCTGGGAGCCTCCCCCATTTTGGGCCCAGCAAGACTCCCTGAAGCCTCCAGGTAGCCAAAATGAGATGTGTGGGAACTCCTGGGAGGGGTAGGGAGGAAGGGTCAGGGCCAGTCAGAGGTGGTATTAGCCGGTTCTGCGGAATGGCTAAAATGTCCACTACTGGTTTGCATGAACCAGTCAGAACTGACTGAATACCACTTCTGGCGCCCACCCTGTAATACAGTCTTGTCCCTGAAGATTGGATGGTCCAAACTTTCAGAAGCTTGCTTAAAAACTGGCTATTCCCTTAGGCTTTAGGGTAAGGTGACCAGATTTTAACATTGGTAAAGCGGGACACCATTGACCGGGGTGTGTGTGTTCTTGATTAAAAATTTGGTCTATATGGAGCAACAAAATTTTTCATAGAACGCATTTAAATATCTGCAATCCCATTGTTGTTGTACCGTTGTTTGTTGTGCACTCCTGCACTTGGCAGATCTGGCATGAAAAACAGGGCAAGGAACGCTCAAATCGGGCAAATTAGGTGATCAAAAGTAATTTAGGAGAGGCCCAAGTGGAGGAGAAAGGCTAGGAAGGAGGAGTTAATAGTCATCAAGGCCAGATAAAACTTACATTAATAGATCCTGGGTCGCGATGAAAGATGATTGTGGGATATTACCAGGCACCATCTGATCAGCTGTCCAAAGGCACCAAGCGGCCCCTTCCGGAGGGCGCCTGCATGTTGCGCGGTCAATGTCTAATTCCTCTAATTCCTCAACCCAGGCTGATCAACCGGCAAACAAAACCCAAATTAACCCCAGATTCCGAGCGGCCAAGTCCCGACTCTTCTCGGCTCACGTGATCCGGGCTTTCCGTGGAAGCGGAGGCGGAGCCGGGCAGTGATTAAACTTCTTCCTAGTCTAAGTTCAAAACTGTATATTCCCTTCCCGTTCTTCCGCCGTTCCCTAGCTTGTCGTTCATTCTTTCCAAAAATTGGGACTTTTTAAAAACACAGCAGGACGCGAGACAAATTGTTAAAAATCGGGACTGTCCCTCCAAAAGCGGGATGTCTGGTCACCTTGCTTTAGGGCCAGGATTTACTGGACCCCATTCTGTATGTTTTCCTCTTTATTGATTAAGCAATTGGTGTTTTGTTTTTTTTAAACTCAGTGTCTTTTATTATTCTTAAAAAAATTATATGTATTTTTTTAGGCCTTGTTAGCTACCCAGAGTTACTAGATCAGGTTGGGCCATAAAAATGGCAGAATAAACAAATAAATATCTCACATTATTTTTCTCCGACTGCATTTCTGATTCTGTGTAAAAATCCAGAACAAAACATGCCAAGTAAGAATCCTTTCCCTCCTCTGCTGAAGTACTGAAGAAAGAACCCTGGAAGCAGAATTTGAAATATCAGCTTGTATAGCAATTAGGATCAGGACAGTTTTGTAGAAGCTGGAAGGAGAAAGTAAGTTTTGAGTCCTGTAAGATTTTTTTGTTTGTTCTTGAAGAGACCACCTCAACTGACCAGCACTTTGAATTAATGATCTCTTGCACTTGTCTAGTAGGGTGTTGTTTTCAATGACTGAAAATGTCCATCTGGCTGCTGTAATGGTGTGTAATGTAATGGAGAGCCAGTTTGGTCTAATGGTAAAGTGTAGGAACTTAAAATGCACCCATCTGCTAGAAAACTGAAATATCCTGGGAAATATTAAGAAGGCATGTTATATTTCCCTGGATGTCCAAAGGGAGAAACGTGTTTTTAAAGACAAAGTAGCTTCCTGCAGCTTCCTGCCACCCCCATCTTTGTAAATGAGCCATCAAAGCCATGTAGAGCCGGGTCTACTCTACATAACAAAGGTAGGATTAGCCTTCCACAGAAACTCACCACAGGGCACCTGGGAAAATTACATCAGCCAGCAAGGCAACCAAAGTTGGACTCAAAGCACAGTCTACAGAGTTGCCCCTGCATGGCCCCATGGAAATACAAGATCAAAGGCCAGAGAAGGCATAAAACCAGAAACTTTCAGTATCTCCCACTTTTTCTTCGTCACCCAACATCTTGAAGTATGTGATCCACCTTTTCTGTTCAGGAGCTCAAACCATGTGGTCCTGTCCACCATTAACCATCTTTCCAAGCAGTCTCCATGTTTCCAGTGTCTCTCCCCCCCGCCTTGGAACTGAAACCAGAAGGACATTTCTTCCAACAGTAGAAAGCAGGAAACTGTGAGTTCTAGTCTCACTTTAGCCACGGAAGCCAGTTGGGTAACTTTGGACCAGTTCCTCTCTCTCTCAGCTCCCTCACCTTGCAGGGTTGCTGTAGAGGCGAAAATAGGAGGAGGAGGAAGGTGTGTTGGATATGTTCACCCCATTGAGTTATTGGTAAAAGTAATAAAGGCAGGATACAAATCAATAAAATAATAAATGTATTAAAAATAATATTGTAAGAAAGAGCTTTGGAGACAGACCAAAGAGACTGCAAGGGGAACCGTCAGATAAGAGGCAGCATAGCCCACAACTGGATAATATTGTAGGAAGTTCGCACCCACCCCTCTCCTAGGAAAATGAGATATTTTAGGAAATATTAAAAGGGCCTGAAAGGGAGGCAGAAAATCAGCCCCCACATGGACCATTAAGGCATGGGCCAGTCTATTCTACATAAGAAAGGTATACCTCCTTCAGGCAGAGCCATAGGAGAAATTGCCCAAAGCTCCTTCATTACATCATCACCCAGCAAAGCTCAACCAAGCCTGGGACACAGACAACCTTCAGTGTTACCCCTGCATGGCCCCATGGGAGTCTGACAACCAATCAGAACACAAGCTCGAATCCAAAGCCCAAACAGAAGGCATAAAACCCAGGCACTCTCAGCATCTCTTCCTTTTTTGCCCAGGACCTCAAACCATGTGGTTCTATCCACCATTAAGCCATCTTTCCCAGCAGTCTCCGTGTTTCTAGTATCTTTCTCCCCACTTGGAACTGAACCCAGAAGGACATTTCTTCCAACAATAGGTAGGGCAAGAGGCTTTAAAGGGACACTCCTTAATTTCTCAGGCTGCAAAGAAGGAGTGGGGGGGAGGGAAATATGCTTTCAAACTTGCAAAATTCTGTGGATGTAAACTTTACAATATGGTAGAATTAACTCATCTGTTTGTAATTCATATTTGGATTATTCTGCCAGGCTGACAGCTCCTTCTTTGAAAGGGCCTCTTTGGTTCAATTTGTAGGGAACTGTGCTGGTCTGCTCACTATGAAGAATTTACACCGAGTAGTAAAAAGTAGGATTTGGTATTAAGCTCCCCATATAAGTTCTTCAGAGGTTTTCCAGAATAAGAGTGCATATCTGGTGGCTTAGCAGGTTGTGGGTCTGCTACTGGTTGAGAAAAACCCAGGTCTAAATGCTGAGTTAACGGCATTGAGTACTCGACTTACAACAGTTCATTTAGTGGCTGTTCAAAGTTACAACGGCACTGAAAAAAAAGTGAATTATGGCCATTTTATAAACTTATGACCATTGCAACATCCCCATGATCATGTAATGAGCATTCAGATGCCTGACAACTGATTCACTTTTATGACGGTTGTCCTGGGGTCCTGTGATCATTTTGGGACTTTTGTGACTTTATGACAAAATCAACGGGAAAGCCAGATTCACTTAACAGTCATGTTACTAACTTATCAACTGCAGTAATTCGCTTAACGAACGTGGCAAGAAAAGTTGTAAAATGTGGCAAAACTCACTTAGTAAATGTCTCACTTAGAAACATAACTTCTGGGCTTAATTGGGGCCGTAAGTCAAGGACTACCTATATTGTCCTGTTGGCTCTGTTGTAAGAATACCTCTGCTGTTTGTTCTAACAGGGGAAGAGGTGTGTTCAGACCAGTTTTTGCCAAACCGGTAGTGGTTTGCCCGCCTGGGTTGCTGGAGCCGGCAGCGACCTAGGCTTGCCATGCCTCCAAACTAGTTCTCCATTTGGAGAACATGCATGGTTTTCCCCCCATTTTTTTAATGTTCTGCGCATACACAGACCTGTTCTGACTCCCTCCTTCACAAGACAAATGGCTAAACTGACTGATACTTGGCAGCTTGCCTGAACTAACCTGAACTAGACTGAAAGATTACACGACACAATTCTCCGACTCTGTAGCTTCTCTGTTGTTTCCTGCAACCCTACTCTTCACAGAGGATTTCTTGTAAAGCCTCTTGGGAATGGCCAGGCAATTAGGCAGCTGATACTGATATCTCCGATGGCGTCGTTCTGCTAATTGCCTCCTCTCAAACCTTAGCCTGACATCCGGGACAAACTGGGTGTCCTCCTCTAGAGCCGACTCATAGGACTCCTCACTAGAAGAATCCATCAGCAGCCGGCTGGGCGACAACACAGTCCTATTTATGGGGAACTGCGCATGCGCACGCACCAAACTGGCAGTAATGCTGGCAGCAATCCCCCTCAACATGGGGCCTTGGGACCTGTAGCCATGGTCTATGAACAGAATGCAGGATTCAGTGTTGCTGATGAGACAAGAAAGAAACTGTTTTTAAGATTAATGTCAATTCCTGTAAGGCAAACAAACTGGAAATAAAAACCACCCGTATTTCTAGAAATATTATTATTATTGTTATTACAAGTGGGTCTTATAATTGGCATTTTGGAGTTCTGGATATTGCAACATCCTTGCAATCACATGATTGCAATCTTGGTTCTTCTTTTGATATTGTACTACAGTGATGCCTAACTTTTTTGTTGTTTGGTGCCAAAAATGTTAGGGCCCGCACATGGTAGCATGCGCGTGTGCTGGCACCCATAATGCAAAGCATCCCCCACATGTGCATGCGTGCACAAACACCCCCCCTCTCTATGTGCACCGCACTATTCACCTCCAAGCTGAGCTTGGTATTTCCTCTGGGGAGGGGGGGGCCGTGGGAGGCCATTTTTGTCCTCCACTGGCTCCAGGAAAGCTAGCCTGGGGAGGGTAAAAAACAGGCCCAACGGACCAACCAGAGGTTTTGTTGGCCTGTTGGGCCCATTTTTCACCCTCCCCAGGCTCCAGAGGCTTTCCTAAAGCCTGAGGAGGGCGAAAATGGCCTCCCACGGCCCTCTGAAAGGCCGAAAATCAGTTGGCTGGTGTGCACATGTGTGCTGGAGCTGACAGCTCACGTGCCAGCAGATATGGCTCCACATGCCACCTGTGGCACCCATGCCATAGGTTTGCCATCACGGTTGTAGAGGGACATGGTCATACGATTATGAGGTCTCACATTCCAGGTTATTTGAAAGACTGTGTTTTCCCAGTCATATCTACTGATTCACCAGAGCACAGAGGCAGAGAATGTTACAGGCCCTCTCTCCTAGTAGGGCTAAGAAAGGCCCTCTTCTTAGCAACTGCCTCTCTGTGGCACTTCATCCCTGCAGAGAGAAGGTTGATTCCTCACTTTGACACTCTTTAGCAAGGCCCCGAAGTCATGATTCTGTCAGCAGGCCTGGGGACCCTAGAGTCATATCAAGTGGCTGGTCTGATTGTTGTCACCAAGGGGTAAGGTTTTAATCGGTTTTGTAGTGGGTTTTTATCTTTGTAAGCTGCCAGGAGTCACCAGGTTTGAGTTGGGTAGTTATATACATACATACATACATACATACATACATACATACATACATACATACATACATACATACATACATACATACATTAATTTTCCTGCCGGCTTCCTCCAAACTAAGTCATTGGGGAAACTGAATTCATGCTTAAACAATGACCATCATTAACCAAGAACTATGTGTATATTTAAGATGATTAAGGTGGAATTATTCTCAATCTGCTTCTCACGCTCCCTCAACCCCTTGGCTAAAATCCTTGGCTAACATAAAAAGCAGGCAGCTGGACTAGAACACCTCCAAGCAAGGGTGGCCTGCTGGGGCTTCGCAAGGGTTCGGGAAAACCTCTAGCTAAGATTCTGTGCAAATCCCACGCCTGGCTGCCTCCCCCCCACCCACCCCCACCCCCGGAGTCCCCCTGCGGCCTGTTTTGGATGCCGGTAAGTGCAGGGCGTGCACAGAGGCTCAGGAAGGCAAATTTTACTGAAAACAAATTTTAGAAAATGTACAATTAAAATGCATACATAAAAATTACAGGGAAGCCCAATACAATCAAAATTGTGAGGAAGGCACCAGGACATTACTTGTGTGTGTCTGCATGAGATAATAACACACAAACACACATGTACAAAATGAGCAAACACCATTCCCACTCCCATCCTGCTTTCCAATATTTTCAGGAACAATTATTAGTTTATTCATGATTACAAGAATTAAAGACAGCTAGGATAGGAGTAAAACAATACTTGAGGCCAGCCAGGAAAAAAATATAGATAATTTCCTAGCAACACAAACATATCATAGGGTAGGTATTTTAAAACCTATTGTCAAAGAATGCAGGAGACATGATATATTAATTCAGAAATGCAAGGTTGTTTCTTAAGGAACACAAAGCTGTTTATTATGAATGAAGTAATTAATATTTTAGAATGAGTTTGTTTAACAGTTAATGTTTCAGTATGGGGTCATCATTCTGCATTTGCACCCCTGTCTTGTGACATTATCCTGGATCTGCCACATATTGGGAAATTCCTTTTTTTTTTCTTAAAGAAAACCAAGCGACTTCAGTAGTAATGAGCTAAAAATCAGATATGCAGGAAAAATATACTATAAAAGATTAAAAAATGATTGAATAAAATAAAGTCGAACTGGGTACATTGCACAGCCTACCTAAATTTAAAAATGAATGACACTAAAACTCTGATGATATCTTTAATGTTGTAACTCGTGTTGATTGAAGCAAATGTGTGCTAAGGTGATAGAAAAAATTTAAATATAAAGATTAATAAAATCCAGCCGTCCCCAACTTGCCTTAGTTTGAGTCCGCTAAAAGAATGGTGACATAAATAAATAAGAGTGAATTATGAATAAGAGTCATGAGGTAATTGATAAGAAAACTGATTTGAAAATGTAATTGACAGTTTTGCCAGAAAATATTTATGCTGACTATCTGTCATTGAACAAATGATGAAATATTGATATCTCAGCATTTGATATACTGATATAATTCTCCACCGTACTGCATTTCAGGACAAAAGAGCCTATAACATAAATGGCTTAGGACGAGGAGTCCTATGCTTTTTGCCATCCACGTAATTGTAATGTACATATCTGCCCTAAAAATCCAAATACCAAAATGAATATAAATGAACAGTGAAAACAATCCAACGAAACTTCAGGAAAGGTGAAATTATTGTAACAAAGCAACTAAAAGATTCTTCCCACCTTCCCTGGACTCTATCTGTATCTCCTCAAGCAAAATACGCTTCACAAATTGAGAAACCTTGGCTTAGGAGATGAGAGTTTGTACACTTCTTGTCTTCATATCTTTGGTCGTAAAATTGTATATTTCCAGCAGATCTGGGGGTGAAATCCAACTATGATAGCAATGGGAAACTCAACTTGTAATGGTTTATAAACGTTTGTGACCCTGATATTTTATTTTACCTCTGTTCCTCTTCTAAGAGCCAGAAGCAATGACATCCAATCCCCATCACCTTCTATTCATTGTCTTATCCACTACTCAGTTCTCTGTTATATGTTTCAGAATGACATTTTGCAAAATCAGTATTAACCAATCCTGGAATAATGGATCTAGGGAGAACGGATAAGGGAGCATACAAGTTTTGAATCTGCTTCACCATGTAATATAGGGACGTGGTGGCTCAGGGACTAAGATGCTGAGCTTGTTGATTGAAAGGCCGGCAGTTTGGTGGTTTGAATCCCTAGTGTCACATAACAGAGTGAGCTCCCATTACTTGTCCCAGCTTCTGCCAACCTAGCAGTTGGCATGTAAAAATGCAAGTAGAAAAATAAGAACCACCTTTGGTGGGAAGGTAATAGTGTTCTGTGCGCCTTCGGCATTTAGCCATGCTGGCCACATGACCATGGAGACATCTTCAGACAGCGCTGGCTCTTCGGCTTCGAAACAGAGATGAGCACTGACCCCTAGAGTCAGAAATGACTAGCACATATGTGCGAGGGAAACATTTACCTTTACCTTATCCCATGTAAGTTCCTCCTCTTGTGGTGTTTAGATAGCAACCATCTAAGGCAGGGGTGTCAAACTCGTCATGGAGTCATCATGTGATGTATCGTGACTTTTCCCCCTTCACTAAACCAGGTGTGAGCATGGCCAGTGCGTGACACATCTGGCCCATGGGCTGTGAGTTTGACACCTCAATCTAAGGATACTTGGGCCAGAGCTGAGGTTAGGGCAGTAGCAGTAGATCAGGAATGGGGGAGATGAAAGATCATCTCCCCCATTATTCACCTGGTGAGTCCTTCCAAAGACTGGAATAGTAGTTGTGTGGTTAATTTCATTTGTATTGATGACTGTGAGAAGGAAAGAGAGGAAGAAAATCCTCCCATTTCACTCCTGGTTGCATGAGCATGGCTTAGAAAGGGGCAGTTTCTTCTCTTCAGATTTTACTAGCCATCAGTATTCAGGTTGCCTTCTTCAACAGTCCTTTTTTTTTACATCTGTATGATCTACTGTTGCAGTAGATCTATATGATCTACTGCAACAGCCCACAAACCTTTGGACACCAGGGACTGGGTTCATGGAGAGAAGTTTTTCCATGGACCAGAGGAGGCATGATTCAGTGATGGGTTCCTACCGGTTCAACCTGTTCGGCTGAACCAGTAGTGGTTTGGTGGCCTGGGTCACTGGAACCAGCAGCAACCCACGCCTGCCACCCACCCACCCCAAACCGGTTCTCTGGGCAACTGCAGAGACACCGCCATCTTGTTTTTCAGTTCTGTGCATGCGCAGAACAATTTTAATTAGACTGCACATGCGCATCCAGCACGCATCAAGCACGCACATGAGACAACCAACAGTGGTGCCTGCCAGAACCCACCCCTGGTGTTGTTTCATGTGCTGCTTGTATCCTGTGGATGGGGCAGCCTGGCTTCTGGCTCGGTGCCTGTACATGGACATGAGTTGGGGACCCCTGATCTAGTGGGTTCTAATATGTGGGATTTGTTTGATTTGGAAATAGCAGACTCAATTAATTTAAAATTGTTGTAAAATTGATTTTGGGGTGATATTATAGAAAACCAGGTCACCATGGCTCATTTAAAAAATACACCTATATTTAAAACAGACCATGGCTTAATGCAAAATATTAAATCAACTAATGAGACTCATTTTCAAGAGAGCACGTATAGGAGCATGTGCAATCTTAAGCACATGCACCTGGGAATAAATTCTATTTAATTCAACATGGTTGCTTTAGAATAGATTTATACAGGATTGTCCTTTAATTTCCCTAAATAAGTTTTCTTAGCTAAACAGCCACCTAATGCTAGAAAATCTAAATTCTACCTCTTTTCACCAAATGCTATGAATTTTTCATATTCTATTTTCAGAACAATTTCAGCATATCATATTTTATCATTTGAATTGTAAAGATGTAGAAGTCTTCACTTTTTTTTTTTTTGCAAAGTAAAATATTTGAGAAGCAGCAGCAGCAGCTGACACAATTTGGTATAGTTAAAGAACCCACGAAGACTTTTTCAGAGAGTGGATAAGCTTCTTTCTAGCTCCCTATATTCATTTAAACATAGAAGTGAGAATTTGCTTCCAGGAGCAAGGTGCACTCCAGAATAAAATGTTTCCCCCACAATTACCCAGTCTAAAATGTATATATCTTCATCAAGGCACACCTGTTTATATGTGGAATGAAAGGCGAGATGGATTGAGAGGATAAACACTTGGCTCTCTGAAGATAGACTGAAAGCTTTTAGAGGGGAATTGTGCTTTACTTTTTCAATTCTGCTGGGTATCATTAAGGGAAGCTGTTAGTTATGTAGACACTTCGAGTTTAGCACTGTGTTGCATCCTGGTAGCTGCTATTTCAACAGGGAACATCAAAAAGACATAAAACTGAATGCTCCTTCAGGGTGTGAGAAATGTTCCAAGGTTGGTCCCATTCACAAGGTTTCATTTTCCTGCACAGCCTGATCCACACGAATATGTTAGCAAACTGAAAATGTGGATTGATGAGATCTGTGCAGACGTTGGCACAGGATTAGGACTTGCGATATTCTTGAGCCTATACCAGGCTTATAAATCAAGTCCTCCCACGTTACAGCTTTGGAAAAAGAAAAGAAAAAAGCTAAGAAATGACACGAGTGTTGCATTGATCCACTTAAACCAGATGCTTCTGTGCCATATGTCTGGTACGGTGGGAGAGTGGATGTTGTTTTAGCATCTGGAGCTTTGGCAGACACAGCCAAGTTAATTTGACTCCTGAGGCCCCAAATCCATAAGCAATCGTCCTACCGCCTGACAGTAGAAATATGACATTAATAAATGTAATAAGAACCATTTGCTTTCTTTGACACTCTTAAGCAGTTGCCCAGGGTGGCTTAACTTCCCCCGTCTAATGAAGGAATTGGGCTTGCTCATCATTACAGAAGTTCCTTCCACGTGTGGCCTGAGGTGCAAATGGCCCATTGCTGTGTATGAGCTTCCGACCATATAAAGAAGTGGCAATGGCTGAAGGGTGGCAAACAGATGTTATTTGCCATTCAGCTCTAATTTACTGTATCAATTATTAAAGAATCCCCTTGCGCCCTTCCATCTTTGATAGCCTTGTGGTGTGAGGAGCAAGTCAATGGCTAAGCTAATTGCAATAAGCAGAAGTGGTATTTAATGCACTGGACACTTTCAACTGCAAAGTAGTTCCAATTAGAGTTTGTAAGTGATGTGACAGCAGTTTGCCGAGCCCTAAAATAGTCCCTCGTTTGTCAAAGCTTATGGCAGCTTTCTGATCATCTCCCCAGCCACAGGACCTGAAAGTACCTTCAAAAAGCTTCCTTTCATTGATCTTTAGTCAGATGCCGACTGAAAGGCAGACGGCTCTGCCAGAAAGAAGACAGATAGGTGCTGCACCATCATGAGAAATGTCATTCGCTTAATGAAAGAGGGGGACCTGTTTGTGATTTAGGTGGACATTTGTGTCTATGGATGCCCACCCACACAACATAGGTACAGAAGCCAGACACGTTCAGTGAAATGGAAGTTCAACTTTTAAGATGAAAACCAAGGATGTTTTATGCTCTTTACATTAGGCATAGCCCCACTGAATCAAGGGGATTTACTCTGAGTAGGCATATTTGCAAAATTGCAGCACTAGGGCAGGGGTGGGTTCCTGCCAGTTCTAACCTCTTCTGTAGAAGAGGTTCCACAAATCTACAGTGCCGTTTAGAACCGGTTCCAGCTCCCTCCCTCCCCCCGCCCGTCCGCACATCATCAAGATGAAGAGCAAGAGGAGAAATTCTGGGAGCTGAAGTCCACAAGTCTTAAAGCTGTCAAGTTTGAACACCCCTGGGTTTTTTTTTTCTAAAGGGTTAGGGGTGCAAGGGTCTTGTAACTTGACAGTTTTAAGACTTACGTGCTTCAAATGCCAGAGTTTCTGAAGCAACATTTTGGTTGCTAAGCAAGAGCGTTGTTAAGTAAGTTGCAACACATTTTACAAGTTGGCCACACCCACCCAGTCACATGACTGCCAAGCTACTCCCACCCAGTCACATGGCTGGCAAGCCACTCCCACCCAGTCACATGGCCGGCAAGCCACTCCCACAAAGCAGGCCACGCCTACAGAAGAGGTTATAAAATTTTTTTGAAACCCACCACTGCACTAGGGTTACCATTAAAGACAAGAGCACTTCTCAGTAGATTTGCATAATCTTACATGCATAATAATTGGATCCCGAGGTCTTCGTGGAGTCATAATCATAATTACATTCACATGGATATAGATTTTACTGAGAGTTCACTTCAGGGTTTAAAATATGAAATTATTTTAAGATTGATTGTTTACAGCATTCTACTTTAACATGGTGCTTTGAGCTGCGTTTGGCTTCAAGTCACATAATCCCATAATGGGAGAAGAACCCATGTTGAATGTTGAAACCTAACACATCTGGAGCCATCAGTTGAAAAGATTTAGAGGGTAGAACTATACGTTGCTCCAGGTTAATATATGAAAGTTGCAATGGATTCCAGTATCTATAGAACCTAGCAGACACATTGTCTTTTTCACAAAACCATAGGAGATGATGATGATGATGACGATGATAATGAAAGAGGTGAGATTTTCATTCTCAAACACTAATGTAGCTCTGACACTACGTACCATACTTTATGAGATGGACATTCCTTTTCTTTCAATATACCACCCTGTGTAACTATTGTATTTTATTTTTTTATTAAATTTATACCCCGCCCTTCTCCTTGTTAGGACCCAGGGCGGCGCACAGGCATCTTAAAAACACAAAATACAATAAATATCAATTAAAATGTAATTAAATTCATTAACCCGTGCTAAAAACCCAATATTAAAAACCCTACCAAATTACAAATTTCCTTAAAAAGTCAGAAACGGGGGGCTATCCTAGGCCGGCTTGTTGGAATAAGTACGTCTTAAGACGTTGGCGGAAGAGGCGGAGGTCCAAGATTGTGCGAAGGTCGGGGGGTAGGTCGTTCCAGAGGGCCGGGCCCGCCACAGAGAAGGCCCTTCCTCTGGGTGTCGCCAACCGGCATTGCACGGCCGACGGCACCCGAAGAAGACCCTCTCTGTGGGAGCGGATCGGGCGAAGGGATGTATGGGCCAGGAGGCGGTCTCGTATATAGCTAGGCCCCGAGCCATGGAGCGATTTAAAAATGGTCATCAGTACCTTGAAGCGCACTCGAAAGGCCACAGGCAGCCAGTGCAGCTCGCGCAGGAGAGGTGTTACGTGGGTTTGCCTTGAGGCACCCATAATCACCTGCGCGGCCGCATTCTGTACTAACTGTAGCTTTCGAGTGCACCTCAAGGGAAGCCCCATGTAGAGAGCGTTACAGTAATCCAGCCGGGACGTCACAAGTGCTTGAGTGACTGTGCGAAGGGCTCCCCGGTCCAGTAAGGGGCGCAACTGGCGTATCAGGCATACCTGATAGAACGCCCCCCTGGCCACGGCTGCCACATGGTCCTCCATGGACAGCCGGGAATCCAGGAGGACGCCCAAGTTGCGCGCCCTCTCCACGGGGGCCAGTTGTTCGCCCCCAATGGCCAGAGTTGGACTTATCTGGCTGAACCGGGGTGCCGGAAACCACAGCCACTCGGTCTTGGACGGGTTGAGCTTGAGTTTGTTACTACCCATCCAGATCCGTACGGCCTCCAGACACCGGGACAGCACCTCGACGGCATCGTCGGGGTGGTTTGGGGTGGATATGTACAACTGAGTGTCATCAGCGTACAGATGGTATTCCACCCCAAAACCACGGATGATCTCACCCAGCGGCTTCATGTAGGTGTTGAACAGGAGTGGCGAGAGGACCGACCCCTGAGGAACCCCACATGTGAGGGGCCTCGGGGACGACCTCTGCCCCCCTGCCAACACCCATTGCGACCGACCAGAGAGGTAGGATGAGAACCACCGTAGAACCAACCCCCCCAATCGGTGCAATAAGATACCATGGTCGATGGTATCGAAAGCTGCTGAGAGATCTAATAGGACAAGGATAGAGGAACAACCTCTATCCCGTGCCCTCCAGAGATCATCCACCAACGTGACCAATGCCGTCTCAGTGCTGTGCCCGGGCCGGAAGCCGGACTGGCGCGGGTCTAGATAATCAACTTCCTCCAGATGACGGGGAAACTGTTGAGCCACCACACTCTCGACAACCGTCACTAAAAAGTGAAGGTTGGAGACGGGACAATAGTTCTCTAACAGAGCCGGGTCCAGGGATGGCTTCTTGAGGAGGGGCCTCACCACCGCCTCTTTCAAGACGGTGGGCAAATACCCCTCACTCAGAGATGAATTCACAATGCCCTGGGGCCAGCCTCGTGTCACCTCCCAGGATGCCAGTACAAGCCAGGAGGGGCACGGGTCCAATAAACATGTGGTGGCTCTAAGGTTCCTCCGCAACCTGTCCATATCCTCGGTAGTAACAAAGTCGAACTCCTCCCAAGGTGTAATCTCAAGACCAGCACCGGACGCCACGACCGGACCACTAGTGGAGGGCAACTCATTCCGAATCTGAGTGATTTTGTCCTGCAGGAAAACTCCAAATTCCTCTGCTCGACCCTGCAGAGGGGCTTCCCGCGGCCTCAAGTGAAGGAGGGAGCGGGTCACCCCAAACAGGGCGGCAGGGCGGTTTTCCGCGGACGCGATAAGGGTGGCACAATACTCCCATTTGGCCACTCTTAGCGCCACTAAATAAGTCCTAATATGGTCTCTCACTAGTGTTCGGTCAGATTCGGATCGAGAAGATCTCCACCTACTCTCTAGGCGTCTCTTGCGGCGTTTCATCTCCCGAAGCTCCTCAGTGAACCAAGGAGCCTGGGTGACTCGACGCCGCATGAGAGGCCGCAAGGGCGCGACTCGGTCCAAGGCCCCCGTGGCCGCACTATACCATGCGGCCACTAGGTCCTCAGTCGAGCCGTGGGACAGGGACACAGGTACTGGCCCAAGCTCCCTCTGGAACCTTTCCGGGTCCATCAGGCACCTGGGGCGGAACCAACTCGGTGTCTCCGGTTCCGCCTCCCCGCGGTGGGGTGTGACGGTTGGAAAGTCTATCCGAAGGAGAGAGTGATCTGTCCATGACAAGGGTAAGATGACTAAATCCCCTGTTCCAAGATCACTAATCCAGTGTCCAGAGACAAAAATCAGATCCAGCGCGTGTCCTCCCTTGTGAGTGGGGCCCTGAACTACTTGGGTCAGGTCCATGGCCGTCATGGAAGCCATGAACTCCCGAGCCACCTCGGATGTTTCGCCCGCCGATGGCAGGTTAAAGTCCCCCATGACCATAAGTCTGGGGGTCTCCACCGCCATTGCGGCGATCACCTCGAGTAGCTCGGGCAGGGCTGCTGTTACATAGCGGGGAGCCAGGTATACAACTAGCAAGCCCAACTGCCTCCCTAGGCCCCACTTCATGAAGAGGGACTCACAGCCCGTCGTCTGAGGCACAGTGGTCTCCTTCGGCTCCAGACTTTCCTTAACAATAACCGCCACCCCCCCACCCCTGCCTAGGGCCCTAGGTTGATGAAATGCACGGTAACCTGGTGGGCACATTTCCACGAGGGGTAGACCCCCCTCGGGGCCCAACCAGGTCTCCGTAATTCCCACCAGGTCCGGGTCCCCTCTGACACAAGGTCATTTATGAGGGGAGCTTTTTTCACCACGGACCTGGCGTTGCAGAACATCAACCTAGGGCCCCGGTTCTGTAATCCCTGACCGCCTAGCCTACGAGTGGAGCACAGGGGGTTGGGGCACACGATCGCTCATAACCAGCGACCACGAGCCCCAGACCCACGATGGACATCCTGTCTCCCACCGCTCCTGCCCCTCCCTAAGACCAACCGAATGGGACGGCCCTCAACAGAGATGACCCCTGATCCCCCCTCCCTAATAGACTCCTCCTTTATCACACTTCCGCCAGCCGGCCCCATAACTTGACCCCCCTCTGACTGAGTGAACCCTCCCCCCATCCCAGAACCCCTTAAAAGCCTAATTAAAAATTTGCATTAAAACCCCCTTAGTTTGCGCCTCGCCCACCTCTCTGGATCTATCAATCCATCCTCGAGGTGGGCCCGTGTTAGACCAGGGGGCCAGGCCTGCGAGAGTGGAAGCTCCCGCAGGCGGAGAAGGTCTAACCTAGAGTATGACGGCATCCTTGGGCCTCACAGGCATTTAAAATGATAGAAGGTGTAGAAGCTACAGGAACTTTGGGGGCAAGCGATCATGAAATACTGGAATTCAACATTATGCAAACAAAAGTAGTTGAACAAAGTCAAACTAGAGTCTTAGACTTCAAGAGAGCTAATTTCAATAAACTCAGAGAGAGCTTGGGAAGGATTCCATGGATGAGAATCCTCAAGGGGAAAACAACTCAAGAAGCTTGGGAAATTTTGAAAAATGAGATTATAAAAGCCCAGTCCAGCGCAATACCAATGAAGAAGAAAAATAACAGTTCCCAAAAGAAACCAGCATGGCTGCATAAAGAACTCTCTGACAAATTGAAAGACAAAAAGGATAAATATAAAAAGTGGAAAAAGGGGGACATAACCAAGGCAAAATATCAGCAAATAGCCCGAGCCTGTAAAGATGAAGTGAGGAAAGCTAAGGCTCACAATGAAGAAAGGCTTGCCAAAAAAGTAAAAAATAACAAAAAAAGCTTCTTCCAACATGTTAAAAATAAGAAAAAAGTTAAGGAAACAATTGGTCCACTGCTGGGAGAAAATGGCAAGAAGATGATAAGCAACAGGGAGAAAGCAGAACTATTTAACTCTTTTTTTGCATCTGTCTTTACACAAAGGGATAAAACAGTCCAATCAATCAAAAACAGCACCACAAATATCAGATTAGGAACACAAGTTGAAATAGGGAAGAAAATGGTAAGTGAGCACCTGTCTGCCCTGGACGAATTCAAATCACCAGGACCGGATGGATTACACCCCAGGGTTCTGAAGGAACTGGCAGACGAGATCTCAGAACCACTGAACTATATCTTTCAGAGATCCTGGAGCACCGGGGAACTGCCAGAAGACTGGAAAAGAGCAGATGTGGTTCCCATCTTCAAAAAAGGGAAAAAAAACAGATCCAGGAAACTATAGACCCATCAGCCTGACCTCAATACCAGGAAAGATTCTGGAAAAGATAATTAAACAACAAATAAGTGAACACCTAGAAGCAAACAAAGTAATAGCCAAAAGCCAACATGGGTTTGTCAAAAACAGATCATGCCAGACGAATCTAATTGCATTCTTTGACAAAGTAACAAAATCAGTGGACCAGAGGAATGCTGTTGATATAATTTACCTGGACTTCAGTAAGGCATTTGATAAAGTAGACCATAACCTACTATTAGATAAAGTAGAAAATTGTGGGTTAGACAGCAGCACCACCAAATGGATTCGTAACTGGCTGACCAACCGCACTCAACGTGTAGTCCTCAATGGAACTGCATCTACATGGAAGGAAGTATGCAGTGGAGTCCCCCAAGGCTCTGTTTTAGGCCCAGTACTCTTTAACATCTTCATCAACGATTCGGATGAGGGGATAAATGGGGAACTCATCAAATTCGCAGACGACACCAAGCTGGCAGGAATAGCCAACACTCCAGAAGATAGGCTTAAGATACAGAAGGATCTAGACAAACTTGAACATTGGGCACTGTCTAATAAAATGAAATTCAATTGTGAAAAAAGTAAGGTCCTACATATAGGCAAGAAAAACCAAATGCACAAGTACAGTATAGGTGGTACCTTGCTCAATAGTAGCAACTGTGAGAGGGATCTCGGAATCCTAATGGACAACCATTTAAATATGAGCCAGCAGTGTGCAGCAGCTGCCAAAAAAGCCAACACAGTTCTAGGCTGCATCAACAGAGGGATAGAATCTAGATCGCGTGAAGTGTTAATGCCACTGTATAGTGCCTTGGTAAGGCCACACTTGGAATACTGCATACAGTTTTGGTCGCCACGATGTAGAAAAGACGTGGAGACTCTGGAAAGAGTGCAAAGAAGAGCAACCAAGATGATTAGAGGACTGGAGACTAAGACATATGAAGAACGGCTGCAGGAGCTGGGTATGTCTAGTTTGATGAAGAGAAGGACCAGGGGAGACATGATAGCAGTGTTCCGATATCTCAGAGGGTGCCACAAAGAAGAGGGAGTCAAACTTTTCTCCAAGGCACCTGGGGGCAGGACAAGGAGCAATGGGTGGAAACTAACCAAGGAGAGAAGCAACTTAGAACTAAGGAGAAATTTCCTAACAGTAAGAACAATTAACCTCTGGAACAGCTTGCCTCCAGCAGTTGTGAATGCCCCAACCCTGGAAGTCTTTAAAAAGATGTTAGACAGCCATTTGTCTGAAATGGTATAAGATTCCTGCCCATGCAGGGGGTTGGACTAGAAGACCTACAAGGTCCCTTCCAACTCTGCTATTGTATTGTATTGTATTGTATTGTAAAAGGAGGAACTAAGATGTTAAAACTAAGATGTTAAAAAAGCAGCAAGTCAGAATAACATAAAATGGTGACAATACAAGCTGAAATTATGATGGAATTATAATGCGGGGAGGTAGGAAGCTGTTTAAGACACACATGGAAAATGGGGAAAAAAACTGTCCAGCCAAGGGAGGGGAAGATAGGGGGGGGGAAGGTGGAAAAGATAGAGTCCAAAACCACATGGAGGGAGAATGGACCCGAGCCCTCTATTGAGTCAATAACTCGGCGGCTGGCTCAAGTTCATTTCCCCCCCCCCCCATAGTCTGGAATGGTCTTGTTTATCCAGTCTCTGCCTCCCTGGGTCCATAAATCCATGGTTCGGCCTGTAGACTGTCACATGTCTTGATGTAAAAAACGCCCAGCTTGACCTCCATGTTCGTATCCAGCGTCCTGCACCCCGGCTACCCGGCCTACCTCCTCTCCAAACCAAGCCGGTATGCCGGGGCAGATCTCCAACGGCCCCGGCTGATCCCATTGCCGGGACCAATCTTGGGATGCTTCCCCCAGCGCCGATCTTCCGCTGGGCTGGGCGGCCATACCACACTGCCACCACCATTTGCCGCCGCCATTCGCCCCTCGCCACTCGTCGCAGCCCCGCCATTCCAACTCAGGCCGCCAGGCCGCGCTGGGGCCGCGCCGGTCCGCACCAGGCCGCCACCGCCATTTGCCACCGCTAGCCGCTCGCCGCCCGCCACCGCTCACCACTCCCTGTAGCCCGCTGCTCTTTTTCGGGCTATCCGGCCGCGCTGGAGCTGCTCGCCGCTCGCCACCGCCCGCTGATTGTTCCGGGCTGCCCACGCTGAATCTGCCCACGCTGAGGGCCGCGCAGGAGGCCGCGCTGGGGCCGCGCCAGGCTCGACCAGGCCGCTCCACCTCTCCGTCACTTGCCGCGGTCGCCCGAATCTCCCGCCTCCACCGTCACCCACACTCACACCAAAACTCGCCTGGGGGGACGGCAGGGCATCAGGCTTGCTGGATCGGCCCTCAAAGTTGGTCAAGGGGGCCGGCAATGTCCTCCAGAGCCATCAGAAACCTCCGGGGATGAACGCCCTCACAGTTCCGACGCCATTCTCCTCGCGCATGCGCAAACCATCATATTAATCTACAAGTAGACAACATCATATTTCCAATTAGATTCAGAGCCCAGTGAATATAACCAATAGTGAAGAATACAGGTACTGTGTTTCCCTGAAAATACGACAGGGTCTTACTTTTTTTGACCCATGAAATATGGCCTTGGGCTTATTAGAGGAGGGGGGCTTATTGCTTTGGGGTCACCGGGCGGTTGCTCCCTTGTGAACGGGCTCCCGAAGAGTCGGACACAGCCTTAGGGGCGAAGCAGCGATGAAGTGACCATGCTCACGAGCAGCCACCCGGCAAACCCCCTCTCCAGCTGGGCAGAGCACCATTCACTGACCTAGGGAGTATCCCTAATGTGCCAAGCCATGTGGCGCTCAGCTCCCGCGGCTTGGCACATTCGGGATACCCCCTAAGTCAATGCATGGAGCTCTGTCCGGTTTGGAGAGGGGGGGGGTTGCGCGAGCGCCTGTTCTGCCCCCAGCTTCCATGCCTCCCAGCCTCACCATGCCCTTGGCCAGCTCTCCTTGCAGGACTAGGGCACCGCCGCTGCCGCAGCTGAGTAAAACTTCTTCTCCAGCTTCCAAAGTCCGGAACTCAGCTCCCGATTCTTCTAGCAGCAGCTGCTCTAGGAGTGTGTTCTATGGTTATGGGCAGTCTTCCGGCAGCCTGCCCATAACCATAGAACACACTCCTAGACCGGTCACTGCTAGAAGAATCGGAAGCCGAATTCCAGACTTTGGAAGCCGAAGAAGAGTTTTTTGGCGATGGCTGTGCCCTGCAAGGAGAGCTGGCCAAGGGCATGGTGAGGCAGGGATGCATGGAAGCTGGGGCGGATCATGCGCTCATGCAACCCTCCTCTCCAGCCAGGCAGAGCTCCATGCATTGATCTAGGGCCGTGATGGCGAACCTATGGCACGCATATGTCAACTCCAGGGCACATGCGTGTGCTGGCTGGTAAATTTTCAGCCTTGTTTTTGGCCATTTTTCGCCCTCCGGAGGCCCACCGGAAGTCAGAAAATGGGCCATTTCTGATAGGGTGGGGAAGCCATTTTCACCCTCCTCAGGCTCCAAGAAAGCCATGCGTGCATGCATGGGGCAGCAAGGGGGGAGGGGTCATGCATGCACATGCAGGGGGCATTAAATTATGGGGTGGGCATGTGAGTGCGTGCAATTGCATGTGCGTGTGCTTTTGGCACTCGAAGTGAAAAAGGTTTGCCATCACTGACCTAGTGGGTATCCCGAATGTGCCAAGCCGCAGGAGCTGGGGGTGGGCAGAGCGCCACATGGCTTGGAGCCTTAGGGATACTCCCTAGGTCAGTGAATGGTGCTCTGCCTGGCCGGAGGGGGGGGGTTCCAGGGGGCTTATTTGCAGTGGGGGGCTTACATTTTTGCCCACAAGGAAAAATGTGGCATGGCCTTATTAACGGGACATGTCGTAGTTTCGGGGAAACATGGTAGTTATCAATTTACAGTGGTAATTGGGATTGAAATTTCCATTGTTTTTTTTTTTTATATTGAAAAAGTTTTATTGGTTTTACATTTTTTAACAGGATAAGGTAATGGTTACAAAGAAATTTTGAGAGCATTCACGTCAGAGTCATCGGACCTTCCGAGACCTCAAAATACACATTAAAAAAGTTAACATAGAAAACATTTTCCATACCACTGCAAGTTGAAAGCAAGTACATTTACCTAAATTCTCCCTTCCATGCTGTCAGACATTTACAAAAAGTCCGGATAGAAATATTATGCAAAATTGTTCAGGAAAAAATCAAGGCAAAGTTATTTTTTTGATCTAAGTCTTTTGGCTATTGTATCTTCTTTCTCTCCTCCCTGGCCCCCCGCAGGCGGAGCCGTGGCCCCCTCCGTCCCCCCTGGATCTTCCCCCAGGGCAGAGGAATGTTTTTTAAGAAAGGCTTCCGCCTCAGCAACTGTTTTAATCCTCACTCTTCCTCCTTCCCAGAACACCAGCATCCCTTCAGGTGTCATCCACTTGAACCAAATCCCGTGATCAAACAAGGTTTTAGACAAGAAGGAAAATTTCCTTCTTGAATCTCTAATTTTTCTAGGGATCTGCTTCAAGATAGTGACCGTTTCTCGATGATAAGTTAAAGGTTTCTCTCTCTGCGCTTTCAGGATTTCCTCTCTGGTTGACCTTCTAACAAATTTCACATGTATCTCTCTAGGGACTTCATTCATCCTGGCATATGCAGAGTTAATTCTATAGGCTAGGTCAATGTCCCCCCTGATCTCATCCTTAGGTTTTTGTAAATAGTCTGCTAAAATTGTACTCATAAGATCAGGCAGGCATTCACCAGAATCCTCAAGAACATTCTGAAATCTCAAAAAATATGTCATTCTTTCCATATCTATCCTAGACACACGCCCATTTATTTCCCCCACCTCATTAGAAACATTTTTAATCTCTCCCTTAGCCCCCTCCAACCCTCCTTCCAATTCTTCATTCTTCTGTGTATTCTCCAACACTTGCTTCCGGGTATCCAATAGTTCCTTTTTAAAAGTACTATTTTCAGCCCTCTGGGCCTTTATTTCTGATATCAAAGTCTGCATAGAGGTTTCAAGAGAAGCCATCCTTTGTTCCAAATTTACAAGTGCTGCTTCTTGTGCCATGGTTAAAAGTTAGAGTCACTGCCACCAAGATGGCGTTTTCCGGGTGGGGCTGGTGGGGCAGATCAGGAGCTCAGTTCAGTTCAGGGCCGTGAAGTTGCAAACAATTCAGAAACCAAAAGAGACACAATTTCCCAAGTCAGCAAATAGTAATAACGAAGGTATTCCAAAGAAGAAATCACAAATCCATCAAGAAATTTTTTTTCCAAAATGAAATTTCCATTGTTAATTGAGGTATGTCTAGTTTAATGAGAGGGGGAGACATGATAGCAGTGTTCCAATATCTCAGGGACTGCCACAAAGAAGAGGGAGTCAAACTATTCTCCAAAGCACCTGAGGGCAGAATAAGAAACTAATCAAGGAGGGAAGCAACTTAGAACTGTGGAGAAATTTCCTGACAGTTAGAACAATTAATCAGTGGAACAGCTTGCCTCCAAAAGTTGTGAATGCCCCAACACTGGAAGTCTTCAAAAAGATGCTAGATAGCCATTTGTCTGAAATAGTATAGGGCTTCCTGCCTGGGCAGGGAGTTGGACTAGATGACTTCCAAAGTCCCTTCCAACTCTGCTATTGTATTGAGGTGATCATAAAACGAGGATGTGTGAGAAGCCAAAGACTGGTGATAACCACCATTCAACGTCATTGTAACTTCAAACAGTTGCTGAACAGTTGTGAGCCAAGAACTGCCTATACGTATTCTCAAATACTTGGAAGGCAGCAAGGTAGCCCATTTTATACTTGTTATTATGGAATGAGAAGCTGTGAGACTAGGCTGAAGCTGCCATGCCTAAAGACTTTTGTCTTTAGGCGTGTAAGCAGGATGGACAAAAAGCCAAAAATGCTATCTAAAAAAAATCCCTTCTGGAGATAGATAAGAAGGAACTAAGTCATTAAAGAAATGAAGGAAAGATGTCATCTGAACCAGACACCTGGGCAGCTCCTCCCCAAATGCCATCAACAACTACCAGATATGAAAATCAATGAATCAAGAGTGTGTATACACACACACACACACACACACACACACACACACACACACTGTGTTTCCCAAAAATAAGACAGGGTCTTATTTTCTTTTGACCCCTGAAATAACCGCTTGGCCTTATTTTTGGGGAGGTCTTATTATTTTTGAGGTGCAGGAGGTGGTGAGCGTGGTCACCTCATTGTTGCTGCTGTGTTGCAATATTTTCAGGGAGGACTTATTTTCAGGGGAGGGTTTATTATTCGGGGAGTTGTAACCAGTAAAGTCTTTCTGTTACTTTTGCTGCTAATTTTAAATTTAATGGGTCCAGTTGTGCCTCAGTGCAGCTAGTCCTTGACTTACAACCACAATTGGGCGCAGAATTTCTGTTGTTAAATGAGACATTTGTTAAGTGAGTTTTGCCCCATTTTACAACCTTTCCTGCCAGAGTTGTTAAGTGAATCGCTGCAGTTGATAAGTTAGTACGCCAGTTGTTAAGTAAATCTGGCTTCCCCATTGATTTTGCTTGTCAAAAGACGGCAAAAGGGAATCCCATGAGTCCGGGACACAACAACCGTCCTAAGCATGAATCAATTGTCAAGCACCTGAATCTTGATCACATGGGGATGCTACATGGGGATGCTACAAAGATCGTAAGTGTGGAAAATGGTCGTAAGTCACTTTTTTAAAGTGCCGTTGTAACTTTGAACGGTCACTAAATGAACTGTTGTAAGTCGAGGACTACATGTATTCAGTTGAAGTGTACTCTGAGTGTCAATGAGTGATGGTAAGCTGAACCTGAGAGTAAGTGTAACACAGCAAGAAGGGAAGAAGGTATGATTGCCTTTCAAAACAGCTGTCTTTTCTGGCAGGTCACGTTTGACCCTAACGCTAACTTAAATAAATAAAAGAATCTAGAATTTCCTGTTTATCTCAGTCATAGATAGCTTTGAACGATGCCTCTACACTCAAGAAACTAAACTTGCAAGAACAAATGCAAAGAGACATTACAATATACAGGATAATACCATGTGGGAGGTTATTGTCTTCTCTGTGTTTTTTGGGGTTAGGAATCTAAGACCTTGGTCCTTCTCATTATTCTAGCTGTGCAAAGAGACCTAGAACAGGATGTTGTTAACTTACATTCCTTGGCAAATCTTCCCCAGACTGTCAGAATGGTGCAAACGAGGCTAGAATATAAATGGGAACCAAATCCTCGGTGTTACTGAGTTGACAGTTTTCTCTGCAGAATGTGGGTTTTTCTTTTTCTGTAAATAATTTACTTGGATTTTTGACCTGCTAACATTCGTGCTGTAATATAATGTAAATAGCATAGGCAAGCGCTGAATATTCTCGCTATCTTTTCAAAAGAACCGAGATCTTAAGAACATGCCGCAGAGTTCTAAAGCTCAGGGTTTGATGCCACAGGGAATTGGCAAGAAATCAGGTCAGAATGTGAGTCAGATGTAATACTGAGTGGGTACTAATAGGCTGAAACAGGAATGAGCCTCATCTTATCACTTCTTACACGTCAAATTAGTCTGCTGGCAAATGGGGTTATGTACTAGGAATCTTATCCCCCCTGAAATTATTTTGGTTCCTTTCTTTGAGGGTCACCTTGTGTGTTTTCCCTCTTGCAAACAGAGAAGGCAGAAAAAATACTTTATTTCGATCTGTTTATTTATTTGCGTCCTACCTTTATTATTTTTTACAAGTAACTCAAGGCAGCCAACATATCCAACAACGTTCCTCTTCCTATTTTCCCCACAACAACAAAGCTGTGAGGTGGGCTGGATTGGAGAGAGAGTTACCCAGATGGCTTGCATGTCTGAAATGTGACTTGAACTCATAGCGTTCCCTGTTCGTACCTACTGCTAGACCAGTGGTGAAATCTTAATTTTTTTTACTGCTGGTTCTGTGGGCATGGTTTGGTGGGCGTGGCTATATAGCCGTTAACCTGGGGGATCAAAAGACAGAAACTCACTTTAACAATGTCCTGCTGGAGCAGGGTTGGACTAGATGCTGGAGCAGGGTTGGACTGAAGCTGCTTCTAGTGCCAGGTTTGTAGTCCTTCCTTCCTCTCCCCTCCCTCCCTCCCTCCCTCCCTCCCTCTCTTTCTCCTTCCTTCCTTCCTTCCTTCCTTCCTTCCTTCCTTCCTTCCTTCCTTCCTTTCTTTCTCAGCACCTCTCACCTTCCATTTTTGGCCTAGCAGGCCTCAGGGAAGCCTGCTGGGAGCAAAAATGGACACACACACACACACCCGCGTTTCCGGAGAACCTGTAGAAAAAATAATGCTTAAAAAGTAAAAAAAAATAAACCAAAGTTCCGAAGATCAGCTGTGCGACCTGCAATCATTGGAATGGGGTTTTTTTTTAAACTTTTTTTAGTATGTTTTTACTACTGGTTTGGGTGAACCAGCCCGAACCAATAGCATTTCACCCCTGCACGACTATAAATTTGTGTATATTCTCTGTGGGCAGATATTTAAGGCCTTATGCATGGGAAACACTGTTAGGCATGAACTACATTCCCCAAGTCTTAAGATAATCTTTTATCACAACGGTTCTTACTGGCTTCTTACACCAGATGATGGGCTATAGTTAGTTTGTTTTAATAACTACAATGGGAACTTGCATGTCCGCCAAACTGCCCACCTTTCTCATCGACAAGTTCAGAATCCTAGCCCCTGAGCCATCATGTCCCTGATGTGTGTTAGAATGTTTAAAAATTCAAAAATAGAAAAGGTCCTTTAGCCACATTCCAAAATTTAGAGAGTAAGTGCAATTTGGTTTAACCCTGTAGCCCCCTCCTTCTGGACAGTGATGGCTTCATTTCATTTTGGCTAGCTTTCCATAATCCACTGGAAATGAAATACCCAGATTTAACTGAATCAGAATTCTGGAGAGAATTTGTTTAAATCTCTAGACTGAGTTGTTGTGTTTTGATGAGGGAAGATGAGATCTCTAATAGAGAATGATCAACATAGCACCATCATTGTTTAGGGTGACACCCTCATTGTTTAGGCTGATGCTGTTAAAAATAAAAGAATGCAAATCTGTGAAATTCAAGCATCGAAAAGGAAGAAATTCATCTAGTTTGATGTCTATATAAAAGAATGGCATGCAAAAACCAGTTTGGAGAGTATTTCATTAGTTATTTTCTGTCTCAAATAACAATGAAGAATGCTTTGCAGTTGTGTGTACCACAATTTTTACATCGTCTTGGAGTTATTGTACTGGAAGTTAGATTCACATTCTGTATCTATCCATTCTTGTCTAGAAGGATCCATACTGTGATAACAAAGAAGACTATTTTTAAAAAAAACCTGATCAGCAGGAACAAAAATTTGAGTCCATGGGCCCAGTGAAGAATTTAATCTCTCATTTTAACTGATGGAGGTCTAGTGAAACTGGTGAACAGTTTTGGCTCTAAGGTAAGCTAAGGTCCTCGAAGACTAGGAAAATCTAGATGTACATACCTACAGTATAATACTGAGTGTGCCCTGCAGGAGTTTCTTTTTTTAAATCCCTGTGGGCAGGGAAACCCAGTTTCCAGCAGTATTTGACATGATGAAATAAAATATAATTCTCGACTTTTTAGCCAGGGTTCCCATGTGAATTATTGAAAGAGAAAATCTCTTATTTGTGCAAGTTTTATGGTTACATGTACTAAGTTGTTTGTTTGGGATGTCAGCTGGGAAAGGAAGGTTGCCCCGATGAAAATTGAGTTCTGCTTTTAGAGTTAAATATTTTTTTAAATGGACATAATGGCATGCAGTGATATTTACATAATGTTTACTTAGTTCATAAATGGAACATTGTACACTGGTGATTTGAAAGTAGAGATATTGGCTAGCACAAGTGGCAAGATTAGTTGGAAATGTATCAAGTCATCAGATAACAGTTTTGTAGTACTCTGGACAGCTCTGAAAAGCTAGATTAGAACTGATGCAAATAAAGAGGATTAAATATCTCATGTGATCTATGTCTTAGATAGCTCATTAGAGGTCCAGCTAAGATAGCCAAGAGTCAAAGATTGTGGAAACTATTATTTTTGTAGGGTAACAGTGGTATTCCTACTCTACTGAGTACAGGTTATCCTCAGCTTGCACACGGGGGACTAGAATTTCCATTGCTAAGTGAAAACAGTTGTTAAGTGAGCTGTGCCCTTTTTTTTGCTCTGCTAATTAAACAAATCACCATAGTCATTAATGGAGTTGCATTATTGTTAAATGAATCTAGTTACCCACGTTGACTTTGTCGGCTGGGAAGGTTGCAAACAGTGATCATGTGACCCCAAGATGCTGCAATTGTCATAGTAAATACCAATTGCCAGGTGCCAGAATTTTGATCACAAAACCATGGGGACACTGCAATGGTCATAAGTGTGAGGACCAATTATTAATCACTTTTTCCAGCAGCATTGTGACTGACTAAATGAATGATCATAAACCAAGAACTACCTGTCTAGTGTAGAAGAGTAGGACATTCTTTTTGTGCCTTTGTATAAATTAAATAAGGGACACCATGGCTCAGTGGTTAAGACACTGAGTTTGTCGATCAGAAAGGTCAGCAGTTCAGCGGTTCAAATTCCTAGAGTGAGCTCCCGTTACTTGTCCCAGCTTCTGCCAACCTAGCAGTTCGAAAGCATGTAAAAAATACAAGTAGAAAAATAGGAACCAGCTTTGGTGGGAAGGTAACAGCGTTCCGTGCGCCTTCATCAGTTAGTCATGCCAGTCACATGACCACTCTTTGGACAGCGCTGGCTCTTCGGCTTAGAAACAGAGATGAGCACCGCCCCCTAGAGTTGGGAATGAGTAGCACATCGGTGTGAGGGGAACCTTTTACCTTTAGATAAATTAAATCCATCTCTATATCATGTATATCTATATATATATCTGTATATATTTTCTGAAATAAAGGAATGGAAGAATGGAGCAACCCAAATTTATTATGATCTTTTTTTTTAAATTTTAATTCTCATTTATGCCTAGTAGCACTGGCCAGAAAATATAAGGATTGTACTGTGAAACATCTGAAAAGAATCAGTGCCGTAAACAATTTTGGGGCAAAACACATGTGAGTTGAATTTGAAAACAGCTCTCTGATGTGTCCCTAAAACCATTTCTACCCCTTCTCCCTTTCCTTCAGGCTTCACTTTTCTTTTCCACATATTTGTCCTGCTTTATAGCCTCCTCATGTATTGCCCGCCATCCCCAATTCTTAGAGAAGTTGGTTTGTTCTCATTGGCTACTTTTATTGACTTTTGCTCTCTGATCTTTTGTTGCGGTTTGCTTTGCCTCTCGCCAACCATTCCTTGCGAGTCTCGAGTCTCGGTATCCTTCTAACGCTTCTGCTTTTATTCTCCCTTTTCTCCTCACCCCCTCCCCTTCCACCTCTCCAGCTTCTCACTAAACTATGTTTCTCCCCATTTCTTTTTAGCTATACTACCGTTATGAATATTAATGGCCTCCTGTAAGGGCTATTATTTATGGCAGAAAAGACTGTCCTTTGATCTGTGGCTTTTTCTCCAGTACGTTAGGATGTCTGCAACTACAGCTGGCATTCCTTTTATCTTTGCATAAGTCTCCTTCTCTTCTCTCATTTCCATCTTTTCTTTTTACACTGTAGGTTCCATATACTCATAGATATACAGAGAGAGAGTGTAAGGGAGAGAGGGAGAGGGAGAGAGAATCTTTATCAGGCAATCTTCCTAAGCATGGCACACATATGGTGATTTCTATCCTTCAGACTGTTCCTGCAGAATCCCTAAAGGCACAAAACTATTCAGGTAGTGATGGTGGTGTGTAATTTGTTTTGTACTCAAGAATTCCTGCCATGCCCATATGTATTTAGACCACAGGCAAACCAAGTTGTCATAGAAACAAAGCATTTCATGAATAAATCAATCTATAACAAACTTGTAAACTTGAGAGGGACCACTGCATTTTAGCACGGAATCTTTTACATCCATAAATTAATAATGTTTTATAGCGAGCCATACATGGCATTACCCTTCTGCGTTTGTTTTGCCTCATTCTTTATTATTCTCTGGCCCTGTTCTAACTTTTTTGCTTTTATACGCCGTAGATCAATCTGTCAAGTGAAACAATAAAATCAAAACTGGTCTGATCAAGCAGGGCAAGATTTTTCCACCTCTCTTTCTTGGTGAGATTTTATGGGGAGGGAGGTTTGGTCTGATGTTAAAAATCAGGGGGGGGGGGAATGTTTCGACGCCCAACCGCTCGTTAGAGTTCCAACTGTCACTGGACCCCATAGTCACATTACAAAAATTTGGGCTGACCCACATTTACAACACCCCTCCTGTCACATACACACCCCGCTGCCCTTTCCAGATTATCTTCTTTATCATTTTCTTTACCTCAGAAGAAGCAGGAGTGCCAGGCAAACCATAGAGTGGAAGTGGCCCTAAGGAGCATGGAGCTTGAAGCAATATGGGACTTGCTGTGGATTAGGGTTTAATGGTGTTCTGGGACTTGCAGCTGGCCTGTATAGTTCCAACCCATAGTACCTGCTCCTGGCCCATAGCCTTCACCCACTGGTCTACTTGCCTGGGACTCCTTTTTCTTCCCAGATAGTGGTCATGTGAGATTCTCACTTAATGACCCACATTGATCCTGGGGTTTTACAATGATGACTGGGACAGCTGGCATTTCAATCGCTAAGCAATGTAGTCGTGTGATGTTGTGCTTTACAACTGCATCCCTTTATAATAGACATCCAAGTCTTGAATGCTGTCATAATCTGAGGACTACCTATATAAGAAGTTGCCATTCTAAGAGTTAAAACATTATTAGAAAGCAAATTTTGGAGCACATTTGGAGATTTTCTCATCACAGATTCATATATATATGAAACAGTATGTCTCCTCCCTTAATTGGGGCCTAATAACAGGTTGTTGTGAAACAATTACCTATACTAATATACCCTGTCTCAGCTGATGCAATAGGGGAGCCGGCTTGGCTAAATTGCTAGGCTCCTTGCCTGACATGCAACACAGCCCCGGTTCGAATCCCAGTAAAGGATGTGGCTAGCTGATGAGAGCTAATAAGCTCGAAATAGATCTATCCTGGTCTCTCTCTAATTTAATTTATTGATCAGCTCATAAAAACTAATATATGTGTGTGTGTGTGTGTGTGTGTGTGTGTTAGTTTTTATGAGCTGATCAATAAATTTAAATTTGAGAGACCAAGATAGATCTATTTCGAGCTTATTAGCTCTCATCAGTTGGCCATACCCTTTACTGGGATTCGAACCGGGGCTGTAATGCATCTCAGGCAGAAGCCTAGCAATTCAGCCTAACCGGCTCTACCTTGTTGCATCAGCTGAGACAGGAGTATTTAGTATTAGTATAGATAATTGTTTGATCACACAACGGAGCTCATGGTTCTCTGTCTAGATGGTCTCTGGTGATGAGCCGAAAGGCAGAGAAGGAAACAGTATGTCTCCTCCCTTAATGGGGCCCTAACAGGAAGTTGTGAAAACAATTATATATATATATGTGTGTGTTACTTTTATAAGTTGATCAATAAATTAATTACATACATACATACATACATACATACATACATACATACATACATACATACACATATATTCTGGTGTTGCCATCCTCGGGTGTTTTCCCGTGTAGATAGCATGGATTTTTTTTTTGCAACGTTTCGACAAGATCTCACTTGTCATCTTGGTGGGGGTGGTGGAGTGCTGACTATTGTTGTGAGTGGGTTGATTGTCTGTGCAGCTGTATCATGATTGGTAGATTGATACTGATTGGTCTTATTTGTATGTTTCTCCTTATTTTGAATTTCAATGGCTTGGGTGGAGGGTGGGGCTCGTCTGTTGGTCAGTGCTGGTTTCCAGATGTCTGGTAGGCGGGAGGTGTCGTCACGTTTGTTCATATTGTTAGGTTGCTTCTCTATTTCAATGGCTTCTCAGATTAGTAGTAATAAATAAGTCAGGGAGACTAGTATAGTCTAATATAGACTAGTATAGACTAGTATAGATCTATATTAGTCTCCCTGACTTATTTATTGATCAGCTCAAAAACGTAGGATGTTTTATATATGTTAGTTTTATGAGCTGATCAATAAATTTAAATTTGAGAGACCAAGATAGATCTATTTCGAGCTTATTAGCTCTCATCAGTTATGAAATATATATGAAAAAAAGTAAAAAACATTTCTAAACAGTTGCCTATTGTAATACATAGCTGAATATGTTTCCTCATTTGTTTTTAAGACAGGGGTCTCCAAAGTCTTCGGCAGATCATGAGGTTTTACATGATTCATCAATGCTGAACATTTACTATATGAAAATAATGTAATAAATACTGGTTCAATTAATAGTACTATAAATAATAACAATACCGCTAATAAAAGACCCTCAGATAGTTCCACTGATGATCACCTTCACCTGACGACTTTTTTTGGACGATCTATAGTCAAACTGATGGACAAGAAAATCAGTGGTGGGATTAAAAAAAAATTACTATTGGTTCCGTGGGCCTGGTGTGGCTTGGTGGGCATGGCACTCCAGAGGAAGGTTACTGCAAAATCTCCATTCCCTCCCGATCAGCTGGGACTTGGGAGGCAGAGAATAGATGGAGGCGGGGCTAGTCAGAGGTGGTATTTACCGGTTCTCCAAACTACTCAAAATTTCCGCTACCTGTTCTCCAAAACTGGTCAGAACCTGCTGAATACCACTTCTGAAGTAAATGTTTTAGAATTCTACTAAAGTTCTCATAGGAGCATACAGTTCTTATCTCCTATTTCAAGAGGCTAGGAGGGTTATGAGATTAACTTCACTCTTATTATACAATCCTCTGTTGAGCTATCTCTATCCTCCTGATTTCTCATATGTCAATTAAATTACAAGATTAAAAAAAAAAAACAATTTGTGGGAACTTTCTCCATGAAAGTCTTCCATGTAGGAACTATGGTCAGCCAGGAGAAAAGTGTCAAAAGTTTTTCTACCCTCCCACCAGGAATAAATGGAAATTAATCATGACTGATCACAGATACATCTGACTTGATCCCCCCCCCCCAAATAATAATTGAGTAACCTATTTGGCAATTAAACCTATTTAGACACACCAGTGGCTGGCTCAGCATTGATTCCAAACCTTGTTGCTGGAGCAAAACCATTGTAAATTCCAAGAGCTGCATTGACTGCATCTCAGTGCTTGGTACTTGCTTGCAAGTTAGAACTCCCTACTTTGTCTACATAGGTAGACATGATGAGTAAATTAGTACTTTTTAAGAAACAGAAGCTCCTACCAAAGCTATCTCAAACACTATATAATTAGACTAGGGGTGGAGAAGCTCTTGTAGTTGCTTTCACAAAGGCAGGAACATTATTTTTAAAATAGCAGTCGGGGAATGTTTTCTCTGTCTCTCAGAATAATTTGAGTGATTGGAAAAGAAATAACTTTCCTCAGCTAATATGCCATGCTAAATATTCTTCATTTTTTTTTAAAAAGCCTCCACTACATGGTAATGTGTTGGCAGTGCACCCCCAGAATGCACAAGCCCCATGCTGTCTGGGGAATTCTGAGAGCTGCTATCTCAAATGGTGTAGGAGAAGAGCAGAGAGACACTGGGGGAAGAATCAAGGGAGTAATAAGCCTAGAGTTGTTGCATTCCCACAAATGGTCTAAGTCCAATCCCTTTTTCATTTATTCTTATCTAGCACCAATTTAATACTATTTGTTAACCAGACTCTTGCATATAGGCATGACCAATAAATCATCTTAATCAGAACTTAATGCGTGGTCCTGATTGTTTATGCCTAATAAATAATCGGTAAAGCACCAGGATCTGGAAGAGTGAATTAAATCTATTCTGACAAACAAAGAGCTAAATGTAGGTTAGATCACACCTCTGTCTCATCTAAACTTTTTTCTGCCATCCCAGTCTCATGGCTTTTTCTCTCTTTAAGGATGTGCTAGACAAACTAATACAAAATTATCCATCAATTTCCTTTAGTCATTCAGGTAACATTGCTGGATAAAGCCAAGGAAGACCTGGAGAGCAGTATTTGTTTTAAAAATAAATTTTTCTGCATATTCACCATTCTGAATTCAAGTTCAGCTCCCCCTCCCCCTTTAGATCTAGAATGTAAATTACACTAATTGTAAAAAAGGACAAAGATAAGCTAGAAATGCAATAACTGATGCCTCAATAGCTCTTGGCTATTAAAAAGCTTAAATCCAAGGAATACCTTAATGAGCATCACTTGTTGCATAACTCAAAATCATCTTTTTCATCCGCTGTTTAAGGCTGTCTTGATACAATTCCCACTTTTGGCTTCTTCCTCTTTTTTCCTCTGCTGCTTGTCAGATTGCATTAAAACCAACATGTGTTCCTGGAAACATACATATTTTCCACCAGTAGCATTTTGTTCTCCTGCATAATTAACAGTGGCTGCTGACTAATCTCCCCACAGCAAAATGTGCACCTCATCCAGAAGGAGAACATTCCCCCTGGGAATGCCAAATGCGAAATGTAAGTGCAGCATTAACAAGGTATGCACATTGCTTCTATATCCCAGGATTTGGGGAATGTTGCCTTCCCCACCCAACTTTATTTTTTATTTTTACTAAGTGCTTTGAGGAGGTGTAATCGTGAGTGGAAGAGTTTTAGGAAGGAGAAGAATGCCATTTCTTGCAATCCAAGGAGATACATAATGGGTAGGTTTTGGCAGTCGCTACTACTGGGGGTTCACTGTGGGTTCGCCCTGCATGCACTTGATGCACACTGCACACGCGCATGGACAGTACCATAAAAATTGCGCTGCACAGGTGCAGAAACAAAAAACAAGATGGTGGCGCCACCTGGAGATTCGGTTCAAGGGCGTGGCAGGCCTGGGTCACTGCCGGTTCCAGCGACCCAGGCTGCCAAACCACTACCAGTTCAGCCAAACTGGTAGGAACCCACCACTAGTGCATAAGCTACAGCTTCCAACAAACACAAGGTCTTCCGTGGAGTTTTCTTTCCCCACCAGAAAAAATCCTGGTTTTCAATAAATAACCTAAAAACAAATGTATTAAATAAAGTGGGTGGGGGCAGTTGGTGACAATCTAGTTTTTGAATAAAAATACATGTTGTTAATGTATATATGGAAGAGTTTACTCTCAAAAAACTTTTCCCCGCGCTCCTCTGATATGTCTGATAGTTACTATAGTATAAGTGTCGGTATAGTATAGTCCAGTGATGGCGAACCTATGGCACACATTCCACAGGTGGCACGTGGAGCCATTTGGCAGGGCACGCAAGGCGCGTGCTGGCCAGCTGATTCAGCCATTTTTAAAGTCATTTTTTGCCCTCCCCAGGCTTTATAGGAGCCTGGGGATGGTGAAAACAGCCCCCCTGCCCCCTCAGAGACCCTCCAGAGGTTTCAGGAGCTTCCCTGAAGTCTCCAGAGGACTACAAATGACCCTACGAGCAAACTGGAAGTCACTTCCTATAAAGCCTCTGGAGCCTGGGGAGGGCGAAAAAAGCATGTAAAAAATTGGGGGCACGCATTGCATTATGGGTGTGGCACGCTGGCATAAGTGCAGCCCACCTATGAGTATAGTATTAGTGATGTGTGTGTGTATAGGCATGTACACATATCTACACTCCCCTTCATAACCTGTGCCATAGATTTGCATACAAAGCCCGTTTGGTCGCCTGGTTAAAGCACCAGGCTAAAAGCCAGGTGACTGAGCTCTAGTCCCACCTTAAACATCCAGCTATATGGCGGCTGGGCCATTCACTCTCAGCCCAACTCACCTCACAGGATTATTGTGGGGGAGTAAATAGGAGGAGGAAGGCGTATTTGTTACTGAATGTTCACTGCCTCGCGTAATTTATAAAAATAATAAAAGCGGGATTTAAAAAAATCTAAAATAGGGATGGACATATTTGAAGAATAGAGGGCACAAGACTCACGTGAAGTGTATTTGAAGGTAGAAGTTTATCCTGGAGGATTTCAGCTTATACACCCATATGGGAAACCATTAGAATGAAGTTTTCTGAGGAGGCCCATCCAAAGGTATTTTTCAAAGGAAATGATGGCCCCTGTGTAAACACGATGAGATGGCTGCATCCAATTGGAAAAATAACAGGAGGCATGAGAAGTAGATCCTACCTCAAAAGGCTAACAGACTAGGGGCGGGTTGCTGCCAGCATTACTGCTGGTTCGGCACGCAAAAAATAGGTGCACATTAGCACCTAAAAAGATCTGCGCATTTACGCAACATTAGAAAAGGCGGGGAATTACATTTTTGCAATAAAAATTGTTCTGCACATGCGCAGAAGCGAAAATCAAGATGGCGCCGCTGGCAATAGAACTGGTTTGGGGGCATGGCAGGCTGAGTTACTACCTACTCGGCCGAACCAGTCCAAACCGGTAGGAACCCACCTCTGTAACAGATTTATGTTTTTCTCATAATCTCATTCACATTCATCTACTGAGACAAAAGCAAAAACCATCTCTCTCTCTCACACACACACTGCATGAGGATGGGTGGGGTGGGGTAGAGAAGGAGCAGCTAAATAGAAAAAAAAAGGGAATTTTGAGGCGGGATGGGTGGGCAAAAAGCAAAAGAAATAAGCAAGCCTTCCTCTCTTTTGGACTTTAGCTCAGGGTTCAGAAATCAAGTGATTTACAAAAGTCCAGCCAAAAATCCCAAAGATACATTTTTTTTAAAAAAAAGAAAGCTGGGGAAAAAAGATACATTACATGGAAGCGTGTTGTGTTTGCATTCACATCTGACATTAAAGGATGAAAGGTGGAATTACAGTAAATACAAATATGTTCAAACTTTAAATGGAATAGGCCAGACTTGAAGCAGCGGCTCAAAGTGCTAACATTTTTTGGCCATTAATTATTAATAGGAGCTAGCAGCTCGTTTAAAAGTTTTCTTCTAATGACAAGACTTCTCACAAGATAAATATCATCTTTGGGCTGGTGCCTCCGAAAGGCATCTCTGCATTTTCCAAGCCCCAAATGTCAAAGATCTAAAATAAAACAAACGAGAAGGAAACCGAGTACAATTAAAGTGATTTACAAAAGTCCAGCCAAATGCTCACCCTGCCAATAAGCAGGAGAAGCCTTTAAGGGTGATGATAATTTTCCTGTTGTTACAAAAAAATGTCAAAGATGAAGACTTGGTTGTGTTTTATTCTATCAAGCAGGTTTCAGTTCTATGAACTGGTTCTGTTTAAAGCTGTGTGGCAGCAGCAACTAAATCAAGACAAAAGCCTCATATTTATACAGGAGCATATATGAAAATTCCCTGGTATGTCTGCTGTTTTGTTATGTTATGCCCTGAACTTGTGCAACCCCCTCCCCTCCCCCAAAACCCCATAGGAATGATCAAGCATTTGGAAGATCTCAGGCATGGCACTGTTCAGCCTAGATGGCCATTTAATGCAGCACTCCAACCTTCTGTAGAGATTCTCAGTCATCCAGGTCATGGTTGTCCCAAAGGTTCTTTTTCAGGAGGCAACTGGACTTCCTTGGTTTTTTTTTCTTTTGAAGACATTTTGCTTCTCATCCAAGAAGCTTTTTCGGCTCTGACAGGTTCCATTCTCCACCATCCTTCCAGAGCTGAAGAAGGTTCTTGGATGAGAAGTGAAATATCTTCAAAAGAAAAAAAAAACCAAGAAAGTCCAGTTGACTCCTGAAAAATAACCTTTGGGACACTTCCACCTTCTTTAACTTTTTGTCCTTCAGATATGTTTAGGCGGTAACTCTCCAGACACTTGATTGGTGAAGGATATTCTTGCAATATTGAGAGAATCCTCCATGCATAAGGATTGGGTCGTTGCAAGGAAGGCCTACTCAGATAATTTCATTAGGCCATACTGAAATCAAATGTAAACCTGAACATCCCATTTTAGCCTAGTCAAGATCTACGGTTACTAATCCTTCAGTGAGGCATAGACAAACCCTTCCCATCTTCATAGATGAAGAAAGAATGTATTACTATCTGCAGAAGAATTTTGTTAAAGTAGACAAAAATCATCTTTGTGGCAAATTTTCAGAATCATAACACTACAACTGTTCATGTGAAGACTAGTCAGCCTTCCCAAGTATCATCATCTTCTTGTAATGACCACATAAAAGGGTGGAGTCTGGACAACTGAATGGAGTTGAGTGTTTACTGGCTGGATGCCTTTCCTGTAACCAATGCGGAGTTATATTCAGAAGATATATCCTCATCATGTTGAGAGAAAGAAATATCTGCCTCTACCTAGGATCGAACTCACAGGCTCCTGATTGTGAGGCAAGAGCTCCACCTCTAGACCACCGCATCACTCTTCAAGCTTTTCCAAGTATACACTGTTCTTTTTGTTGTTAGCTGAGGAAGACAAGGCAATAGCAGCCTCCATAATGTGGACTATCTATATTACGACGGCGTCTGTGATGGATCATACCCTTTTGTCTAAAATATATGTTTTGGATTCCTTTCTCCCTCTGTTCATCCGATACTTGAAGTGAATGCAAATGAAAGGTTTTAGAACCTTTCCATTAAATTATGGTCCCATTTGTCTCAGTGATTCTTTCCTCAATCATATCGAGTCCTCCAGATTGTGAATCTTGTTTCTCAACGAGCTTTGCTTAAGCCTGAGATCTTTAAACAAAACTCTGAAATGTGGAATTGTCAATGGTCTGTCTCTGCTTGGTTCTTTGCCTGCAGATAATTCATTACGCAACAAGGTAAAATCATGACGATGTTGCCTGGTTGGGTAATGAATTGTCTGCAAGCAAAGTACCAAATTCAGAGACCACCACCAACTCCACAGACAACCCTAAGCTGCAGGCATTCTTTAGGATCCAATCTGGGTCGCTCACCGGGACCAGAGATTTTGTCTTCTGGATTCATGCTGGAACCCATCTTTAGAGAACTTCTCTCTAACAGAGATTGTGCACTGTTGTTTGTGTGGTATTTATGTGGTGCCTGTTGTATGTGGCTTTTCAGATGTTGATTGGGGTGTTGATGGCTGACTATTAAGTCATGGTCTGTCGTTTGCTTGTGCTGCCTAGCCCTTGCCTTCTAAGTACTTGATAAACTGGTGGTAGATCAGTACTCCTGTTGACAGTATTGTCTCCCATTGAGGACTTCCAAATGCTTGCACACTCCTCAAAAGCTCTGTTTTTTTCGGTGCCTGCAAGGTTAAGCAGACATGCTCTTTCATTATCTGTTTGGTAGATTATACTAATCCACATAGAAGATGTGCAAGAACAAGAAACCAGAGAGAAGTTTAACTCTACTAACAAGGCACTACTTACTATAGATCTTTCCCTTGCTTTCTTCATTGTTCTGGCTGGGTGTCTAGGCTTCTTATATCCCAGAGAGATAATTTGTATGCAGAAGAGTTTCCTTCCTCAGCAGGGAGGTTCCTTCCCTCACCAGAGCTCATAGCTAGAATGCATCTGGATTCATTAGCCTCGGATAGTAAGGGGCAAGGTATTTTTATTCCATAGTTAAAATTAGAGAGAGAGCTGAGATGTTTTCTGGTGGAGCTGTTTCGACGGGACTGCCATCTGGGTAAGGAGTTCAATATAGTGTCAAGTCCACTGCTGTGACTGAGCAGTTTCTTTGCTTAAGTGAAATTCTACCCTTCAGTATTTCTACCTCAGGGACTATAGACGATATACTATTACAAATAGTAAGTTGAAACAGAAAGCCGCAGCAGTTTTACAGACAAATACATATACACAAACAATTGCTGTGTGTAAAACAGTGGTAACTAAAAAAAACCTAGACAAATGCAAATATGCGTGATCAATGCAGATCTGGGTTCCTGTCTAGTCATGAAGCTAATTGGATGATCTTAGGGGACTCTCCCTCCCTAAAGCTAGCCTACTTAATGTTAGTTTAGCTTTAATGCTCTGGGTGCAATGTGTGAGCATTGCTGCACGTTGAACATGGGCAAGGCTTAGCAATGATGCAGGTTTTGTGACTGTGAGAGAAACAAGGGGGAAAAGAGATACAGCCAGTTTGCACCACATCAGAAGAACCAGTTGCTAACTTTCTGAGCAGTTTACTAAACTGCTTGTTGGAAGACATCATTAGGGCAGAGAACCGGTTGTTAATTTATTTGAATCCCACCACTGCATTTATCACCTAAAATTAGTAGATACATGATGGTAATAGCATTTTGTATTCACGCAATACTGTGAAGATACATGGGTATCATGGGTTGGAAAAGTGAGCCCCCTCCTAACCATACCGATGAGCTGCGAATCCATTGGCGGTGTCCATTTTCCTGTCTCAGTTCATGGGGACCTAACCCTAACCCTAAGTGGGTTTTCCTCCCAATGGGATTTTCCCATGTATTTCACCAGGAAACATAGATACCACGGGATGGAAAAGTCAGCCCCCTCCTAACCATACCTATGGGCTAGGAATCCATTGGCAATGTCCATTTTCCTGTCTGAGTTCATGGGGACCTAACCCTAACCCTAAATGAGTTTCCCCGCCTATGGGATTTTCCCATGTATTTTACCAGGAAACATAGATACCATGGGTTCGAAATGTCAGCCCCCTCTTAACCATACCTATGGGCTAGGAATCCATTGGCGGTGTCCATTTTTCTGTCTGAGTTCAACCCGTCCAAGACCGAGTGGCTGTGGTTTCCGGCCGCCCGATTCAACCAGTTGACTCCATCACTGGCCATAGGGGGCGAACACCTTACCCCTGTGCATGGGGCGCGCAACTTGGGTATCCTCCTAGATTCCCGGCTGTCCATGGAAGATCAAGTGACAGCCGTGGCCAGGAGGGCGTTTTACCAGGTTCGCCTGGTACGCCAGTTGCGCTCCTTATTGGATCGGGATGCCCTTTGCACAGTCACTCATGCCCTCGTGACATCCTGACTGGACTATTGTAACTCTCTCTACATGGGGCTCCCCCTGAGGTGCACCCGAAGACTTCACCTGGTCCAGAATGCAGCCGCGCGAGCAATAATGGGGACCTCTAGGTTCACCCATATAACACCGCTCTTGCGCGAGCTGCACTGGCTGCCTGTCGTCTTTCGGGTGCGCTTCAAGGTGCTAGTTGTCATCTTTAAAGCGCTCCATGGCACGGGACCTAGTTATCTGCGGGATCGGATCCTGCCCCACACATCCTCACGGCCGATTTGCTCCCACAGAGAGGGACTTCTCCGGGTGCCGTCCACTAGACTTTGTCAGCGGGCGACGCCCAGGGGAAGGGCCTTCTCTGTGGTGGGCCCAGCCCTCTGGAACGACCTTCCCCCCCGAAATCAGAACAACTACGGATCTCCGCTCCTTCCGTCAAAAACTCAAAACACACTTTTTCTGCTTGGCCGGCCTAGGTTAGTCTTTACCTTTAGGGTTAGGGAATTTTAGCTTTATAACTTGGGGATTTTAGCGCAGGGATAATCTTAATTTAATTTGTTTTTATCTATCGTATTTATTCTATGTATGTATTTTTTTATAGTATTTTAAATTTTTTCCTGTGCACCGCTCCGAGTCCCCTTGGGGAGAGGATGCGGTATACAAATAAAATTTGATTTGATTTGATTTGATTTGACCTAACCCTAACCCTTACTTGGTTTTCCTCCCTATGGGATTTTCCCATGTATTTTACCAGGAAACATAGATACCACGGGATGGAAAAGTCAGCCCCCTCCTAACCATACTGATGACCTGCGAATCCATTTGTGATGTCCATTTTCCTGTCTGAGTTCACGGGGACCTAACCCTAACCCTAACCCTAATTGTGTTTTCCCCCCTATGGGATTTTCCCATGTATTTTACTAGGAAACATAGATACCACGGGATGGAAAAGTCAGCCCCCTCCTAACCATACCGATGAGCTGCGAATCCATTGGCAGTGGCAATTTTCCTGTCTGAGTTCATGGGGACCTAACCCTAACCCTAAGTGGGTTTTCCCCCCTTACTTCCAGTTCAGCCCAGAAGCCACTTTTCTCTTATTCCAGGGCTTATGCTGCAGTTTCTAAGCACTCTTTGCTTCAATATAATGGGAAACTATGCTGCCAGTTTTTAGCAGTAATGAATAGGAAAAATCTCAAAACTCACAGGAAGAAAAATGTGGTATGGGGACTTGTAACCCTTTGTTATGGCGAATAACAAATGTTTCAGCCAACTGGAAAATAATTTTATCAGTTTCTCCACCCTTCTATCCTATATGGATATGTTGGATTACAGCTCCCAGAATTCTACAACTCCCAGTTCTTCCAAGCAACAATTAACCACTTCCACTTTTTTAGTTGTATAAATTCTGACTTTCCTATATTACTACTGATACCTGGCCCCAGGATGAAGGACAGACTATTTTGCCCCAAATACAATTTTTTACTTAAAGATTCTCATCTTTAAGCTCCTAAGGCAGGGATGTCCAAACTTGGGAACTTTAAGACTTGTGGACTTCAACTCCCAGAATTCCCCAGCCAGCATAGCTGGCTGGGGAATTCTGGGAGTTGAAGTCCACAAGTCTTAAAGTTCCCAAGTTTGGACATCCCTGTCCTAAGGAATGCTCCTTAATTTGAGACAAATTTTTTTTTATCAGTATGTGAAATTTACATTTTTCCTATCAGCAAACCTTCTTGACATTAGTCAGGAAAACTCAGCCAATCTTGGTTAAATGCCAAGATGTCTGTGATTTAAATCTTTATGCACGTCATTCCTATGTTACCTTTTGAGGAATGCACTTAAAATCTCTAAGGTGTTTAGCTTTAAAAATATAAGATGTGAAGCTGCTTTTGACTGAATTTGAAAGGGAAACGCACCCCATAGTGTTTCCTTGTATTTTAAGAACCAGAGGACATGGTTTTCTAGATTGTAGTTAACTTATTGTAAAGAATACTTTACAATACTGAAAGTATTCTTTACAATAGACTGGTATTTAAGTGAATGCTTTTATTCAACACTATATACTAAAGAAAAAGAGTGGTTTGTCAAAGTTAGAATGAGAGAATATTTGGTTTGTTACCTAAATGGCTGTTTTAGAGGTGCTGGTTATGTATTTTAGACAGAAGAAAGATAATAACCGACCTTCGGGTCTGAATTTTGTCCTCGGTATCTTCAGAATCATTTCAGCTAATGGAATCACTTCAGTGTATTTATGTGGCAGCCTATATTCTATTGAAATAAAAGACCCCAAGTATGAAGCTTCACTTGTTGGTTTGACTGGTTGGCTGCCTGAAAAGCAGGCAAGATTTTGGGCAAACACAAACAATTGTTTGCTAAATGGTAATTTACAATGGCAACTAAAATAAAAATCAATTAGTGGTAAGCCTGTCATTTATATTTACATGAAAATTTGGCAAACAATAGTTTATTTCACAGACGGATTATCCAAAATTTAGAGTTATGTCAAGAATGTTATATTAAGGAACCAGATTTGTATCCAGAATCTGGTGGGCATTTTTGAATGTATCTCCTCTCCTGCTTTTTGCCATGGATCAATCTTGTACGAAAAGTTAGGCTAAGAGAGACAGCCAGGCATAGATAAATGTGAAGTTAATTTCAAAAGATCGTAGTCATGATCATCATCCAGAAATCTTCTGGATTGATATTTGTTCATGAAAGCAGTTTTAACCAACTTGGATAAATACCAGTTTTAATGGAGGGGTTGTATCCTAATCAAGCTTCATTTTATTTTCTATTACAGCATAGGAATAATATTAGATGAAAGTTTATTTGTTACTTATTCCTTTATTAGATTTTTACCCTATCTTTATTATTTTACAGGTTGCTCAAGGCAGTGAATATGCATAATACTCCTTCCTCCTCCTGTTTTCCCCTCAGCCTTTCTGTGAGCTGAGCAGAACTGAGAGAGAGTTACTGGCCCAAAGTCATCCAGCTGGCTTTCATGCCTAAAACGGGACTAGAACTCCCAGTCTCCTGCTTTCTAAGACAGTATCTTAACCACTACACCAAGCTGGCTCTAATGACTGACCTACTATTCAGTAATGGATTCTAAGCCCCCCTGCTTCTGAGAACCTACTTCTCATGTTCATTATGCCCCCACCCCTTGGTACCTTTGTCAGAGGGCTATTTGGAGACAGCCTCAGCAGTGCAATTGCACAAAAGAAAGAGAGAGAAAGAGCAGATTACCATCAAAGAAGCAGAGGAGAAGCAGAAAACAACTTTAACAAGATTAAGATGGGCTTGAGCCCCAAATGGACCATTCTCAAACTCTGTGCAGCCAGAGCTGCATAAGATGTGACAAATGGATTACAAAGTATATCTGCACATAATAAAGACCATTTGAAAAAAGCCAACTCCCTTATCTCTCTGCGTGTACTGTGGTACGTCTGGAATTTAATAATCCAGAGAAGCCAAAGTAGTTCTATAGATTAAGACTGCATAAATACCTGTAAAAATTTGACAAGCATTATATCTCAAAGCCCATTGGAACAGATGTCTGCAAAAGCTCAGCGTCGAAGAAGACATCTACAGCCTTGCAAGCACAAAGAGGCAAAAGGAAGATTTAATGAGGTTAAAGGTGAGCCGCTAAATGTGATCCCAGCCAGATCCCTTGATCATAGGGTATTTAGGAGGTTTGAGTAAAAGGCAACGGTTCTTTTTTCCCTTCAATCGGTAAAAACATTCTTCTCCACACGAATGTAATACTGGAATTGTCTTATTGTTGCTTTGAATTTAATGCGTGGAGCATGTTTTGGGACTCTGGCATCAGAGGTTAGTGTTAATACATTTGCCACGTGATTCTAAAACTTGAGAAATGGTATTTCTTCACTACATTCTCCTGCGGCAGTTATGTCTTTCCTAAACCGATGGTTTTTTTTTTTAAATCGTTTCTTGTAAGCACAAACTCTTATCTGATAGATTCTTGCCGTTGCTGATTCGTTTTTCTGATAACAATCAGCCTGCTCAAGATACTCTCCTATGTGTGAAGATAATATGGCACGGTTTCTTCACTAAATGGCCTTCAAATTAATTACATAGATCTGAGCAGACTCAAATGGTTTCTGCAGACAATAGCTTCCTTGTTGACTTTTCTTTTTTATATATGTAATAATTTGTATTGAGGTTTGCAAAGATAAGAAAGCTCGTGCAAACTAACAAAAATATAAAGGGTAGAAAGGAAGGTGCGTGCATGTAACGTCTCGGTTGGGTGAGTAGCATTGGGTGGCGGTTTCCTTCTGAGTCCAGTTCAAAGTTTTTGGTTATGACTGTTCTGACCTAGGCTTCCCCAAAAAGCACGAAGCAGATCCCGACAAAACCCCTTTTATTAAACCCCTGGTCCCCTTTTATTAAACGAATGTGAATTCCTCTCACTCACATTCAGCAAAGGCCTGGCAAACAGTCTTTCAAAGGTGAATTTATGACCACAGACTTTATCTAGCTTGGAAAGCTGCCATGTAAATATTTTCCAAACATAGTGCTGTGCAAGGAAAGACCTGGCACAGAGTCTCTAAGATTCACAGACAGATTTTATACTCCTGAAACGAACAAATGAACAAACTAATTTTTCCTGCAAAAGTCCACTCCCCTTTTGCTCGTCTTTTATTTCCTATGGGAGGGGCCATTCACTGTCCACCTGTGGCCTTGCTCCCAAGTCAACCCTGATTTCTCAGTGTTCTTTTCTTCTGGCAGCTCTGCACGTGCGCACACTGAGAACAGGCTCCAGCTGTTCCTCTGCCTCACTGCTGTCTGAGAACTGCCAGATGGCCTTGGCACCATCTCTGCCTCCGAGGCAGAGCCCTCGTCTGAGCCTTCCACAGCCTCCAGGACTGGCCCATGTTCTTCTCCAACCTCCTCACTATCTGACCCTGCTGCCAGCTCTGCTGGCTGCTGGCAGGCCACAATGACTTTTAAAGCTCTTCTTTAGGTCTATTGCAGTATCCCCCTGGTATTACTGTATATGATCAACAATTGGGTGTTTAGCAACTGGCACGTAATTACAATGTTTGCAGCATCCGGGGTCATGTAATAAGTACATGCAGCCTTCTCAGTCAGCTTCTGATAAGCAAAGTCAATGTGGGAACCTGATTTAGTTAACAGTAGTGTGATGGTTCCCTTAACAACTGCAGTGATTCTGTGAGGGATGGTGCTTACTGAGTGGCAGGTGGTATGGTGGGCTAGAGTGAAGTGGCAGGAAGGAAAAAGCACACTCCAAGGAGGAGAGGGAGCAAAGATAACACAACCCAGAACTGGATAGGAGGCAGAGAGTCAGGACAAGCACTCCCAAGAATCTCCCATGTTATAGATCAGTGATGGCTAACCTTTTTTTGGCTCACGTGCCGGGGGGGGGGTCATGTGTGGGCGTGCCACACCCGTAATGCTATGTGCGTGACCCCCCGCTTTTGGCGTGCTTTTCTCGCCCTCCCCTGGCTCCAGAGGCTTTCTAGGAGCCTAGGAGAGGGCGGAAAACGGCCTCAAAAGAAGGCCTAGATCAACTGGACAGCGCATACATGTGTGCTGGAGCTGACAGGGCAATGCCTCGCGTGCCCTAAGAAATGGTTCCACGTGCCACCTTTGGCACCCATGCCATGGGTTCGCCATCACGGTTATAGATGGTTGAGAATAGTAAAGGTTTAGTCTGGCAAGATTCTGTCTGCTGGTATGAGCAAATAAAGAATGTAAATTTGACTGGATTATTCTATGCCAGGGGTCTGCAAAGTTGGCTCTTTTAAGACTGGTGGACTTCAACTCCCAGAATTCCCCAGCCAGCCATGCTGGCTGGGGAATTCTGGAGTTGAAGTCCACCAGTCTTAAAAGAGCCAACTTTGCAGACCCCTGTTCTATGCCATTCTTGGACTGGGCCTGGACCTGGGCCTGTCAGATTCACTTTACAAGGCTAAAAAGGTCACAGAATTGGGCATGATTTGCTTAACAACTGTGTTAAGAAATCCTAGTCCCAAGTATGCTTATAAGTCAAGGACTATCTGTACTCCATTCGGTTCCCACTTTTTATCTGCAACATAATGCCCATAAACCCACAAATAAAATCTTTTAATAATGAGCTATAAGAAAAATATATATAATAAACACATGGTTGTCTCCCATAAACATCTAATGCGTTTCAGATACAAGTGACATATAAATGACACATTCCACACAGTTTAGAGGCAGGGGCCTGTTTTTTTAACTATGATCCCACATTTTAAAGCAACTAGGATTTTTTGCTTCAAAATGTTTGATTAATGCTTACCATTCTGATAAGTTCATCTACTCCAAGGACCTATGGAATGGGATATATTTCCTTGCGCTCTTAAAAAAAAGAAGCACAGCGCAGGCTCTCCTTCCTAGGACTGTTTGCTGGAGTTTGTTGGAATGTGATCAATTCCCCAATTATTTCAATGCGTGAGGCCAGCATGTTGAACGCATAAGGTTTTCTGAACTGGAAAAGAAGGCCTGGGTTATTTTTGTTGAAAATTCTCAGTCAAGACAGTATTGTAACTTTGAATGTGAGAACAGCTGAACATATTTTCAGTGGCTGCTTGTAAATAATCCCTCTTTCTTCTTATTATTATTATTATGCTCAAGGATGGCTCAGATGAACAATGATGCTAAGTAGGAAAGAGATCTGTCGAATCACTAATATTAAAAATTTTCATGGAAGGTTCTGTGAAATTATTTCGAGTTGCTCCTTTTAAAATCATCATTGGCACCTTTATTACATTTTCTATCAGGAGCTCAAAATCTGAGTTTCCCCCTCTCCTTTTTATTTTCACATAAATTTATGAATTGGTTAAATGGAGAGATGGCCACACAGAATCTAGCAAGAGCCACACCTGAGTGTAGATGTGAGCACATCCTAGTCTTAGCAGTGCAGAAGATTCAGTTCCATCTGATGTATCAGTCAGGAAACAGTGAAAGAACAAGCAACTATTAATCAGTCCTAGGATGCATCACAAGATGGGTACCATTAAGATCATTAATGCTCTATACTGCACTAGCAAGGCCATACTTGAAATACTGCATCCAATTCTGGTTGTGATGACACCAAAAAAATGCTGAGACCCTAGAAAGGGTGCAGAGAAGAACAGCAAAATTTATAACGGTTCTGGAACCTAAACTATATTAAGAAGGGTGAGGGAACTATATCTGATGAATGGTTGGGGAACTAGGCCTAACAAAGAGAAGAACTAGGATGACATCAGAGGTGGTTTTCAGCAGGTTCTGACCAGTTCTGGGGAACTGGTAGTGGAAATTTTTAGTAGTTCGGAGAACCGGTAAATACCACCTTTGACTGGCCCCACCCCCATCTATTCTCTGCCTCCCAAGTTCCAGCTGATTGGAAGGAAATGGAGATTTTGTAGTAACTTTCCCCTGGAGTGGGGAGGGAATGGAGATTTTACAGTATCCTTCCCCTGCCATGCCCACCAAGTCACGCCCACAGAACCGGTAGTAAAAAAATATATGAATCCCACTACTGGATGACATGATAATTACCTTTCAGTATTTGAGGGTCTGTTACAAAAAAGAGTGGGTCCACTTATTCTCCAAAGCAGCTGAGGCTAGAACAAGAAGCAATGACTGGAAGCTAATCAGAGAGAGACCCAACCTGGAACTAAGGAGAAATTTCCTGAGAGGGAGAATGGTTAATTAATGGAACCCTGAGGATGTGAGTGATCCATCACTGGAAGTTTTCAAGAAGAGATTGGACAACCATTTGTTCAGGATGGTATAAGGTCTCCTGACGTGGGAAGAGTTTTGGATTAGAAGTCATCTAAGGTCCCTTCCAACCCTATGATTTTAAGCAATTAATAATAATAATAATAATAATAAATTGAGATTTATTAACCGCACCCTCTCCCCACAGGGACCCGGGGCGGTGCACAGGCATAGTTAAAAACAATATACAATAATACAAACATTACTTAAAATAGAATTAAATAGAATTACCCGTGCTAAAAAATATAAAATTGAGAACCCATTAAAATATTTGTAGTTAAAAGACAGAGAGAACTATTCAAGGCCGGCCAGTCGAAAGAGATAGGTCTTCAATTTTACACGGAAGGAGCGGAGGTCGGTGGTCGTTCTAATATCAGGGGGAAGGTCGTTCCAGAGGGCCGGGCCCGCCACAGAGAGCGCCCTTCCCCTGGGCGTCGCCCGCTGACAAAGTCTAGTGGACGGCACCCGGAGAAGCCCCTCTCTGTGGGAGCGAATCGGTCGTGAGGATGTGTGGGGCAGGATCCGATCTCGCAGATAGCTAGGTCCCGAGCCATGGAGCGCTTTGAAGATGATAACTAACACCTTGAAGCGCACCCGGAAGACGACAGGTAGCCAGTGCAGCTCGCGCAAGAGAGTTGTTACGTGGGCAAACCTAGAGGTGCCCATAATTGCTCGCGCGGCTGCATTCTGAACTAACTGAAGCCTCCGGGTGCACCTCAAGGGGAGCCCCATGTAGAGAGAGTTACAATAGTCCAGTCGGGATGTCACGAGGGCATGAGTGACTGTAGGGGGCGCAATTGGCGAACCAGGCGAACCTGGTAAAACGCCCTCCTGGCCACGGCTGTCACTTGCTCTTCCATAGATAGCCGGGTATCCAGGAGGACACCCAAATTGCGCGCCCCATCCACAGGGGCAAGATGTTCGCCCCCTATGGCCAGCGTTGGAGAAAGCTGGTTGAATCGGGCAGCCGGAAACCACAGCCACTCGGTCTTGGTCGGGTTGAGCCTAAGTCCGTTACTTCCCATCCAGATCCGCACGGCTTCCAGGCACTGGCACATCACCGCTACGGCATCGTTGGGGTGGTTTGGGGTAGATATGTACAGCTGGGTGTCATCAGCGTACAGATGGTACTCTACCCCAAAACCACGAATGATCTCACCCAGCGGCTTCATATATGCATTAAACAGGAGAGGCGAGAGGACCGACCCCTGAGGCACCCCGCATGTGAGGGGTCTCGGGGTCGACCTCTGCTCTCCTGCCCGCACAAATTGCGATCGGCCAGAGAGGTAGGAGGAGAACCACCGTAAAACGGTGCCTCCCACCCCCAACCCCCCCAGCCTATGCAATAGGATACCATGGTCGATGGTATCGAAAGCCGCCGAGAGGTCTAATAGGACCAGGATGGAGGAACATCCCCCATCTCTGGCCCTCCAGAGATCATCTACCAACGCGACCAATGCCGTCTCGGTGCTATGCCCGGGCCGAAAGCCGGACTGGCGCGGATCTAGATAGTCAACTTCCTCCAGGTGACGGGGAAACTGTTGTGCCACCACACTCTCAACAACCTTCGCCAAGAAGGGAAGGTTGGAGACTGGACGGTAGTTGTTCAAAAGAGCTGGGTCCAAAGAGGGCTTCTTGAGGAGGGGCCTCACCATAGCCTCTTTTAGGGAGGCAGGCAAGGAACCCTCACTCAAGGATGCGTTGATAACCTCTTGGAGCCAGCCTCGTGTCACCTCCCAGGATGCCAGTACAAGCCAGGAGGGGCACGGGTCCAATGAACATGTGGTGGCTCGCAGTCGCCCACGTAACCTGTCCATATCCTCGGAAGTAACGGGGTCAAACTCCTCCCAAACAAGATCTCTCTCGTGGCATCCCACTGGGCCATGAATGGGGGCTAGCTCACTCTGTATCTGGGCGGTTTTCTCCTGCAGAAAAATCACAAATTCCTCTGCCCTACCCTGTAACGGGGCTTCCCGCTCCCTCTGTTGAAGGAGGGAACGGGTCACCCTAAACAGGGCGGCAGGGCGGTTTTCTGCGGATGCTATGAGGGTGGCACAATGATGACGTTTGGCCACCCTCAGCGCCACAATGTAAGTCCGTAAATGGGCTCTTACCTGTGTACGGTCAGATTCAGAGCGGCTAGCCCTCCATCTTCTCTCTAGGCATCTCTTGCGGCGTTTCATCACCCGCAGCCCCTCAGTAAACCAAGGAGCCAGGGTGGTTCGCCGCCGCGAGAGAGGCCGCAAGGGCGCGACCGATCCAAGGCTCCCACGGCCGCACTATTCCATGCGGCCGTGAGGTCCTCCATCGGGGCGCGGGTCAGGGATACAGGAAATGGCCCAAGCGCTGTCTGGAACCCATCCGGGTCCATCAAGCGCCTGGGGCGGTACCAGATTGGTAACTCTGGTTCCGCCTCCCCGCGGAGGGGAGCAGCGGTCGGAAAGTCGAGTCGGAGAAGTGAGTGGTCTGACCATGACAAGGGTATGATGTCTATGTCCCCTGTACCCAGATCACTCTTCCATTGGCCCGAGACGAAGATGAGGTCCGGCGTATGTCCACCCTCATGGGTGGGGCCTTGAATTACTTGGGTCAGGTCCATGGCCGTCATGGAAGCCATGAACTCCCGAGCTACCACGGATGATTCGCCCAACGATGGCAGGTTAAAGTCCCCCATAACTATAAGTCTGGGGGTCTCCACTGCCACCGTAGCGATCACCTCCAGGAGCTCGGGCAGGGCTGCTGCTACATAGCGGGGAGCCAGGTATACAACCAGCAAGCCCAACTGCCTCCCTAGGCCCCACTTCATGCAGAGGGACTCACAGCCGGAGGTCTGCGGCACAATGGTCTCTCTCGGCTCCAGACCTTCCTTAATAATGACCGCTACCCCACCACCCCTGCCTAGGGCCCGCGGCTGATGAAATGCGCGGTAGCCTGGTGGGCACATTTCAACGAGGGGATGACCTCCCTCGTGGCCCAACCAGGTCTCCGCAATTCCTACCAGGTCCGGCTCCCCCTCTGACACAAGGTCACTAATGAGGGGGGCTTTGTTGGCAACGGACCTGGCGTTGCAAAACATCAGCCGCAGACCCTGGCTCTGTATTCCCTGGCCACCTAGCCTGCGGGGGTTGTGGCACCCGACCGTTTGTAACCAACGGCTGCGTGCCACCAACCGGGAGGATGAAAATTGTCTCCCTTCGGTCCTGCCCCTCCCCACGACCCTCTGAATTGGTATGCCCTCCTGAGGAACGACTCGGGTATCCCCCTGCCTTTCGCCTTCCGCTTCCCGCCGTCGACTGCTATCCTGGCCCTTACTACTAATCACTGTTTCCATCTCCATCTGTCTATATCTACCCCCCTCCCTTGAACCCCCTAAAAAAGATAATTTAAATAAGTTAAAAACTAAAAATCCCCTAAGGCCGCGCTTCGCCCATCTCTTCGGATTTACAATACCATCATCGAGATGTGCCCTAGATAAATCAAGGGGCCATACCTGCGAGAGCGGGGACTCTCGCAGCGATAGCAGGCTTGCTCTGGAATACATTTTTAAATATTTTTAAATAGATAATTAAAATTCAATAATTATATATATAAAACTCGGGTGGGTATGGGATCAATACAGATGTTAAAAAACACAGATGTTAAAAGTCGTTGGCAGTTGATTAAAACGATTCACACAAGTCAATTCATTAGATGGTAAGATGAAATCAGGTGAAATAAAGTGCAGGATGGGTAAACCAAAATAAATCAGTTGGTAAATAGATGTAGTTAAATTAGATTAAATAGTTCGCAATGATGACCATTGGGGTGACCATAACTGGTTGCTGTCACATGTTCTTCTTTAAGACATTACTTCCATGAAGTATGTGAACCTATGTGATGGATCAGTTTCCTGTGACTCTTTCCTCATGATGTTGTATAGTGTGGAACTGCCACAGCTCTTCTCACATTAGGGAGGTAATCAAAGACCAGCATAGGATAAATTAAGCTCTCACATAGATTAGCCTCCATACATGCTCAGGCAGCATGAGGGACACCATAAGAACTATAGAAATGGATACGGGCCTAGCCATTTCTCTGATGTACTCCCCTCTCCCAGTCCTTGCAATAAGTTTTCTTTTTCTATTTTATTCACGGGGTGATTTAAATTTTTCTTTTGGATTTTTCTTGTTAATGTTTCTAAGCTTACTTTATTTACATGCACTGACTCTCACGTATACGTTAGGATACTTACAGTATGTTCTGATGAGAACAGGTGTCCAATCAGTTGGGGTTTTTTAAATTAAATGCTGTGTTTAAATCTGCCTCAAAGTTCCTCTAAAATGTTTTTTTTTTCCCCTCAGCACAAACGACTAATCTTTTTCTGCTTTATTTCCAAGTGTGCTTGAGAATTTGTTCTCTTAAGGCACGGTTGGACTTTCGTTGTTGGAGAAGACGAAGGGTGCTAGTTTTCTTGCTGTTCCGTCTTACATATTTTCTCATTTTAAGGATTGCTTCCCTGATAGTCTACAGTCACCAATCTGAAAAAAAAAGACCCCTGGGAGGAGTTTCTTATTCGCAGGTTTTATTCATCAGACTTTCACTCCTTATTTGAAAGGAATTGCAAAATGGAACAATCCTCTTTCATCCAATGGAAAGAGAACAGACTGACCAATGAACAGACAGAACAGACAGCTCCATGGCAAGGGACCTAGGTACTTGCAAGACCGCCTCCTACCAAATACCTCCCTTTGACCAGTCCGCTCCCACAGAGAGGGCCTCCTCAGGGTGCCATCAGCCAGTCAATGTCAGCTGGCGAGCCCTAGGGGGAGAGCCTTCTCTGTGGCAGCTCCTGCCCTCTAGAACGACCTGCCCCCTGACCTCCGCACAGCTACAGACCTGCACCTGTTCCGCCGAGCCCTGAAGACCCATCTTTTTCGTGCGGACGGCCTGGTTTTATTGGGGTTTTTATTGTGCATTTTAGAGCAGGCTTAGTATTTAATTTATTTTTAGCATAGGTATTTATATTGATGTTTTTATTATTGTTTTTTATCATTGTCTGTTCACCGCCCTGAGTCCCGTAAGGGAGAAAGGGTGGTATACAAATTCGAATACAATTACAATTACAATTACAATTACCAAAAATATAGGGACATTTCTTAATTTTTTTTAAAAAAAAAGAAACTTGCAAGTCTTATTCAGAACAAGGTTACGTATCAGCAATCCATTTCTCTGAGAAATCTACATTGTCTGGATTTTACTGAATGGTACACTACCTCTGATATTGGAGGACCTGCAAAGTTAATGTGCCATTTCAATTACTTGTACTCTGATTTCTCAGATACTTGATGTTGTGGAAATGCTTGGTTAGATTTTGCTCACTGCTTAACAGTATATTAAAGGTGCTCTGCTTACTTAGCCAGTATTTGCATATCCAGCGCGCTAAGAAATCGCTGGGTGAAGCTCAACTCTTATTAGCCAAGAGTGTTTTCTCATTCCGAGAGTGGGAGTTTAGCATCATCAACATTTCAGCATTCATAAAGACTTTAGAGTGTTCAAAACATGTCATGGATATTGATATTAATATTGATATTCAGATACAGACACAGTTCAGTAGAGAGCTAACTGGTGTCATTTAAGAAACTCTGGAGGAGGGGGAGTTTGATTATTTTGTAAAGAAATCAAATTGACACAAAGTTTTTGCTGTCACAAAATAAAATGGGGCAGGTTTCCAATGCTGTGTACATAAATATTGAATTAAGTCCTAATGAATTCAGTGGTTACTAAGTATGGATTTGCACTAAGGGGACAATCAAATAAAATCTGCAGGTCTTTGAAGGTTGCATAAGATAAAAAAGAAACTAGTGTAGGTTAAGAATCTATGGAAATTACAAGGTATTTGCTTGAACCTGACCTGACAGAAAATTAGCAGCTGTTTAATAACTAGAATGCAGAAATAAATGTTCTATTTTAATTGTGTTTAATTAATGTTTAATCTAGTTTTACTTTTATTTATTGGTTAGCTGCTATATCTTAGAAAGTAAACTAGCCAGAAAATCTGATGCTGATCTTTATGTGGACAAAGAGAGATTTCAATCCTGAAAGATAAAACTGGAATACTCAACCACTTCATATATTTTGTCTTTGACTAAGCAAGACAGGAAGGAAGAGACTGACATCCCAAAATAACAAGATTAAGGGAAAAAGCTGGAAGTAACAATACGAAAGTTAAAGTTCGTGTTTTGTTTTGTTTTTTAAAAATGAAATGGAAGAGCATTTTCTCTCCAGCTGTTGGGCAATTCTCCCCTTCTCTCTTATTAAAAAATAGCTTTGAGTCTCAACTTTTACAGGAGTATTGGAGATACTTGTCCAGCTTTCAGAAAGGGTTTGCTTCGGGTTATGTACATCTAATGTACAAAAGCTACGAGTGGCACAAAGAGCCATGGAAAGAGACATGCTCGGCATTACAAGACAAGACAGAAAGATCCGCACATGGATTAGAGAACAAATGAAAGCATATAATATCATCAAGCGAGTAAAAGGATTGAAATGGAAATTGGGCTGGTCACATAGCAGGAAGAACCGATGGAAGTCATAGAAGAATGGATCCCACTTGATAAAAAGCGCCCATGAAAGAGACCTAAAACAAGATGGTTCAATGACATTAGCAAGTATTGGTGATGGTGATGGTGATGATGATGACATCTAGTGGTGGGTTGCAGGAAGTACGCGCCGGTACGGGCATACTGGTCCCTGCCTGGAGCACCGGGTATCATTCTGGTACAGCGCTCCGGAGGGCCCACCCGCCTGCTCATTGTCCTTACCTGTATTTGAACTCTTCAGCACTTCCGCTTCAGAGCATACAACACCTGCGCGACACCCCGCCAGGTAGCTGGAGGGTTGCAGAGGCTCACAGAGGCATTGCTGGAGGGTAGGATGCATGCGTGCACTATGCACATTCCAGTGGTGGGTTTCTGCAGGCTACTCGCGAGAACCTATTGGTGAAATTTAGAGAACTGGTGAGAGGGGGTTCCACTGGCGTACCTGGAGGTAAATCTGGCCCGCCGCTGCCAGTGACCAAACGGGAAGGAAAGGAAAGGAAAGGAAAGGAAAGGAAGGAAAGAAGGAAGGAAGGAAGGAAGGAAGGAAGGAAGGAAGGAAGGAAGAAAGAAAGAAAGAAAGAAAGAAAGAAAGAAAGAAAGAAAGAAAGAAAGAAAGAAAGAAAGAAAGAAAGAAAGAAAGAATTTATCATCACAATTGAGTCCAAAATTTTGGTTGCTAAGCAAGAGTGTTGTTAAATGAGTTTCACCACATTTTAAAAGATGGCCACTCCCACCCTGTCACATGACTGCCAAGCCATGCCCACAAAATAGGCCACACCTACAGAGTAGGTTCTAAAAAATTTGAAACCCACCACTCGCACATTCACACGTTCGTTGTGCGTGTTCATGTGGTGGACACTGGGCCCCGTTGCACCTTACCAGTTGCAATGGGATCTGGAGCCCACCACTGATGACATCTAATATATAGAGTAAATAAAATTACAAGAAGATATGACTCTTCTAGCACCCTGAATGTACTGCTCTCTTTCCCTTTGCGCATGCTCAAAAGGCAGCCTGCACTGTAGAAGGCCCATTAAAAAGTACCAAAGAATATGAAGGAAAGGGAAGGTCTGAAAAAGGAAAGGCTCCCTTTGAATGATGCAAAAGAACTGGCCCTCTGCCAGAAAGCTCAGAACACTATTTTGTGAAATGTCAGTAGCTCAGCAGCACTTACAGCAACATTCTGACTCCGAGGTCATTCCTCTCCATATGCTCACTAAGGGAGCAATGCTGCCGGTCTTCAGGTCTTTGTGGGGTCACCTGCACAAATCTGAAACTACTCCACAAACAATAATAGCAAAATAGGAAATGATTTTCTATTGAGATTGAGGGAGCTGTACTGCTCTCTGAGCTTGGTTGTTTTCTTGCAGATGTTTCACTACCCAAACTAGGTGTTGTGGTCCACCAGTGGCCAGAGGCCAGCAGAGCTGGCAGCAGATCCAGACAGTGAGGAGGTTGGGGAGGAACATTGGCCAGTCCTGGAGTCTGGGGAAGGCTCTGATGAGGGCTCTGTGTCAGAGGCAGAGAGGGGGCAAGGGCCATATGTCAGTTATCAATGAGGAAGATGAACAACTGGAGCCTGTTCCCAGTGTGTGCATACACAGAGTTGCCAGACAAAGGGAACAGCTAAAGAACAGGGGTCGACTGGGGAGTATGGCCCCTCCCAGAGGAAATAAAAGAGGAGCGAAAGGGGAGTGGACTTTGCAGGAGACTATTAATTTGCTTAATTGATTTGTGACTCTCTGAGGCTCCTTGCCAAATTTTGCAGATATCAGCCTGCTAACTCTCCAAGCCAGATAAGATCTGTGACTGTAAATCCTCCCCAAATAAATACATTCATAAATGTATGAGTTTAAATACATTCATCATGAATCGTAAAATACTGTACAACACTTAGTGATAGTCATAGTATACTAAATAAGCAATCAACATAAACCATACCAGGAAACTAAATAAACAATATAAATCGTAAATATACAAGCAACAAAGTTATAGTCATAAATAGAAAAGGATATAGGTCATAGGAAAGATGAGAAGAAGAATAGTAATACAGTCTTATTAAATAGTAAATAGTAAATAGACTCCCCACAGTGTTGTGGGGAATTAGTTATTTAGCAGAGTGATGGCAAGGGGGGAAGAACTGTCCTTATGTCTAGTCTAGTTGTGCTGTTGTGCAATGCCCTATAACCATGATGACGAACCTATGACACACGTGCCAGAGGTGGCATGCAGAGTCATCTCTCCGGACATGCCAGCTGTCACCCGTTGCTCTTCCAGGTTCATGTGTGTTGGCCAGCTGGTCTTTGCATGCGCAGGAGTGCCAGGAACTGGAAGACCAGGAGACTGTTGTGCATGCCCTTCTGGTTTCCAGTGCTCCCCTTCGCGCACATGCATGCTCCCATTTCGGCACCCAGTGCCAAAAAGGTTTGCCAACACTGCCCTATAGTGTCATTTTGTGGGTAGAAGCTGAAACAATATATGTTGTGTTAAGGGTGTGAGGGGTCTGTACATATTTTCACAGCCTTCTTTTTGACTTGTGCAGTATACAGGTCCTCAATGGAAACTAAATGTAGTTTTTAATGGCTGTTGCAGCATCCCGTAGTCACATGATCACTATTTGCAAGCCTCATATCAGATTTTGGCATTGCTTTTAAGTATATAAGTCATATAAACTCATCATCATATCTATTGCTTAGGAACTGTTAGTAACTGTAGCAGAAGGGTTTTTAAGGTAAGCTGTGACTTTCAGCGCTAGCTCAAAAGGCTCTCTAAGAGCTAGGAATCAGATGACAACTGAACGTAAACAATGAATTCTCCCACCAGGCACATTGAATTCCTGGTGATCACATGGACATCTCCATCTGGCACAGCAGGTGGCTGTCTTAAAAAAAAGCTAAACCAAGTTAGAGCTGGTTAGAACTTGGAGAGAAGACAACCATGAAATCTAGGGCTTGCAAGAGGTGTCTTTCTTGACTACATGATAGTACTATTAAATAATTATTTTTAAAAAGCACTTTGCAACGTGCTAAAACCAAAATCTATCCCTTTGTCCTTAACATCACAAGCACGTTCACAGCATCACAGTGCACATTGTTGTCAATGGCCCTCCTTGTCCTTACCCCCTCCTCCTGAGCATGCCTGTGGGCTGTTGACTAGATTTGGAGAAATTGGTGAAGACCACTTCCGTGTTTCTTCGCAAGATAATGCAGCAACAGCAACTCTCAAGCTCACTTTCCACCTCTGATACAACCCACAAGTCTCTTACTTGCCTTCCCTCCCACCTGTAAAACGAAAATGATTGTAATCTTCCTGAATGAAGTGTTATATACACAAGCTACCTTAAAGGCAGGGCTGAACTTTCTGTTATTGTAGTAGAGCGGGCTTGTTTGACAAAGTTCTTCGTGAGCTCCAGTGTAATTGTTTTGCCATGTGGAACAATTTGAAGCTGACTCCATTTGGCACTCATAATGTGAATGTATCTTGACATTTGGATAGTAATAGCTCTCCTATTTTTGGTTCATCTTAGCTCTCAACTGGCTGCTTTTAGATGGTGCAGGTGTCTCTTTTCCTCGCAGGGGAGCTTCACGTGGATCCAAGATCCTTTGAAATTTGGATGGCAATTGCCTGGGCTCAGACTTAGCTGCCATCTGCAGCTGCACTTGGCAAGGTGCGCCCAACACCCATGGCGAGGTGTTGTTCTCCATATGGATGTACAGGCTCTTCACGCTGTTTTTAGAAGGAGTTTTTAAAGCTACTTATGTAAGTCTGAAGTAGTAAAGGCAGCCGATTAAGTGGCTGTGAAGGGGTGCTATCGACCACACCACCGAGATGGTGTGGCTCAAAGCTGGAGACCATCGGCGAGTGATTGTTAATGACAAGGCGGCTTTTTCTGGCGCTGCCACTGGAAATGACCCATAGCTCACAAGAAAGATATCCGCAGGCTGATTTAGCCCGGAGCATACCGTTAAAACACAGCACTCAGGTGTTTCTCTGGGGACAAAGAGAGTGAATGTCAACCTTGCCTGCTGTGATGTACAGCTCACGAGGGGGGGGAAATGCCTCTCCCCTCCTTGTTCCCCCCTCTCCTTTTAAAGTAATTATTTTACATACAGGGAAGGTTTCTTTGTTTCCTCTTAGGAGGTAAGTGCTGCGATAATATGAAGGAATCCTCGCTGAGTAGCAAGAGAATGGCAATCAATCAGAATTGGTTGCAAAGCTCTCATTCCCACCCCCCTCCTCTCCACCAAACAGGGTATATTAGCAACTGTGCAGTCTTGTAAGATCTGTACAAAGATCTTGATGGCCCTCTGATGTTTTGGGTTAAATATATTGTATATATACTGATCAAAATATGAGTCCAGCAATCGACTCACTGGCTCGATTAGAACTCCCAGCAAGCACTAAGGTGGAGTGGGGCTGGGGGTTAAGGGATGTTTAATTATAGAGCTATGTAAGCAAGTGACTAATAGAGTGATGAGAATTCACAAAATGTGTAACTCGGACAGTACAGCATGTCTTTGCCATTTGCAAGCAGATGCTTGCATGGACTAATTTCATAGATGGACTATATCAAGAAACGATTGTATTTGTTTGAAGGCCATGATCACAAGGACTCCGAACAAATAAGCTTAAAGTTTAAAGCTAAGGTGGTTGAGGCATCAGACTAGAAAGTGGAGACGGTGAGTTCAAGTCCTGCCAGGAAAGCCAGCTGGGTGACTTTGGGACAATCTCTCTCTCTCTCTCTCCCTCTCTCTCTCTCTCTCTCTCTCTCTCTCTCTCTCTCTTTCTCTCTCTCTCTCTCTCTCTCTCTCTCTCTCTCTCTCTCTCTCTCTCTCTCTTCCGCCCAACAAAGGGTGATTGTGGTAGGGAAATAATAATAATTAATAATAATTTATTATATTTATAAACCGCCCCCTCTCCCCGAAGGGACTCGGGGCAGTGTACAGGAACATTAAAAATCAACTAAAAACATACAATACACACAAATTTAAAAACGAATTAAACTACCCTGTACAAAATTTAAAAACCATTAAAATTACCACCCATTAAAACCCAATAAACAATTTGAGAAAACAGACTGGGGCGAGAAGCATAGATTAAGCCAAGCCAGCCTGATGAAACAAATAGGTTTTTACTTTTTGGCGGAAGGAGCGGAGGTCCGTAGTCGTTCTAATATCTGGGGGTAGGTCGTTCCAGAGAGTCGGGCCCATCACAGAGAAGGCCCTTCCCCTGGGCATCGCCCGCTGGCACTGCCTAGTGGACGGCACCCGGAGAAGTCCCTCTCTGTGTGAGCGAATTGGCTGAAGGGATGTATGGGGCAGGATACGATCCCGCAAATAACTAGGTCCTGTGCCATGGAGCGCTTTAAAGATGATAGTCAACACCTTGAAACGCACCTGAAAGACCACAGGTAGCCAGTGCAGCCCGCGCAGGAGTGGTGTTACATGGGAGTATCTAGTGACTCCCATAACTGCCCACGCGGCCGCGTTCTGGACCAGCTGTAGTCTCCGGGTACATCTCAAGGGGAGCCCCATGTAGAGAGCATTACAGTAGTCCAGCCGAGACGTCACAAGCGCATGAGTGACCGTGCGAAGGGCGGAAAGAAGGAACAGGGGAAGATTTGTTGGATACGTTCAAAGCCTTGAGTTAGTTGTAAAAGTAATAAAGCCGGGATACAAATAAATAAAATAAATAAATATCTCTATCCTCTTAGCCATACCAGATGTCAATGAAGAGATGATCTCCATGTGTACAGCACAATTGTCTGTATCTTGGAGCATTCATGTATATATATGTGTGTGTGTGAGAGCCCTTCCACAGGACATGATTCCAACTCATTTGAAAGTAATTTTGCATAGAGTCAGACTCTCTGATGAAGACAATTGTGCTGTGAACACGAGTCATGTCTTCAGCCATATTACAGATGTGAGTAGGAGAAGGGAGGGGCTGCTCACTACTCTTCATAGTCTGGACTGACGATGGGAAGGTAACACCTAAGCAAACAAGGCTAACAAACCCACATATTTGGTTCTTTTTTCAAGCTAGCCAAATCATACAATGATTCTGCATTTCTCTCCAGTATCTAGGTCAGGGCTGTCAAACTCCTAGAGTGCGGGACGGATGCGCCATGCGCTGGACATTCCCACACCTGGTTTAGCAAAGGGGAAAAAAAATCTCGATGTGTCATGTGACGCCGCTGTGACAATGTGAGTTTGACATCCCTGATCTAGGTGATCTTCTGTGAGGAACCACATATAATAATAATAATAATAATTTTTTAATTTGTTGACCGCTCCCTCTCCCCGTAGGGACTCGGAGCGGTGCACAGGGAAAAACTAAAACAATAAATATACAGACATATTAAAAACAAATTAAACAATACCTGTGCTAAAAATACCCCATTACATACTAAAATTCCCAATTAACAACTAAAACCCCATAGAGAGAGACTACCCTAGGCCGGCCAAGCAGAAAAGATATGTTTTTAATTATGGCTGTCGTTCTTCATTTTCCATTGCAAAATGTAGTTTCCTCTTTTATTTATATGATTATCAGCTTCCATTTAAATTCCACCAATTAAGTTGAAGACCCTTCAAAGATGCTATGATGAATGCATCCTAGGTGTGCACTGGGATGTATATGAACCATTCTTTAAATTATTTGGAGGTTAAAATTAAACAAAATGTACAATGATTTTATTATAATTTACAGATGGAGGAAAGTGAGACTTGCTAAGGTCTTCAGAACAAAACTAACCCAAAAATAGATCAAAAAGTTTACAAAGTTTACAATTTTTCTTTACAAGATTCTTAATCTAAAATAATTTAAAAAAAAACAGACACCGGGACATACTTTTTAAGAAAATTATTACCTTTGTAATTAAGCTGTCTTTAGATAAGTCTTTTCTGTTAAAGGCCTAAAAAAAAAAACCCACCTTAAAATGTCTTTATGCCATTGTCTCCTTTTGGTGGTGTTTCTCTGTATGACTGGAGGTGGAACCCTGAAACTTCAAATACAGCTGGTTAAATTATGCAGGGCTGAGAACAAGAGAGATGCTCATCAAATCCTCATTCCCTACATCCTTAATGCAAATGATACCCATCAATTTCTCTTTGGCAAATCATTGCAGAGAAAAATTGAGCTCTCCTTGATCTCCTCTAAGAACTTGGTAACCAGATGTCTCTTCAGATATCACGGAAGGCATTTCAGGCGAAGAGTTTGACTTCACCAGGACATAAAGCTCACCTGTGCACACTGTGCTTGTGTCTGATGGTCATCCATGCTTATGGAATGGGAAGGACGGATATTTGGCACCTACTCCCAGGAATGTTACCCGCATAATGTTGGATGGAGTTGTATATAGAGGTGTGCATGTGCGTGTGTGTGTGATTGGCAACTGTATTAATGCAATGATCTAATTGCAGGAAATACAGAGGATTTTCAGTATCTGAGGAAAATATTACTTTTTAATGATAAAGGTCTATAATTTTAATGCACCTATTTCATTGTTTATTTTTTTGAAGAGCAAAGCACTGCTGTAAAGTCCAACAGCTTCTTACGGATTTTTTTAGTTTTTATTTATTTATTTATTTTATATTGTTATTTTATTATATTTTACATATTTTATTTTAAAAGGAGTTATATTTTGAAATACAACTCTGGTCAGCTCAGAACAACAACCACACCCAAAACTATATAAAACCATAAAACATCAATGTAGACCACAAAAGACTTCTCAGAGTTGTATGTTCCCACCTATGACTTAGAACAGGGTTGGTCAACCTTTTTATACCTACCGCCCAATTTTGTATCTCAGTAGCAAAATTTTCTACCGGTTCCACAGTAATGGTGATTTATAAAGTAAGTAAGTCAATTAAATTAAAAAAAGGAAAGTGCTTCAGTATCAGACAAGACCCCTACCGCCCACTATGAAAGCTGGAATGCCCACTAGTGGGCGGTAGGGACCAGGTTAACTATCACTGATTTAGAAGATGGTAGTCACATCTAAGGGACGAGATGGCTCGGTGGCTAAGACACTGAGCTTGTCGATCAGAAAGGTCAGCAGTTCAGTGGTTCGAATTTCTAGCACCGCATAATGGAATGAGCTCCCATTACTTGTTCCAGCTTCTGCCAACCTAGCAGTTCGAAAGCACGTAAAAATGCAAGTAGAAAAATAGGGACCATCTTTGGTGGGAAGGTAACAGCATTCCATGTGTCTTAGGCATTTAGTCATGCCGGCCACATGACCACAGACACATCTTCAGACAGCGCTTATTCTTCGGCTTTGAAACAGAGATGAGCACCACCCCTAGAGTCATGAACGACTAGCACATATGTATGAGGGGAACCTTTACCTTTAAGTTCAAAACTTACTGGGCAGAAACTTGCTGGGTGAGTTTGGACCAATCATTTTATCTCTGTCATCTTGCCTGACCAGATGGTCACTGCCTCATACTAGTTGGGTTGGGGAATCTAATTTAATCTCTGGATCTCCAGATTTTTTTAAAAAAAAAAGTTAGCATCACTTTTAACAGACTCCAGTTCAACTTGAAACCTTACTGAACTGCATTTGGTCAAAAGAAACAGCTGTAGGATTGATTGACAAGTGATCTGAATAAAGAAGACAACCATCAGTTCATGGTCAATTCAGTTTCATATCAGGAAAAACAAAGTGATGTCTCCAATTGCTTTGGACTCCATAAATCAGATATAATCAACGGTCAGAAATTCGAAGAATGTGGTCCAAACATGTGAAAGGAACCAGAGTGGTTTTTCCAGATAAACATTGTGCAGCATTTCCTCAATGCTGAAATATGCTAGTAAGTATCTGGAAGTGTTTTGGCAGACATATGAAACATTTGATCCTTCAGCAATTGCCATACTACAATTCCTTCTGGGACCTACTGAGACTTTTAGTTCCACAACTTCTAGAAATTCCCAACTTTCCTTCTTTTCATTATAGGAAATGTGTGCTTGTAATATATGTATGGATGTGTATATATTTATACCCAGAGCAACCACTTTTAAAATAAACATTTATGTCAAAAGTAATTGCTTTTTGTCCTATGGAATTTTTCCTCCAAATTCGAACCTCTCTACAAAGAATGGCTTTCCTACTGGAAAACTAGCATGGTATAAAAACGTGGCAAAGACCCTGCATTAAAAGAAACCTAATCCCCCTGCAGTTCAAATGATTGCCTATTCTTCCTAGAAATTAAATATTGTGTCTATTAATAGTTTAAAAAAACCAATGTTTCTATGATGATCTGTCCTTTTGACCTTGACTTCTAATAGTGTTTTGGCAGAGCTACTGTACTGGATTTTGTTGGAAGCTAAATGTCCCACGGAGATTTACAAGAATCCTGTGATCATTAATAGATACTCTTACTACCAATTGAATACTTGTTTTGCATTTTCAGGCATAATTTTCTCTCCCCAGTCATGCTAGTGTATTAACCTTAATTTTTATACGCTACAGCGTAATAATAATATCGTCATGCATGAAATCTACAGCACACTGTTAGGGCAGGAAACATCTGATCATTATGTCAGTCTTGGTCATTATTAATTGAATTATGGTTTCTCAGTACTTTACATTTCAATTTGATTCTGTAAGCTGGCAGCTATTTCAGAAATAATCCAGAGAACACTGCCAGTGATACCAAAAGTAAACTGCAAATGGACCAACAGATCAGCAACATTTGATGGGGAAATATTTTTCTGGATTTGTGGAAAGATGGGATAAAGGTATGGATGCTTTGTGACTCATGTTGACTTTTTCCCATTTTGTCCTACATTTCTTCCTCTCTCAGTGTTATTTTCTCCATCCACCAAGGTTAACCACACAGCAAATGGAAACACACGAGAAAAACCCAACATATTGAAATAATTCTACTGATTTGACTAATAAGTACTGAAAGAGACCATTTCAGATGTTGAATTATGCTTAAATGTGACACCCCACATAATTCCACCCAACTACTTGGCAAATTTTGGGTAAAGCTTTATTTCCTATTCCAGTAAACATGATGGCAGCTAATTTCTTTTCGTTTAGCCATGCATAAAAAAAAGTCTACACCTTCATTTATATGCTTACATAATCATAGTCACATGGTGGTGAGATGGCTCAGTGGGTAAGACATTGGGCTTCTTAGCTAGAAGGTCAACAACCCAGGTTTGAGATCCAAACACTGCGCAACAGGGTGAGCTCTGTTACATGTCCCAGCTCCTGCCAACCTAGTAGTTCGAAAGCATGCAAATGTGAGTAGATAAATAGCTACTGCTTGGTGGGAAAGCAACAGTTTTCCATATTTTCATCTGACCACATGAAGACAGAAGCATCTCTCAGAGAACTCAGGCTCCCTCAACTGAGAATCACAGATGAGCAAACCCCTTGAGTTGGCCATGACTGGACAAGGGAAACCATCAACCTTTACATAGTTATAGCAATAGCCCTTAGACTTATATACGACTTCACAATGTTTTTACAGCCCGCTCTCTAAGCAGTTTATAGAGTCAGCATATTGTCCCCAACGATCTGGGTCCTCATTTTACCCACCTCGGAAGGATGGAAGGCTGAGTTAACCTTGAGCCTGGTGAGAGTCAATCTGCCAAATTGTACCCAGCTGGCAGTCAACAGAAATAGCCTGCAGTACTGCACTCTCACCACTGCATCACCGCGGCTCTCTGTATATACAGCCATCATTCTTTTTTCTATTTGTGTCAGAAACTATACTTCGTTCATGTCATCCATATATAAATTTGAATCAAAGATTTATTATTTCATTCTTATAAACAATCACATATGCACACAGATACAGGAAATTTACTTTGTCATCATAAGATCTCATTACATACTGCTGAAGGAAGCTAGTTCACTATTGTGGGAATCAGGATATTAGATTAAATATTCACTTATTTCCTAATACAGCTGTTCTCCTTGAGAACTCGGTGTTGGTTAGATGGCTTTTGACCAGATCCAACAAGGCTCTTTTTTATATTATTATCTTTGTGCTATAAAATCCACTATCCTATATATGCTGAGCCGATGTACAGCTCTACAACTAAAAGGAATGATGACATTGATGTTATAATTTAATAGCACTGCAACTGACATTATGAAGGAGACCTCTTGCACGTTATCCATATAGATGCAAATGTAGAAATAATTATTATGAATTAAAAGTAATGCAATTCATCTTATAATGACAGAAGAGACTGCCCAGGTCACCTGTGTGCCTGTGGTAAAATGTATAGATTTTACCACTATTGATTTGAAACTTCAAGGCTATTATTTCTGGATCTTGAGAAATTTTTGAACAATTTGAACTGAAGTTTTCTATTTTAGGAGTTGGAAAATATGGGATTTGTACAAAACTTCAAGACATGGACAACATAGTTATATATATTTTACAACAACACCTTCCGGTGGTTAGAATGGAAAATTATCAAAACCATATATGATTTACAAAGGAACGAGATAAAGATACTCAATTTCCTTGCTCCTATTCATAATAGATGTAGAAATCCTGGTAAAAGACGTCAGATAGGATTAAAATATTAACGGAGTGAAAATTAGACAACAAATTTATAAATTGAGAGATTATGCTGATGATCTGGTTTCAACAATGGTGGATCCTAGTGAAAATGTTGGTGTTTTAATGGATAAATTAAAGGAAGACATTATGGAAAATTATCCAGTTTTCAAATAAATATGGAAAACTGGATCTGTATATTCTTGTGCTTATTGGTTTGTATCCTCAAATTAGCCCAAATCAGAGATGGGTTTCTGCCGGTTTGTCCCAGATCAGGCGAACCGGTAGTGGCTGCGGCAGGAGACTCCCCCCACTCGCCTGGATACTTCTGCGCATGTGCAGTAGTGTCACACAAGCATGAGCGAACCAGTAATAAAATAAATAGAAATGCACCACTGGCTCAAATGGTCCATAAACCTAAACCTAAACTTAAACCAAACAATGCATTAAAAACCCATTACTACTTTGCAATTCAAATTTCCACAATGGTCAAACCAATTTTATTCACAAAGTTGTGGCCACTGCAGTGTGCTCAAAGTCACATGATTGTGATTTCCAATGTTCCTTTTCCAAGCAAAATCAGTGGAGAAGCTAGCAGGAAGTCATTCCCAATCTCAGTACTTTTTTCTCATCCATGATCATCCTATTTATCTGTTTAGGTAAGTCAATAGGGATTTATTATTGAAGTTCATTTGCCACCAAAGTTATTTTTCCAGTTATGATTTTTACTTATCTGTTATTACAGTATTTTCTTTTTAAATTTAGCATCACTTTCTTTTTCTTTTCCCTTTTAAGGCAATATTTTTCCTGGTTGACTACAAATTCAAAATTTCTTTGTTTTGAATAATTTATTTTTATTTCCATCTCTCTCATTGGCAACATATCTAATTGCCTTTGTAGTAGCTAAATTTGGTGGGTAATATTGTCTTTGGGGATTTTTTAAACTCTTCTTCCTTTTTTAAAAATCTCATCCAAAATCAGTTATATTTTCTCTTGCCTTTTCTTTTTAAATTCACTGTCATATTATACGAAGGATCTTCTTATAAAAGCTGTGTTCACATCCCAAACGATTCTTACTTCTGTGCCTTTGCTAAGATTATGCTCAAAAATTCTTCTAACTTCTCATTCAATCTCCACCTGAAAGAGTCATATCCTTTTTTCTTTTTGAAAGGCTGTGAGATGTGGTCTGAGAATGTTAATGTCTCCACTTTACAAACATTAGTAGCCAAAGTCCTAGAGATCCAAATTATATTCATTCTTGGAAAAGGTATACATCTTTAAGAAAAATAAGCACATTCCTTTGAGTCACCATTTTTATACAGCTGTATATCAACAAGCTACAAGTTGTCCATTAAATCAACAAAATTATTTGGTAATTTTCCATGTGTATCTTCAATATTTTTCTCAGACGTTCCATCTTTTTTTGGGAAAACCACTCCATTCCAATTTTTTAGGACACATCAATTTTTATATAGAAAATCCAATAATATCCACAAATCCTTTATAAAATGTTGCTTTATCTCTAGAATTTCAGAATAACAGAGTTGAAAAGGACCTTGGAGGTCTTATAGTTCAACCCCCTGCTCAGGCAGGAAACCCAGGTATAGGGCCTATACCGTTTCAGACAAATGTTCAATCTCTTCTTTAAAAACTTCCAGGAGCATTCACAACTTCTGGGAGCAAGTTGTGCTACTGGTTAATCGTTGTCATTATCAGGAAATATCTCCTTAGTTCTAAGTTGCTTCTCTCCTTGATTAATTTCCACCCATTGCTTCTTGTTCTGCCTTCAGATGCTTTGGAACACAGGTTGACTCTCTCTTCTTTGTGGCAGCCCCTCAAGTATTAGAACACCATAATCATGTTACCCCTAGTCCTTCTTATCATTAAACTAGACATACCCAATTCCTGCAATCGGTCTTATATCTTTTAGTCTCCAGTCCCCTAATAATCTTTGTTCTTCTTAATACAATACAATACAATACAATAGCAGAGTTGGAAGGGACCTTGTAGGTCTTCTAGTCCAACCCCCTGCGTGGGCAGGAACCTTATACCATTTCAGACAAATGGCTATCTAACATCTTTTTAAAGACTTCCAGGGTTGGGGCATTCACAACTTCTGGAGGCAAGCTGTTCCAGAGGTTAATTGTTCTAACTGTCAGGAAATTTCTCCTTAGTTCTAAGTTGCTTCTCTCCTTGATTAGTTTCCACCCATTGCTTCTTGTCCTGCCCCCAGGTGCCTTGGAGAATAGTTTGACTCCCTCTTCATTGCGAGCCTTAGCTTTCCTCACTTCATCTTTACAGGCTTGGGCTATTTGCTGATATTTTGCCTTAGTTATGTCCCCCTCTTTCCACTTTTTATATTTATCCTTTTTGTCTTTCAATTTGTCAGAGAGTTCTTTATGCAGCCATGCTGGTTTCTTTTGGGAACTGTTATTTTTCTTCTTCATTGGTATTGCGCTGGACTGGGCTTTTATAATCTCATTTTCTTCTCTGTTTTCTTTCTAGGGTCTCAATATCTTTTTTAACATTGACCAAAACATTGACCAAAATGATACAGTATTCCCAGTTATAATGCAGTTAACACTTCGTATGATTTTCATGTTTCTTATAGTTGTAGAATTTTTCTAAAATTTAAATAGAAACGTCAAGGCCATCTTTTTCCTTCTTACTTTTATATCTTTCATGTTGACCTAGAATGGACAGTTTTTCAAATGAAAGCCCTTTGAAGACTCTTGAAATATCAAGGTGTCCTTTGAAATCATATTCACAATCACCTCTGTTTTCACTTGAACTTATTCACATCTAAGACTTGTCCATGGTACAAATTCAAACTAGGTTTGGCCACCTCAGCTTTTCCTGAAGGAACACTGAAGAGACATTTGCACAAGTAGTCCTCAACTTACAACATTTAGTGATCATTCGAAGTTACAACAGGACTGAAAAAAGTGACGTATGACCATTTTCCACACTTACGGCCATTGCAGCATCCCTGTGGTCATGTGATCAAAATTCAGGTACTTAGCAACTGACTCATATTTATGATGGTAGCAGTGCCTTGAGGTCATGTGATCAGATTCACTTAATAACCATGTTAATAACTTAACAGCTGCAATGATTCACCTAACAACTGCGGCAAGAAAGGTTGCATAATGAGACAAAATTTACTTAACAAATGTTTCATTTAGCAACAGAAATTTTGGCCACAATTGTGGTCATAAGTCAAGGACGACTTGTATTTGAAAGGATAGTCCGGTGTCTCCAACAGAAGATTTGCAGAAAAACTACAAAATGCCATGGAGACCTCTGTGGTACTTACATTTGTTTAAAGCCTGTTTAAGTTAGAATCTACATGTTCTCTTATTCAGTGCCAGAATTGTTCTTGGCACTTTCCTATTGGCTTTACTGAGATACAAATACATGGAAACAAAATGGATATGGTGGAACCCAAGGTACTAAATACACCTAATATTACCCTGCTTGAAAATTCCTCATGATTTAATTTTTCAAGTGCAGATATTTATATTGCAATTGTAATATTTCCATTATTCATTCATTCTTCTCACATGTCTGCCAAGTGAATAAGTAGGTGGCATAAATTGGCCACTGCATTACACTGCACGACATTCTAAGATCTCTAGTAAAACAAACAATCAACAATATTGTGTTTTCAGAAACTCCTGACTGCCCTAGTCATTCTTGGTCTCCAAAGAGAATATCTTCAAAATATTTATTACCAGGAAAGTTCATGGCATTGATAATCCAAAAATCCCTGTCCTTTTCAACCGAAGACTGTCCTTAGCATAAGAGAATGTGAGTTAATGACCAAACATCTCCCGTATCCTTGAAAATTGTCTTCCTTCACTGAGAACTTGTTTCCCTGACAGCTGGAGACCTATCATCATGGGAGTGGATTAAATTGATGTATTAAGCCTTATAATTAAAGAGAAGAAACCCAGTGCAATGGTAAACATAGTAAACAAAACCTCTGTGGAGTGAACCTAGGTATTCAAAGGCAGCAGAAAAGTCCCAAATGGACTAATGCTCAAGTATAAGTATCAACAAATCCTAAATTTTATCAGGCGAAGAGAAAAGAAGCCCATTGTTTACATTCCTCTAATAGAAAAGCAACCAAAGATATAACAGAATACAGAATTTGAAGGCACCCTGCAGGTCTTCCGGTCCAACCCACTGCTCAGGCAGGAAAGCTGATAGTTGGAAGTTAGTTGGAAGATAGCAAGTATGTTGGAATAAGTGTAGCCGTTACACAGAGTAAGAGCAGAGTAAATTGCAGATACCCCAAGTAATTGAAATGTTAAGTCTCTCCAGAAACACTCACAATAGTTTATATCATGGATGGGCTTCAAAAATTTTAGCAAGAGGTTCTCTGTCAGGTTGATGGTGGGCGTGGCCATGGTGGGCGTGGCCTAGTCAGCCTCCTACACCATGGCGACAGGGGGCATTTTTCCCCTCCCCATGTTCTGGAGGCTTTCCTCGAGCCTCCAGGAGGGCGAAAACAGCCGCCCCAGGCTCTGGAGACCCTCTGGAGGCCAGAAACAGGCCCGTTTCTGTCCTTCCCAGACTTCCAGTACACCCATTTTTTGCCCTCCCCAAGCCTCCACATGCAAGGACTCCTGGGAGGGGCGTGGTGGGCAGGGCCAACTAGGAGTGGGATTTGGGGATTCTCCAAACTGCACAGAATCGTAGCTAGAGGTTCTCCTGAACCCCTAGCCTAGTGAATCCCCAGCAGCCCACCCCTGGTCTTTATTCCATAACGAAAGATCTCCAGAAGGAGGCCTTCTGGAGCAGGCCAAAGTCCATTTTGGCCCACCATTTTGTTCACCACAGTGGCTAGCTAAATATCTCTAGGATGTTTGTATGTGTGAGACATGAAGTCTGGGAGCTGAAGTCCTTCAGATTTAAAGTTGCAAAGGTTGGAGACCCCTGTTCTACAGGAACTTGTATTTGGATCTGTCTCGGTCTTTTCTCCCTTTTTTTCTGTTGCTTTTATTTCCCTTTGTATTTTATATTAAGAAAATAAATACATTTAACCTGCACTTTATATTTTACACAGCTCACAGTCTGTTTCCCGCTGGAGATAGATGATACATATGATGTTTCCCCTGCTTTCTTCCCCAACTCAGCTATCTGTAAAATTCCCATAATCTGGTTTGCATTCTTATTTGTTCACACAGATCATGAGTACCTGTTTCTCTTCTTTCCAGACTTTCCTCTTTCTGGTTTCTTTTTTCTCTCTCTATCCAATCACCAATAAGTAGCATATATTAAGAGCCAAGGTGGCACAGTGGTTAAAGTACAGTACTGCAGGTTATTTCAGCTGACTGCTAGCTGCAATTCAGCAGTTCAAATCTCCCTGGCTCAAGGTTGACTGAGCTTTCCATCCTTCTGAGGTGGGTAAAATGAGGACCCAGATTGTTTGGGGCCATATGCTGACTCTGTAAACTGCTTAGAGACGGCTGTAAAGCACTATGAAGTCTAAGTATAAGGGCTATTGCTATATGAACAATTTTTAAAACTGTCACTCTTTCATGCTCTCCCTTTTAGATCAAGGACTCAGATCATTCTTGCAGCCTTCCAACTTCTGGCACACAAAACTGAACCCTATCTAGAATCTTTCTCTTGTGTATTGTGGCTTTTAACCATTTGAAAACTGGTTAGCATATGGGTGATAGTAAGGAAAGAATAATATTTGAACAGAGAAACTGGACTGAATTAATATGAGCTGACTTTGCTTCTTTGTGAATGTAAGCAGTTAAGGCACCAGACTAGAAACTGGGAGACTAGGAGTTCTAATCCCACCTTAGCCATGAAAAGTGGTGACTGTTGTGTCTTGTGCGTCAATCTGAGCTGACTTTGGCCTAATCACTCTTTCTCAGCTCAACTCATCTCACAGGGTTGTTGTGTAGGGAAAATAGGAGAAGGAAAGTTTAATTAACTCTACTGTCAAGTTATGCTCTGAATCCTTCCCTTCCCATCCCTTCCCTTCTCTCCAAAGAATATAACTATGTGTGCTGATACAAGTAGCACTAAATACTTAATTTAGCTAGATTAGCTATAGGGACAAATAAATAGATATTCTACTGTTAGAGGGAACCTGTAGAACTTTAAGACTTAATGTTTACCAAACTAGATTTCCAATCAAGTGTCATTTTGATCTACAGATCCTGGCAAAGAATAGTGGAAGATCTTTCCTGCCTATCCAATTTTGGATTTGAATATACCGTACCTGTGCAAATATATATATCGAAGTTGCCATGGCTCTGCCTTAGTGTGTTGCACAGAAATTGGCAGCCACTCACCAAGATCTCCAGGCCAAATCTTTCTCTGTCTTTTGGGAAGATGCTGAGAATTGAACCGGAGACCTTTCACTTATCAAGCATGTGTGTTCTATTACTGAGCTACAACCTTTCTCCTGTTATGGCCCCTGATAACAGTTTGATGAAATCTGGACTGGGTGGGGAGAAAAAGAAAAGACAAGAAAGAAAATTAGCTCAGAATGCATTTGTGGATGATTGAACGGGGTGTCATCTTTCTGCCTGCCCATCCTCCAAGCAGCTGGGCACAGGCTTCTCTCCCTGTACACATTCCGCCTTAATACTATATTTGTCACACAGATCCTTCCTACTTGCCCATCTGGCATTTAGATACAGTTTCCAAATTTGTCGTCCTTTATGTTCCAAAAGCCTATTTGACTTGTGATGTTTCCATAAAGAGGCAGAAAACCCTGCCAGGGTTTGATATACAGAACCAACATCCCGTCTGTAGAGCCATGCTGCTTTCCAATCAGAAAAAGCAACACCGGCCTGCCATGATGGTTGTTCTGCTGTTCTGATTAAGGTACACCCAGGTTACCTATCTGGGCACCGGTAACACAGCCAGAGTGCAAAAGTGCCATGGTTAATTTCAGCTTTCAAAGAACGGGATCCATTTTGCCAATTTCCAATGGAGAAGAAGGCCATTTCAGACGGATGCCCCTGATGCTAGCAGGGCGCGTGCCATGACCTGCTGAGAAAAACTGTCCTTGATGGAACTTTGCCCATTGACAGCTCATCATTGAGAAGCAATTGACAAAAAAAAAAGCGCATACCTTTTAGTGCAGCAGCCAGGCTCCATCTGCTTCCTTCGTAATCTATATTTGGAGCATATCATGTGTCGTGGCAGTACAGTTAATGGGCTTAGTCATCTCCTACAGAGTAACTTACACTAGGTGATAGATAAGTTGGGAAATCTCGGAAGCCGGATTCAGTAAACGTCCAACGCGTGCCAGCAAGATAACATTGGGTTCATGCAATTTTTGGGGGGTGGGGTGGAGTTTCCATTTACACCAGAGAACTAGCGTATTTTTTGGAGTATAAAACACAATGGAGTATAAGACGCACCCAGGTTTTGAAGAGGCAATTTTTTTTAAAAAGTAGGTAAGTAGATAGAGGGATAGAGTGGGAGAGAAAAACAGAGAAATACAGTAGGTAGGGAGGGAGAGAGATAGAGTAGTTAGTTAGTTAGTTAGTTAGTTAGTTAGTTAGTTAGTTAGTTAGTTAGTTAGTTAGTTAGTTAGTTAGGTAGGTAGGTAGATAGGTAGGTAGGTAGAGGGGGAGAGAGAGAGAAAGAGAGAGAGAAATACAGTAGGTAGGTAGGTAGACAGAGTGTAGTTAGGTAGGTAGGTAGATAAAGGGATAGGGAGAGAGAGAGAAATACAGTAGGTAGGTAAGTAGGGAGAGAGAGTGTGTGTAGATAAGTAGGTAGAGGGATAGAGAGAGAGAAATAGAGAGAGAGAAATACAGTAGGTAGGTAGGGGAAGAGAGAGAGCAGGTAGATAGGTAGATAGAGGGATAGAGAGAGAGAAATAGAGAAATAGAGAGAGAGAAATACAGTAGATAGGTAGGGAGAGAGAGTAGGTAGGTAGGTAGGTAGGTAGGTAGGTAGGTAGATGTTTCCAGGTGTATTTACTCATGTGCTGGAGAAGGAAATCACTGACCACCTTTGGAACAAATCTTTGTTTCTGCAGGCACAGCACTTGACCAACGCAATTCTCATCAATCACTCTAACTAAGCAGCTTTCCAAAAGGGGGAAAACCCCCTTTTTGCACTGTGCAAACCTCCCCCAAACGGCCCGTTTTTCACAAAAATGGGACCATTTTTTTTCAAATAAAAGGCATGAATAGCCTTGGGGGTGCTTGCAGAGTGCTCGGGGGGGGGGGCAAAACAACACACCCAGATTTTCAGCCCCTTTTTAGAGGAAAAAAGGTGTGTCTAATATGCCAAAAAATACGGTAGTCCAAAAAGTTGGTGGAGCCAGGAGAAAAAGATGGTCAAAGACAGATGAATACTAAATGTAATTTAACTTACTTACATAGGAGTGATCTAGTACTTTTAATATGGTTACTCCTCACATATTTAAAGCATTTTTTCCCATCAAATTATGTATGACAAATGTTAGTTCCTGTTTTTGGAGAAATTCTGGTGGAGGCCATTTATGTTTTGAGTGGAAAACAAGCTGTGCAACCTTTTTCCCCCCACACTTCAGTCTTTCAGAGTACCATGGTGTTGGCCATTCTAAATCGTGGCCTTGTCTGATTTCCCAGAATCTTAACAGAATTCATCCCAGCGGGCAATACAAATCCCACTGCTGTGATTCAGTTGACTTGCTTAAGACGGGTCCTTTATATCCTCACATTTGCTAACGTCACCACCAAGTTTCACTCACTCTTTTTTTTTTAAGCCTTCCTATAATGTCACAGCAGCACCCCAATGTTTTCTCAACCATAGTTTCTACTGTGTTGAGACACATACTTCCACTTTACATTTTGTTGTGCATCATTGCATGCAATTTTGAAAGAAGAAGCGGTAAATGCTACCTCTGACTGGCCCCGCCCTCATCCATTCTCTGCCTCCCGAGTCCCAGCTGATTGGGAGGAAATGGGGATTTTGCAGTATCCTTCCCCTGCCACCCCCACCAAGCGATGCCCACCAAGCCACGCCCACAGAACCAGAAGTAAAAAAAAATTGAATCCCACCACTGTCTCAATGACTACCATCAAAGATCTGGAGAAGGAAGGAGAGTTCTTGATCTGCCTCCTCCCTCTATTCCCCCAGTTCCTTTTGTTTCCCTCCTCAGACTCAGTGTTGTGGACATGGAGTAGTGTCCACATGCCCACTTCACATTCTAATTCTGAGGATCCCACAGCCTAAGGCATTTCACCACATATCCTGGAGAATCATACCAGCCACTAAATGGCCACTGCAGCATGAAAGCAATCTATAGAGTTCTAGATATAGTCCGTGAGGTCGCCCGAGAAACAATGAAGGACCGCCCCACGATGCCTCTGCCAGCAAAAATGGAGCTCAGAGGGTCCATGTACAGCTCTCCCAAGCTCCATTTTCAATGGAAGATGGTTACAGGAGGTTGTCCCAGCCAAAAACAGCGCTCGGAAGCCCGTTTTCACGGGCCGAGTGCTCGGGCTAACACAGGCAGCCCTGACATGAGTGACATCAAGCTGGCCACGCCTACCCTGGTCATGCCCGCTCACCACCACCACTCCCGAGGTCAAACACAACCCTGATGCAGCTCTCAATGAAATCAAGTTTGACTCCCCTGACTCAAATGGTCTTATTGCTTGGGGTTCACTGACAGGTTCAATTTGGCAAGTGGTTTGGGGGTAACATGGGATGGGGGCAGGGGTGATATCCAGGAGTTCCTGACAGGTTCTGGAGAACCGGTAGTGAAAATTTTGAGTAGTTTGGGGAACCGGCAAATGCCACCTCTGGCTGGTCCCAGAGTGGGGTGGAAATGGAGATTTTGCAGTATCCTTCCCCTGCCATGCCCACAGAACCAGTAGTAAAAAAAAATGAATTTCACCACTGAATGGGGGTCCTGCCTTCTCACAGATGATGCCTAATCAAATCGGAAGAGAATCAAGCAACCAGAAAGCTAAATGTCTGAGCCCTCCCTGTTTTTTCCATTAAGTCCTGGTTTGGTGTAGGACTACCCATTGTTGTCCAAGAAAGCTTACTAAATGCTAACTGTGAGTTTGGTAATTTAGGAAATAGCTGTGCAGTAGTCTTTCCTACAGGACTTGTGGCTTTTCTGCTACCCTGGGGGTCAAATACAGTTGGAGTCTTTTGCTTTCTATGCCTGAGAAGAAAAACAGGGAAGTTGCCAAAGGCCTGATAAGTGATGACAGCCGTTTTATTTCTGATTGTAATCGCCTTCTATAGAACATGTACCTGAAAGGCATCCAACCATCCCTGCTGCCCCATTACCTTGGTCTCTGGCCAGGCTCTTGGATTCAATTGAAAGCAGGGCAGTTTTTCAAGCGGACTCCTAATTGCCGACAAAAGGAAGTCAGAGCGAAAGGAGTCACTTCTGCCAGCTGTAATGCAGGGCATGCCTCAAAATGGGTAGGTGACTGTTGAGTGCTTGCTGTCTTTTATCCCCTGAGTCCACCTTGTAATAGCGCCGGTATCCGTGTGCAACAGATATTGTTGTGCACTGAGCTGGAAGCTAATAAATAGGGTCTCAGATGATGATTTACCGAAGGGGGTTTGGAACTCCATGAACCAGTAGGGAAAGAAAATGGCGCTGGTACAAGCTGTCTCACAATTGTTTGCTTCCCGCCTCTCTCTAGAGGGCAATTCCTCCCAAGATGTAGCTTGTTTCTTGTCTCATCATCTGGAAATACTCAAATTGGTGTAACTCTGGTTAATTACCAAAATGGCTGATCCACACATTCAGCTGTCAGATTTTCTCCCCTCCCCCCTCCCCTCACTAGATTTTATTGTTGTTTTCCTCTGAAAGGATTTTTTTCCCCAAGCAATGAAATAACTCACATTAATGCAGACAGCAGACAGAATACTTTCATGATTATTTCCACTTGTTTTAAAGGATGGCTTATTTAAAATGCATTACTTTCTGCGTGTGTGAATGTGTGTGCTTTTGTGTTGCATGCATGCAAAAAGGAGGAAGGGTGATATTTTGCTGAAAAGTCTAGAAGTACTCCAAAGAAGGGGGAGAGAGAGGGAGGGAAGGGAGAGGGAGGGAGGGAGGGAGGGAGGGAGGGAGGAAGGAAGGAAGGAAGGAAGGAAGGAAGGAAGGAAGGAAGGAAGGAAGGAAGGAAGGAAGGAAGGAAGGGGCAAGTCAGATGAAATATTCTGAAATGAAGACTGCATTTGCTGGGATCATTATTTAGGATTTAGTCGCCACTGAATTATACCAGTTTACTTTTGAATAGACATATATAGAAATGGTCTGGGCCGTCTTTAGTTTTCAGAGGAGAAATGGGATATAACTATAAGTGCCAGTATTAGAATTTTGGCTAGATGAGTGAGCATCTTTTCAAGACCCATATTTCAGATTTATGTTGTTTATTTTCAAAGTCCTCAAAGGAGCTAAGATTTTAAGAACAATCTGAACGCTGTCATAAATCACTATTTCTTCTCTTTCCAGAATTCAGAAGTAAATGCAAAATCTGTAGCAGAACTGGCATCCTCCGTTAGTACCCCAAATGTATCTGCTCAAAAAATACAGTAGAGTCTATAGAGGTTCCGTGTTCAAGAAAAAAATAAAATAAGGAGGGACAACCCCAAACAGTCCAATGAAGACTATGTACATTTCTTCATTTGAACTTCACCGTGACACAACCATGTCCTATTAACTTTTGGGGGGAGTGATGCTTCTGCATGACGTTGCCTTTCTCTGGCCCCCCAACCCCAGCTCATCTCTGAAGCAGCCTAATGTTTCCCCCTTGTTCTCATATTTTTCTTTCCTGTGGGGACAATCAGATACTGCATGTTTCATTGACCTATTCCTCAGTGATGCAGTCAGACGCCCCTTATTGGAGGGATCAATCTGTCACTTATTAGGTTGGGGTAGTCCCACCCTGTGTCCTGCAACCCCCAGGCAATGTCCTTCAGGCCATCCTGTTTTACATACATCTTTTTCAAGTTACGCTCTTCACCCCTGGCTTCCAGGTCTCCCAACTGATTCCCAGCCTACATAGGGAAACTTGGGGGGGGGGGGGAGGCTGTGCTAAAAGAGCGCTAAGCTAACAGGCACCATGGGGTGTGCAGTGAAGCGGGAGATCGAGCAGCAGACCCACCAGCAGGGCCTGGCAGTCAATAATCAGGCTTTGCAACAGAAGGTTCTCCCCAGTCAGTAAGAGTCGCTGAGAATTCTGGGACTTGAAGTCCAGTCATCTGGAAGCTGTCAAAGCCACAACAGGCCCCTCGAAATAAAGCAGAAGACAAAACCCTGCACGCCAATTAGAGAAAGAGAGAAGTAGTCACAACTGAACTTGGTTCTTAAAAGCACAATATATCACAGAGGGGGGAATTGAAAAGAAATCTCTCGTAAGCCAGCGACAGGGGAAACAAGGCTGGGAGTGGAAAAGACACCATACGCTGCTTGTACAATTTGCCTTATTTTCAATTATAGTGTTCAAAACAGGAACAGCAATATGTCCCTTTCTAAATCTCTGGTCATCTCTTTGTATTACAGGCAGTCCTCATCTTATGACCACAATTGAGCCCCACATTTCTGTTGCTAAGTGAAACAGTTGCTAAGGGAGTTTTGCCCCATTTTACAACCTTCCTTGCCACAGTTGTTAAGTGAATAACTTCAGTTTTTAAGTTAGCCACAGTGTTGTTAAGTAAATCTGGCTTTCCCATCACGTGAAACACCCCCCTCCAGGACAGTGCAACCATCTTAAATATGAATCAGTTGTCAAGTATCCAAATTTTGTTATAAAATTTTTTATTGGTTTTATGACATTTATAGGAAAAAGGGTATATAGGTATATAGAAAATTTTGGTAGCTCCCATGCTGGCAGTAGAACCCCCCCCCCCCACATCCCACAGATTTACAATTTTAAGTGCAACATACAAAGGATAAGCATATACAGAGTTCTTACTTTATATCAACCGTATGTTCAATCCTTTCTTTCTTCGCCATTTTCAAAAATATTTCAAATACAATTACTTTTGTGACCTGAGCCTTGTCGATATTGTTCCCTCCTCCTTGTCCCCAGGTGGAGGTATAGTCCCTTCCGTTCCCATATCTTGTGTTTTGCTGCTCTTTTCACCGCCCCCGCTATCTTTGTCTCCTAGAAGGGAAGAATGTTTTTTAATAAAGGCTTCTGCCTCATTTACTGTCTTGATTCTAATCCTGTTCCCCTCCCGGATCAGCATTCTCTCTGGAAGTAACCATCTAAACCAAACTCCTCTGTTGTATAATTTCTTTGACAGGAAGGAATATTTCCTCCTTGTCTCTCTTATTTTTTTCGGAATTTGTTTTAGAATGGTAAAGATATCTTTATCTTGATATCTTAAAGGTCCCCCGCTTTGGACTTCCAGTACCTCATCCCTCGTGGTCCTCCTGAGAAATTTAACATGTACCTCTCTTGGAACATTATGAGTTCTAGCATATGCTGAGTTGATTCTATAAACCAGATCCATATCCCACCACAGTTGTTCTTTAGCTCTCTTAAGGTATTCTGCTAAAATTGTACTCATAATGTCTTTGAGATCTTCATTTTCTACCTCTGGTAAGTTCTGAAACCTAAGAAAGAAGGACATTCTTTCCACATTTTGGTCAAATGACCATGAGGATGCTGCAATAGTGGTAAGTGTGAAAAACAGGCATAAATGACTTTTTACAGTGCCCTTGTAACTTTGGTCACTAAATGAATGGTTATAAGTCAAAGACTACCCTGTTTTCCCCAAAATAAGACCTCCCTGGATGATACGCCCAATCGGGTTTTTGAGCACATGCACCAAAATAAGCGCTACCCTGAAAATAAGCCCTCCCTGAAAATATTGCAACGCAGCAGCAGCCATGAGGTAACCACGCCCGCTGCCTCCTGCACCTCAAAAATAATAAGACCTCCCCTAAAATAAGGCCAAGTGCTTATTTTGGGGGTCAAAAGAAAATAAGACCCTTATTTGTCTCATATAGGTACCGTGTTTCCCCCAAAATAAGACCCTGCCTTATTTTGAGGGAAACACGGTACCTGTATGAATTACGTGGTGGAGAAACCCTTCTGATAACAGAGCGCTATGTTTTTGGGGAACCAAGCAGGATGGGAAAAGCCACGTTTCATCTGTGGCTTTGTGGGCTCTGTGGCTTGTAAGGAAATGGGGTTGTCTTTGCTTAAGGCCATTATAAATCTATTTTAATGCACTTCTCACCTTAGCATGGTAAGAAACTGACATCGTAGTCAGGAAAGAGCTCTATTCCTCTGGGCTAATGGAATTTAGGATCAAAAACTGAAGTTCTCCCTGAAGTTTCCAATTTGCATCTTGCTAAAGTACATGAATCTCCAGGAGGTTCCAATAACAAAGAATGGGGGAATTTGTAAATAATTTAGACTGTGGACTTAATGAACTTCGAATGAGATCTCCTTTAGACATTGGATGTATTTATTTATTTACTTATTTACACTTTTAATACTTTTAAACAAATAACTCAAGATTGTGAACATACCTTCTTTTGTGTTATTTTTCTTGTTATTGTATAAAAGAATCTAATAATTCTTGTTATTATAACCCTGAAAAGTGAATTGGGCTGAGAGAGTGACTAGTCCAAAATATCCCAGTTTCTAGCCTGATGCCAGTGGTGGGTTCCTACAGGTTCGGACTGGTTCGGCTGAACCGGTAGTAGTTTGGTAGCCTGGATTGTTGAAACTGGTAGCGACCCAGATCTGCCACTCCCCCAAACTGGTTCTCCTGGTGGCATGGTAGACACTGGGATCTTGCTTTTGGCTTCTGCGCATGTGCAGAAACATTTCTATAGTACTGCGCATGCATGTGATGCCCCATTTTGGGAGATACGGCGGTATACAAATCGAATAAATGAAATGAAATGCGCAACCACGAGCAAATTGGCAGTAGTGGCTGCTGGAACCCACCCCTGCCTGGTGCCTTCACCACAAGACTAAACTGGTTGTCCTGCCAAATTTTATGTTGTGGTCCTCAACTTGCGATCGGTCCTCGACTTACGACCGGCCGCAAGTCTTCGACCCAACCTTTTGACAGCCAGCAACAGCAGTAGTGTGTGATTGGCTGAGACGCGACTGTCTGAATTGAGTTGCTGGGGCTATCTGATTGGCCTCTTGCCTGATAGCTGAAATATAAATAGCTGTCAGGCATGGAGGTCCCTGTCTACCGCCTAACTATTGTACATAGTTATTCCGTCTGTTTCTTCTGCAAATAAACCGTTGTGTTTAAGCCTACCTCAGTGTCTGACCCTCAATACGTCCAGAACTTAGCATTTTAGAAGTGTGATCTGGGGATCACAAAATTGGGACTAGAAGTCCCAAGCAGGCTGGCCATGGTGAAGTTAACATCTGTCATTTGGTCACTCAACCAGAGGCTTCTAGAAAAGACAACGTAGGTTTCATCTACCATCAATAGACAAGAGCCGCTGGACATCTGTTGAACATCGCACATGTAGCCTTGTCCTTTTGTCATGTTTAAATGATACATTCCGTTTCTTTATGTTTATATTTTAAAACATGGCAAAGGAAAATTTCTTTCAGATTGAAATAATTGCCCATTTTGCTGGTCCATTCTAATCCACCCTCAGGCTTCTGGCCCACCCTCCAACTCACATTGTGTTACTGCTCACAATTGAAAGCCCTCAGGCAGGGACATGCATTCCTCCCTCCCACCCCCCACTCCACTTCTAGCCAGGCTTCGTGCTGCACTTAGTTTATTTTCAGCGCCATTGAAATAAATAATGACAGCAATCACCAGCATCATCTCTAGGTCAAGAAACAGATCAGCCCCTAAACAAAGATAATATTGTGGCCAATCCCCTATTACTTCTGATTAGCCATTTGAATCCTGAGATCTTTTGGGGAGGAAGGAAGGAAGGAGGGAAGAAAGGGAGGAAATGAAATACAAATGCATTTACTTTTAGCTGCAAAATTGAAGTCGTATGCTTTGGAAAACATGGGTCGACATCAATACAGAAAGTAGAATTTCTTGTGGAAAGGCATTCCAAAGCTGCCAGACAAACAAAACCACTGCGGTTCTAAAACTACTCCCAAAGTTAGGTTAGATCAGGGGTGGGCAAACTTTGCAACTTTAAGTCTGAAGGACTTCAGCTCCCAGACTTCTCCAGCCAGCTGGCTGGAGAAGTCTGGGAGCTGAAGGCCTTCAGACTTAAAGTTGCAAAGGTTGCCCACCCCTGGGTTAGATTGATGTCTCTCATGCCTTCCCTAATTAGGTGCATATACTAATAGCATTTTAATATGTGATAGTGGACTATTTCCTCGTAGTAGGTGGGTCCTGCTTTAGAAAACTCTTACGTTGCCGAAGCAATGCAGCCAGCCCAGTCACTTTCAAAATGTCCATGACATCCAAAATTGTAAGAACATGGATTCCCCTCCCTTCAGCTATTTTTATATCCACAACATTCACAGAACAGATTTAGAACGTTTTTATTTATTTATTTTATTTCATGTTTTTGTATTTTATATATAGGTTTTGTCAAACATGTGGAAAATAACAGGTATAAACATGGACATGAACAGGGGAAATGAGTACAAATAAATGGGGACAGTAGGACAGGGATGGAAAGCATGCTGGTGCGCTTATGCACGCCCCCTTTACGAACCTCTTAGGAATCGGGTGACGTCCACGGTAGGCAGTTTGAGGTTGAGGCTGTGGGGGTTAGAGGATGTAACAACGGAGTCAGGTAGAGCAGAGGTCCCCAACCTTTGCAACTTTAAGTCTGAAGGACTTCAGCTCCCAGACTTCTCCAGCCAGCAAAGCTGGCTGGAGAATTCTGGGAGCTGAAGTCCTTCAGACTTAAAGTTGCAAAGGTTGGGGACCTCTGAGGTAGAGCATTCCAGGCATTGACCGCTCTGTTGCTGAAGACAAACATTTTCTTCAATTTAGTTAGGAATGGTTAACTTGAGTTTATATCTTTTGTTTGCCTGTGTATTATTGAGGTTGAAGCTGAAGTAGCCGTTAACAGGTAAGACATTGTAGCAGACAATTTTCTGTACTATGTTTCGTTCAGACCATAGGTGGCATAGTTCCAGGTTGTTAGTTAGTTATCATCTTTAAAGCGCTCCATGGCTCAGGCCCTAGCTATCTGCGGGATCGGATCCTGCCCCATACATCCTCACGGCCGATTCGCTCCCACAGAGAGGGACTTCTCCGCGTGCCATCCACTAGACTTTGTCAGCGGGCGACGCCCAGGGGAAGGGCCTTCTCTGTGGCGGGCCCAGCCCTCTGGAACGACCTTCCCCCCGACATTAGAACAACCACGGACCTCCGCTCCTTCCGTCAGAAATTAAAAACATACTTTTTCTGCTTGGCCGGCCTAGGTTAGTCTCTACCTTTTAGGGTTTAGGGAACATTAGTTTTAATATGGGGATTTTAGTGCAGGGACAATTAAATTTAATTTGTTTTTACTTATTGTATCTATTTTTGTATATTTTTATGTGTTTTAATTTTTCCCTGTACACCGCTCCGAGTCCCCTTGGGGAGAGGACGCGGTATATAAAAATAAAATATTATTATTTTTATTATTGTCGAAGCTCAAAATTTCAACCCTGGTGATTTAAGGGATTCTATTGTGAGCAGAGGAGTGGAGTATTCTTCTCGTGAAATACTTCTGGACCCGCTCAATTGTATGACATGCTTACACACTCAAACATTCTTGTAACCACCGTCATCTGAATGATCATTGCCCAGCACAGAGCACTTTATCTGATGATCCATATACTCCTGAGACATCTATTCTTTCTTCTGAGATATAATTTTTTGATGAGGGAACAATCTAGCAGTTGAAATCTGAGAGGTGGCACACCTTGGCTTCCAGCATCAACAAAGAAACCAGCATAATGCATTTTTAATTGTACTTCCTCCCTGCTTTGACCATATTGGGATCAGTGTCCTGCCTGTAACAAGTAGTGAGGAGGATTGATGGAAAACTTCTAACATCTTAACTCCAGCCTTTAACGTTGGCTTTTCTGAGATCAGGAAATCTCAACTTTGCAAAAGTTCCAAAAGATTTAAAATATTCTAAACTAGGGCCCCCCAATCCCTGGTCTGTGAACTGGCACCAGTCTGGGGCATGCCAGAAACTGGGCCACGCAAACGAGCGAAGCCCCATCTATGGGATGAAGGCAGCATACAAAGCCATGCCCCCTCCAGTCTGCAGAAAAATGTCTCTCCACAAAACTGGGCCCTGGTGGCCAAAAGATTGGGGGCCACTGTTCTAAACTCTCCCATTCTGCTTTATCAAAAAGGGAGAAGACCTAGATGAATATTCTCAAAGGTGCTTTTTCAAGAGTCAACTGGGCTTCCTTGTTTTTCTTTGAAGATGTTTCGTTTCTCATCCAAGAAGCTTCTGCAGACCTGAAGAAGTTTCTTGGATGAGAAGTGAAACGTCTTCAAAGAAAGCCCAGAAACTCCAGTTGCCTCTTGAAAAAGCACCTTTGGGACAACCATGACCTGGATGACTGGGAATCTCCATAGATACCTAAATGAATAATGGAATTCTTGATATTAAATTGAGAGGAGGGGCAGAATTTTTGTTTTCCTTCACCCTGTCAAGAAAACTTGTGAATCATCAGAACGTCAGAGTAGATCCTTGGCTGTCTACCTACGTGGAAAAGTTGTGTCTCTCTTCTCTGTTCTTTGAACCTATTGCATTTTATTTATGTTGGTGATGGTTCTTGTTTTCTGTCTTGGACACTAATAAAATACAGGTAGTTGTCAACTTATGACAACAATTGAGCCCCACATTTATGTTGTTAAATGAGATATTTGTTAAGTGAGTTTTGCCCCATTTTACAACCTTTCTTGCCACAGTTGTTCAGTGAATCACTGCAGATGTTAAGTTAGTAACATGGTTGTTAAGTGAATCTGGCTTCCCCATTGACTTTGCTTGTCAGAAGGTCACAGAAGCTGATCACACCACTGCTGATCAAGGCACTGCAACCATCATAAATATGAGTCAGTTGCCAAGTATCTGAATCATTGGGATGCCGCAACAGTTGTTGGTATGAAAAATGGTGATAGGTCTATTTTTTCAATGTCATTGTAACTTTGAATGGTCACTAAATGAACTGCTGTAAGTGGAGGACTACCTGTACTTCTGTTATTGGCCTACAGATGTTACGCATCAATAAAATATGATAAAGTAAATAAAAATAATAGGAAAAAAGAGTAGTTTTTCAAGAGAGGATTATAGAAATGAGAGGTTGTCCTTGGAGACCACACTTCATTTGTTTGTATATTTCTGTTTTCAGACACCTGATTTTATTGCATAAAAATAATATTCTTATATTTAGAAAAAGAGAAAAATCAAACCACCTTATGTACTCATCATATGCACAACTTGTAATAATAGTATTTTTAAAAAGAACTTTGCTAAGTAGTCTTTTTGGCAGCAATAGCAAATAAAGGTACTTGATTAGTTACATAAGGATTTGTATCCACAAAAATTACATGTTTGTTCAAGCAGTGTTTTATCAACCATTCCTTTCAACAATGACACAAGAGCGCAAGTCTTTTTCTTTCTCTCACACATATACAAATACTGTAAAATATTCTCCGTGTGGGAATTTCTAAACATCTTTTAAAAATGGAAAAGTTTAAGTATCCTCGATCCATCCAGATAAGAAGACACAGTCAGGTGAATTTACATCCTGCAAATATTACATCAATTTAAAATAAGTCAAGGAATTGAAATGATGAAAGAATCTGTTCGTTTTCCTCTAACAATTGTAAAAAAAAGTTCAGCTGAATAATACTTTTTAAATTGTTTTGAATAAATTTCACAATAAGAGGTGTACTCTCAGTTGTATTTTCTGGTGGACCTGTAATAATGTTGCACCGCAAGTCTTGTGTTCATGAATTATACCATCATCATCATACAATTCAATAAGGGATGTGGTGGCTCAGTGGCTAAGGCGGTGAGCTTGTTGATCAGAAAGGTTGGCAGTTCAGCGGTTCAAATCCCAGCTTCTGCCAACTTAGCGGTTCAAAAGCAGGTAAAAATGCAAGAACCACTTTTGGTGGGAAGGTAACAGTGTTCCATGTGCCTTTGGCATCTAGTCATGCCAGCCACATGACCACAAGACATCTTCGGACAGCGCTGGCTCTTCAGCTTTCAAATGGAGATGAGCACTGCCGCCTAAGAGCCAGGAATGACTAGCACTTATGTGCAAGGGGAACCTTTACCTTACCTAGTCATCATCTGGTCATGAATTATATCCATTTAGTTACTTTGTATAGATACTGTATTTTAAACCATGAATATTATAAACATTAAACAAAATTTGCTAGAGATGCAGGTGTTATGATACAATTTAATGATAAAGATCACACACACACACAAACACACACTCACACATCTGCAGCTAAAGAAATAAGGAAAAGAGGTTATTAAGGATACTGGTCCAAAGGGTTGTGCAATTTATACCTTGAGTAGTTGTTTACTTTCTCTTAACTGATCTTGCCTTCTTTCATCAAGATTATCTCCATACTCTGCTACCCTCAGCTGGATGATCTTTGGCCAGTCACTCTTTCTCAGCCGTAGAAAGGAGGCAATGGCAAACCACCACCACCCCACCACCCCAAAAAAACAGAGGATTTGGCCAGACAGTTGCCAACAGTCAAGATTGACATGAAGTTAACAAAAAGAAAAAGTGAGAGAAAATACGTATAAGCTGATCCTTGGAAAATGTAGTAATACTAATATCCCTTTAGTTCTGCTTGAATCCAATCCAATATTCCATCTGTGTATCTAATGACTGGGATTACCCAGGTGTTGATTGCCTTGATTATTATTCTGATCTCTCACAGAGTCAGCCAGATATTTGGACTGTATTTGGAACTTTTATCCGCCTACCAAGTCCTTCCCAAAGATCTGAGATAGGCAGATGTTGCTGCTTGATGGTGTTAAATGTATCATTGCAGGATGTAAGAAATTCCAAGTTAAGGTGCATGCTGTGTAGTTCTGTTCATCAATAAACTTCCGTTCCAATCAGCCTCCATTTTGTTTCCAGCACCTTTGTCCCAGCTTGGAACTGGACCAGGATTTTTCTTCCTATATGCATTTTGCAGTTGACGGTGATTTTTCAATGCCGATAATGTTCAAGTGGTGCTCCAGTTGTTTTGGGATTGACCCAAGGTGTCTATTACTATTGGCACAATCCAGAGGTGTTATTCAGCAGGTTCTGACCAGTTCTGGAGAACTGGTAGCGGAAACTTTAAGTAGTTTGGGAACCGGTAAATACCACCTCTGACTGGCCCCACCCCCATCTATTCTCTGCCTCCCGAGTCCCTGCTGATCGGGAGGGAATGAGGATTTTGCAGTAACCTTCCCCTGGAGTGGGGAGGCAATGGAGATTTTACAATATCCTTCCCCTGCCACACCCACCAAGCCATGCCAACCAAGCCATGCCATGCCCACCAAGTCACACCCACAGAACCGGTTGTAAAATATTTGAATCCCACCTCTGGCACAATCTTGACTTTCTTTTACCGTAATTGTTCTAATATTATTTGCCGGTCTTTCTAGTCTGTGATTTTCTCCAGTTCTTTCTCTTTTCTTCTCTCCCGATATTGCAATGCCCACCATCCAAACTTTGTTGTCTTATGAACAATTGTTAAGTCCTGAGTGTTATGTGGCAGATGCTTGTTTGTTTCAATTCTAAAGTCCCACTTTAGCTTCTTCATTGTTTATTAGTCATGAGGTTAGTTTAGTGATGTATATTCTATGTTGCTTTTATATCCTGGTCTTGGTTTGAGATCATATCTGTTTCATAATTACATTTTAAACCAGGGGTCTCCAACCTTTGCAACTTTAAGTCTGAAGGACTTCAGCTCCCAGAATTCTCCAGCCACCAAAGCAGGAGAATTCTGGGAGCTGAAGTCCTTCAGACTTAAAGTTGCAAAGGTTGGAGACCCCTGGTTTAAACCATTGACAAGATTAGATGAGATGAAACCTGGAAGCTCTATTTTTTTTTTCCAAATAGGAATCATGCTAACAATCACATTGACTTTCTGGACTGAAACATTAATTTCTGTCCCATATCATCCACCGATAACTTTATCTATACAAAACCAACTCTTTTCACCTTAAACAATTGGTAGTCTAAATACCATCTAATCTTCCAGAAACTATAGTTCTAAGAGTTGCACAGTTGTTATTGATGGTCCCTGTGCTTATGTTGTCTTGGCACCGGAATGCTAAAAAGTAGATTTTGCCAAATACAATCACATCTGAGCCCTAATAAAAAAAAAAGGAGGAAAGTTTAATTAATGGCATATTGTGCAAAAGCAATGTTTTCTTACTGTTTCCTGGGAAGACAGAGGCATGCTCTGGAAACCCTCATTCTAATTAATCCTGCAAGGCGGAGCATTTGGTGCAAGGTCAGAGAATAATAGGCAAATGTGTGAATCAGCAGGATGCAGCAATAGTGAGAACGATCGTTTGAATAAAAGCAGTTGTGTTATTCCCACCCTCCCTCCGCTTTCCCTTTGGTCTGTGGGCTGTTCAATGTTCTGGATGAATATAACACAATCAGCCTGCTCTCTGGTGTATAACCACTTCCTGCTGACTAAGGGCAACCTGCATCTTTTGCCATTTATTAAAATGAAACATTCATATTAAAAAATAATGCCGGGCTGGTTTTGGTTGTTGTTGTTGCTGTTTAGCAGCCCAACAGACATGATTAGAATCACCTTTTTGTTTAAAATCAACTGTCAGATCCTCTGTGCATATCTGTGCGTGTGCAAAGCATGCTTAGATCAATCTGATTTGTCAGGGGGTGGGGGTGGGGGTTAAAGACTGGGAGATGATCATCATCTTCTAGAAGAAGGAGGCAGAGGAGATTTCACAAAGCCTTGATCCAGTGGTGGGTTTCTGCAGGCTCGCACCTACTCGCAAGAGCCGGATGGTGAAATTTAGAGAACCAGTGAGAGGGGGTTCCACCGGGGACCCAGAAGTAAGTCTGGCCTGCCGCTGCCGGTAACCCAATGGGAAGGAAAGGAAAGGCAGAAAGTAAGTAAGTAAGTAAGTAAGTAAGTAAGTAAGTAAGTAAGTAAGTAAGTAAGTAAGTAAGTAAGGAAGGAAGGAAGGAAGGAAAGAAAGAAAAAAAGAAAGAAAGAAAGAAAGAAAGAAAGAAAGAAAGAAAGAAAGAAAGAAAGAAAGAAAGAAAGAAAGAAAGAAAGAAAGAAAGAAAGAAAGAAAGAAAGAAAGAAAGAAAGAGAATTTATCATCACTATTGAGCCCAAAATTTTGGTTGCTAAGCAAGAGCGTTGTTAAATGAGTTTCACCACATTTTACAAGTTGGCCATTCCCACCCTGTCACATGACTGCCAAGCCACGCCCACAAAATAGGCCACACCTAGAGAGTAGGTTCTAAAAAAATTTGAAACCCACCACTGCCTTGATCTGTTTTTATACTCACCATATGAAGACCAAGGTTGTGATGCTGGTTTCAGGGAAATACTGGCCTCCCTGGGATAAATTGGTCCTTCCCCTTTGATTACCTTAATTGTACTCTTTCTTCCTATAATCCAACCTTTCCCCCCCCCCCCTTCATGTTACTATAACTGTTTACCCTTTCTCTCATTAAAATACAATGATGTACAGTCACTTGGAGGAGATGCGTTGGCTCAGTGGCTAAGACGCTGAGCTTGTCGATCAGAAAGGTTGGCAGTTCGGCTGTTGGAATCCCTAGTGCCACAAAACAGAGCAAGCTAGCTCACGTTACTTGTCCCAGCTTCTGCTAATCTAGCAGTTCGAAAGCACATAAAAAATGCAAATAGAAAAATAGAGATCACTTTTGGTGGGAAGGTAACAGCCTTCCATGCAACTTCGACATTTAGTCATGCCGGTCACAAGACCACGGAGATGGTCAGAGATGACCACGTCTTCGGACAGCGCTGACTTTTCGGTCTTGAAACGGAGATGATCAACACCCCCTAGAGTTGGGAACAACTAGCACATATGTGCGAGGGGAAACTTTACCTTACCTTTTACAGTCACTTGAGCTCCCTGTACACATCTGTCATGCAGTGGTGGGTTTCTGCAGGCTCGCACCTACTCGCGAGAGCCGGTTGGTGAAATTTAGAGAACCGGTGAGAGGGGGTTCCACCGGCGTACCTGGAAGTAAATCTGGCCTGCCGCTGCCAGTGACCCAACGGGAAGGAAAGGAAAGGAAAGGAAAGGAAGGAAGAAAGGAAAGAAAGAAAGAGGAAGGAAGGAAGGAAGGAAGGAAGGAAGGAAGGAAGGAAGGAAGGAAGGAAGGAAGGAAGGAAGGAAGGAAGAATTTATCATCACAATTGAGTCCAAAATTTTGGTTGCTAAGCAAGAGTGTTGTTAAATGAGTTTCACCACATTTTAAAAGGTGGCCACTCCCACCCTGTCACATGACTGCCAAGCCACGCCCACAAAATAGGCCACACCTACATAGTAGGTTCTAAAAAAATTGAAACCCACCACTGCTGTCTTGAGAAAGCAACTTGCAAATCATTTTTCCTTGCATATTCATCTACAGCAAATACACACACCGGGAGACGACAGGGAGTGAGAGAGAGGAAGACAGAGATGGAGACGATAGGGGTGGGGGAAGGGGTGGAGAGAGAGAGATTTAAAAGTAGGATTGATGGTTTTTATACTAAGTGATTTCCTTCAATTTTTGTGTCAGTGAAATAATATTTCTTTATACTTCTGAATAACTAAGAGATGGACTTGAAAGATTATACTTTGCCTGAGACCTGGGTAAACAATGCCCAGTAACGTCATCACCTTTTCAAGTCCCATGGAGTCCTTTGTAAGTCACGGTTGGCCTAAGACAGGGGTGTCCAAACTTGGGAACTTTAAGACTTGTGGACTTCAACTCCCAGAATTCAATTCTGGGAGTTGAAGTCCACAAGTCTTAAAGTTCCCAAGTTTGGACACCCCTGGCCTAAGAGCTGTGAACAAACGTATCTGAAGAGTCAGGGACTTTCATTAAATGAGAAAAAAACGGTGTGCCTTTTTGTTTGTGCATATGCACAACGTCACAACATATGTACCAAAGGGCGTGAACTTGGTTTGCTCCGCACCCTTCTTTCTCATTGGATGTGGGGACTTAAACAACAAATGCAAAGAACAAATGCAAAGGAACAGAAGTTCATGATACTAACTTCTCATTTCAGTGGTTAACCGGAACATTCTCTTATTTCTTGGTTCTAGCATTTGGTAGTCAAGCATATGCTGCCTCTGACTGCGGAAGTTCCACTTAGCTGCGATGGCTGGTAAGTTCATCTGTACCATGCATTGCGGTCTTTGAAATTATGCCAAGCCCATATGGCATTTACAGGTCTGTCGTGTGAGCACCCATCGTTATTTCAGGAAATAGCAGAGAAGCCTTTTGTGAGGGCTAAAACAAGCAAGGCAAAAAAGCTGAAAATCTGGGATCATCAGACAGTTCTGTCACAGTAACAATACCGTACACGGATATATCAGTTGTGGCTCCCGCAGAGAAATGATGAGGTCTCAGTCTGTTAGGACACCACTTACAAAAAGGAGATGGAAGATTTCTTGCTCTCTTTCTCAATTTTATGTGACACACTTTTTTTTTTTTTAAATTGAACCTTGATGGAGCTCTTGCGGCAACCATTTTGGCTTTCTGGACAATGCCCTGCCAACACCTCTAGCCCTGGATCTCATAGTTTGCAGTTGCTGTTGCTTTTTCCGCTCTAATTATTGTTTTCCTAGTACCCATAATAAAAGTAGTTATCAAGAGCGATGTCCTTGAATCTCTGCTTGCAGGCTCTCTGATTTGAATATCCATCTTGCTGAAGCCTGACAGCTCACTGCAAAGAGCATGGCACTGTTTTAAGTGTGTCAGGGATTTTTAAACTAAAAAGAAAGAAAGAAAGAAAGCTGAAAACAACTTAGCCATCTCACACCTAATAGAAGTAAATACACTTTGCTAACCTTCTGGAGGCACTGTGGAGGGGAAGGAGGGGGGGGGGAGAGAGAGATTAAGAGAAGAGGTGGTTGGACTTTCTTTGTGGCTGTCATTTTAACCAGCATAGATTTCTCTGAAGGCCAATGAGGGGGGGGAGAGAGGAGGGAGAGAGAGGCAGCGAGAGAGGGGAGGGATTCCTAACTACAATATGTAAGGGGGGAGAGAATGATAACCACAATTTATGTGAGAATTCTTTACTGGGTCAAAAACTACCGCTGATTTCCCTGCATATTCTGTGCTTCAATTTCAGCATTTATTGTTCCACAAGAACAAAAGTTACTCGTTTTTCCTAAAGAAAAAGGGGCGGCACTTCCTTTGAGATGGGATGTATTGCAGTGCCTGCGACACTTCAGCTTGCTCTGGGCGTCCTGCTGTTCACAGCTTCACAGTAGTCGCCTGATAGGCTTTAGACACCAGCTTTGTGGAAATGTGGCACAGCTATCAAGCTGCCATTGTAGGGCTATTGAGAAATTAATGCAATGCCACCAAGCTGTGTAAAGCTACAGTCAATTGGAATGAAGCTTATAATTATTAAGGGAGATTATTAAAATGTGCAGACTAAAAAGTACCCCCCCAAGAGCTCATTATTTCATTATGGGCTCCCAGATTTATTTTGAAGTTTAGTGACTCTGAACTCCCCTCTCCTCCTTGATCACACATGAACGGAAGAATAGTAAATTTAATAATAATAATCCCCCAGTTTGATGTGGTTGTGAGGCTTGTGTGCTCTGAAGAAGATGAGAGTTATGCCAGAGGTTCAACCATCCATGGACAGGTCTCATCAGATGAGCCAGACAAAGAGTGTCTGGCTAAACAATATGTTGAGTTGTAATTTATAGAAATGCCAATCCATACTGGATCAGTTGTCTTCTGGTTCAGCAAAGCACATGCTAGGTGTTGGAGTTTCTAAACATCTGATGACAAATGAGCTACAGGACGCAGGTCCTTTGGCTGAACAAGGTTCTGACGACCATCTTTAAAGCGCTCCATGGTTCGGGGCCTAGTTATATGTGAGACCATCTCCTGCCCCATACATCCCTTCGGCCGATCCGCTCCCACAGAGAGGGCCTTCTCAGGGTGCCGTCGGCCGGGCAATGCCGACTGGCGACACCCAGGGGAAGAGCCTTCTCTGTGGCGGGCCCTGCCCTTTGGAATGACCTACCCCCTGAATTGCGTACCATCTCGGACCTCCGCCTCTTCTGCCAGTGTCTAAAGACACATCTCTTCCAGCAAGCCGGCCTAGCCTAACCTCCCGTTGGGGCTATTTTAGATAGTTTTAAACTGGGGATTTTAATTTGGTTTTAGCATAGGATTGTAATTTAATATGTTTTTAAATTTTGTATTTATCGTTTTGTATGTTTTTAAATTCCTGTGCGCCGCCCTGGGTCCTTTGTGGAGAAGGGCGGGATATAAATGTAATTAAAATAAAATAAAAAATAAAAAAAATAAAAAGTGTCAGTTGCTCATTTGGGAAAAACCTGAGAGGTGGACAAAAATACTAAAACAACAGGTTGACTATGCAACCAACCACAGTAATAATAATTAATAATATTAGAGCCACAAATTATCCAATGTAAGCAAAATCAGTTACTTTAATCAGACCAGAAACAATTCTACCAAATATATATATTGCATCAAAAATTCTAAAAATGAAAAACCAAACAAAAAAAAATCTAGTTTTGGAAAGATCTGTGGAAAACATAAAAAGACTATACTGTAATAAAAAAAAATGTTAGATGAATGAAAGAATTTGAAGATGAATTCAGTAAATATTAAATGGAAGAGCAAATAATAACATCAGAAATGGATAACAATCAAATGAAAATAATTAAAAAGTGGACATTTCCTGGAAATGATCAATGGTATGTCTTTTGGCTCAATATCTGACTAGCTTTCATCCAATATTTGACAAGCTTGCAGCCAATTCTAGCTATAGAGTTTAATGAAGTATTGGATAAAGGAGATATCAGCAATTGCTTAATAACTGGCAAAATTTATTCGATTAAAAAAAAAAACCAGAAACGGAGGAACATCAGGAAAGTGTAGGCCTAAAACATGCTTTTTTACAATGTTTAAATTAAGTGTAATAGTGGATAACATCCAAGATTATTTAGAAGAAAATTACATCCTTCCAGTACACTGAAAGAAAATAAAATCAGAGGTACAAAATATCAGCTTATGATTGATAAAATAGTTTTAGAGAACTGCAAAAGACAAAAAGAAAATAATTTACATATGGTCTGGATTAATTATAAAAAGGTGCTTGATTCATTACCACAAAGATGGATCATCAAATGTTTGAAAACAACTGGTGAAAATAAAAATATTTATAGAAAAATTAGTGAAGCGAAAGAAGACAGAATTGCTGACTAAAAATAAAAAATACGGGCTTGTCAACATTAGGAGAGACATTTAGGTCTAGGTTGACTCATTGTCATCCTTGTTATTTGTCATTGCCATGATCTCCTTTCAGTGATTTTGAGGAAAAACAAATCTTTGCTATCAAACAACAAAATTGCTAATAAAAATCTCACATATGCTTTACATGAATGATCTAAAGCAGGGGTCCCCAACCCCCGGGCCACAGACCGGTGCCGGTCCGTGACTGGGTAGGAGCCGGGCCGCAGGGCTGGAGAGGAGGAGGAGGGAGGAGGGGACAGCCCCCTGAGCAGAGCACGCAGGAGAACCATTTCCTCCACCCTCGTCGACGGAGGGATTCCTGGGCGCCGCCAGAACAACCCTCCCTACCGGCCACCGATTCCGTCCTCCCCCTGCGGAGCCTCCCCTGCTGGCATGCCGGCCACTCATTTTCTTCCAGGGGCTGCGGAGGCTCCGCGGGCGGGGGAGGGAACTAGCATCCGTAGGGAGGGTTGCTCTGGCGGCGCCCAGGAGTCCCTCCGTCGACGAGGGTGGAGGAAGAGCCCCCACCATCCTCCTGCGTTCTCCCGCGCGCTCTGCCCAATGGGCTGCCCCTCCTCCCTCCTCCTCCTCTCCAGCCCTCCGGCCCGGCTCCTACCCAGCCACGGAGCCTGAACGAGCGGCCAAGCACGGCGGACGGGCTGAGGAGGCTGGGGGGGGGGGGGACAACGACGATGACAGACACACATAGAGAGACAGAGAGAGGGAGGGAGGGAGGGAGAGAAAGATAGACAGAGACACAGAATGAGTGATTGAATGAATGCAAGACAGACACACACACACACATAGAGTTACAGAGATGGGCGGATGAAGGAGAGAGACAGAGAGAGAAAAAAAAAGAGAAAAAGAAAGTGGGAGAGAGAGAAAGACAGAGAGAAAGAGAAAGAGAGACAGAAAGGAAAGAAAGAGACAGAAAGAGATACAGAAAGAGAGAAAGAGAAAGAAAGAGAGAAAGAGAGAGAAAGAAAAAGAGAGAGAAAGAGGGAAAGAAAAAAAGAGAAAGAAATAAAGAGAGAAAGAAAGAGAGAAAGGGAATGAGAGAAAGAGAAAAAGAAATAGAGAGAGAAAGAGGGAAAGAGAGAGAGACAGAGACAAAGAAAGAGAAAGAGAGAAAGAAAGAGAGAGAGAGAGAGAAAGAAAGAAAGAAAGAAAGAAAGAAAGAAAGAAAGAAAGAAAGAAAGAAAGAAAGAAAGAAAGAAAGAAAGAAAGAAAGAAAGAAAGAATTTATGATCACAGTTGAGGCCAAAAGTTTGGTTGCTAACCAAGATCATTGTTAAGTGAATTTCCCATTTTCCAAGTTGGCCACGCCCACCCAGTCACATGACTGCTGAGCCACTCAGCCGGTCCGCAGAATTTTCTTTAAAATGAAACCGGTCCCTGGTGCAAAAAAGGTTGGGGACCCCTGATCTAAAGGATAATCAGAAATCAAAATGCAGTCATTGACAAACACTGTAAGAATTTTTAGCCCATGTATAGCAATGGAATTTGACCTAGAGAAATGTGCCAAAGTAGCAATGAATTGAGGTAAAATCTGAAAGAGTAATGGAATTGAAATGCTGAATGGCAAAACCATCAGAAGTCACCAGGATGACGCTTGTAATATCTGGGCTTTTTCCAGTTGAGGAGCACCAAGCATAGATAAGTTAAAAATGTAATTCATTTAAAAAAAAATACATCCAAAGAATGAGAAAATTATTGAAGTCAAAATTAAAGATGAAAACTGTGATGCTCCTGGACACAAACTGAACTGGACAATTTGGACCAAACACCAAGAAACCTGATACCTATTCACTAGGCATAATATCCATGTAGTGATATCAATAGATTATTCATACCTGCCCCACAATAATGGAGGTAGAGGTTTACCTCAGGTCAAACAAACTGTTGAAGAAGAAAACGATGGATTGGCTGATTATGTAAAAGATATCCAGGAAGAAGCACTGGTGGAAGTTAAAAATTGAAGCTAGATAAATGTACAGGAAACAAAAAGTGAATATCAAAATGTAACACTTCACGTGATCTAGATTCTACCCCTCTGTCTAGGCTGCATAAACAGAGGGAGAGAATCTAGATCACGTGAAGTGTTAATGCCACTGTATAGTGCCTTGGTAAGGCCACACTTGGAATACTGCATACAGTTTTGGTCGCCACGATGTAGAAAAGACGTGGAGACTCTGGAAAAAGTGCAGAGAAGAGCAACCAAGATGATTAGGGGACTGGAGACTAAAACATATGAAGAACGGCTGCAGGAGCTGGGTATGTCTAGTTTGATGAAGAGAAGGACCAGGGGAGACATGATAGCAGTGTTCCGATATCTCAGAGGGTGCCACAAAGAAGAGGGAGTCAAACTATTCTCCAAGGCACCTGGGGGCAGGACAAGAAGCAATGGGTGGAAACTAATCAAGGAGAGAAGCAACTTAGAACTAAGGAGAAATTTCCTGACAGTTAGAACAATTAACCTCTGGAACAGCTTGCCTCCAGAAGTTGTGAATGCCCCAACCCTGGAAGTCTTTAAGAAGATGTTAGATAGCCATTTGTCTGAAATGGTATAAGGTTCCTGCCCACGCAGGGGGTTGGACTAGAAGACCTACAAGGTCCCTTCCAACTCTGCTATTGTATTATTGTTTGTATTATTGTATTAATATAAAACATGAACAGAATGCTGGAAAAGAAAAACAATATATGGTCAGTTTCTACAAAAAATTGAGGGGAAAGTAGATAAAGAGAAACAAAAGCCCAGCAATGACTTACAGCTGGAATGTTAAAAAAAAAACACTGAAGGCTTGATATTTATTTTTAAAAAAACTAGCCATTCCCGGCCACTTGTTGCTGTGGCCCAGCATGGTTAAATGGTCAACCAATCTGTGGAAGATCTACACCTGCACACACAAACACGTACACACAACCACCGTATAACTCCCAACCTACCTACTATATTTCTCCCTCTCTCTCTCTATCCCTCTAGTTACCTACCTACCTACCTACCTACTTACCTACCTACCTACCTACTGCATTTCTCCCTCCCTCTCTCTATCCCTATAGCTGCCTACCTACCTACCTACTGTATTTTTCTTTGAATCTTATTATGACATTTTGTATTATGTCATCCTGTGGCTCACTGCTCTCTCTGTATCCATCTACTTACATTTTTTACATTTCCATTGCATGTACCTGGTGTGACATCTACACATTCTATATATATATCATTGGTGCCATATTTGAAAGGAACCTTGTGTGAAAATTTGGAAGCGATCGGTGCACTACTTTCGGAGATTACCTGTTTTTTTTTTTTATTTATTTCGAATTTATACCCCGCCCTTCTCCTTGTTAGGACCCAGGGCGGCACACAGGCATTATTAAAACCACAATAAGAACAGTATAAATCAATTTAAAACATATTAAATTAATTAAAACCCGTGCTAAAACCATTTAAAACCCTACCAAATAGCAATTTATACATAAAAAACTCAGAAGCGGGGGCTATGCTGGGCCGGCTTGTTGGAATAAATGCGTCTTAAGACGTTGGCAAAAGAGGCGGAGGTCCGAGGTAGTGCGAAGGTCGGGGGGTAGGTCGTTCCAGAGGGCCGGGCCCACCACAGAGAAGGCCTTTCCCCTGGGTGTCGCCAACCGGCATTGCCCAGCCGACGGCACCCGGAGAAGACCCTCTCTGTGGGAGCGGAGCGGACGAAGGGATGTATGGGGCAGGAGGCAGTCTCGTATATAGCTAGGCCCCAAGCCATGGAGCGATTTAAAGATGGTCATCAGCACCTTGAAGCGCACTCGAAAGGCCACAGGCAGCCAGTGCAGCTCGCGCAGGAGAGGTGTTACGTGGGCTTGCCTTGGGGCACCCATAATCACCCGCGTGGCCGCTTTCTGTACTAACTGTAGCTTTCGAGTGCACCTCAAGGGGAGCCCCATGTAGAGAGCGTTACAGTAGTCCAGCCGGGAAGTCACAACTGCTTGAGTGACTGTGCGAAGGGCCCCCCGGTCCAGTAAGGGGCGCAACTGGCATATCAGGCGTACCTGATAAAATGCCCCCCTGGCCACGGCCACCACATGGTCCTCCATGAACAGCCGGGAATCCAGGAGGACACCCAAGTTGCGCGCCCTCTCCACAGGGGCCAGTTGTTCGCCCCCAATGGCCAGTGTTGGACTTATCTGGCTGAACCGGGGTGCCGGAAACCACAGCCACTCGGTCTTGGACGGGTTGAGTTTGAGTTTGTTCCTACCCATCCAGACCCGTACGGCCTCCAAACACCAGGACAGCACCTCGGCATCGTTGGGGTGGTTTGGGGTGTATATTTACAGCTGGGTGTCGTCAGCGTACAGATGGTATTCCACCCCAAAACCACGGATGATCTCGCCCAGCGGCTTCATGTAGGTGTTGAACAGAAGTGGCGAGAGGACCGACCCCTGAGGAACCCCACATGTGAGGGGCCGAGGGGCCGACCTCTGCCCTCCTGCCAACACCCATTGCGACCGACCAGAGAGGTAGGACGAGAACCACCGCAGGACGGTACCTCTCAGCCCCAACCCCCCCAATCGGTGCAATAAGATACCATGGTCGATGGTATCAAAAGCCGCTGAGAGGTCTAATAGGATCAGGATAGAGGAGCAACCTCTGTCCCGAGCTCTCCAGAGATCATCAACCAACGCGACCAATGCCGTCTCGGTGCTGTGACCGGGCCAGAAGCCGGACTGGCACAGGTCTAGATAATCAACTTCCTCCAGGTGCCGAGGAAACTGTTGGGCCACCACACTCTCAACAACCTTCACTAAAAAGTGAAGGTTGGAGATGGGACGATAGTTTTCTAACAATGCTGGGTCCAGGGATGGCTTCTTGAGGAGGTTACTCATAGTTACATTTTTATTTATATAGATTTAAATGATGAACATAAGTAATACTTCTTCCTCTTCCTATGTGCCTCAAAACAACAACCCTGGGAGGTGAGTTGAGCTGAGAGACAGTGACTGACCCCAAAATCACCCAATCTGAAGTCAGTCTCCTGGTTTCTAGCATCTACCTCTACACCAGACTGGCTATTCCAGATGATTTGGTCCTCCTGAGCTGTTTTGCACTTTCAAGGTAATTTAAATTGAGCTTACAGTTGGAGCATCAGCCTATGTTGTTGGTGCATCATTACATTACAAGAGCAGCTGGCAGCTGTATTTTGCACCAACCATAGCTTCCCAACTTTCTTTAACTGCATACCCAAGTAATCAGGCGTAAATGTATTTGAGACATAAAAACAATCATTAACAGCATATTAATTTTTAGAGTTTATCAATGCATTTTATATAAGATCTATAATTCAGCAAAACCATGTCAGGCAGAAAGCAGTATAAGAATGTTGGGTAAAACGATACCACAGTGTGGGAATGAGATTTGTTTGCCTATTTTTATATCCCGTCAAGTGCAATTTGAAGGATTCTTGCCGCTTCAGAATCACATTTCATAACCACAGGAACTCCAGAATAGCAGTACCCTGAAAACACCCCATCCATTCCTATAGAATTGAGCTCTTATCTACTCTGAGATGTTAGGATTTGTACTTATATGATCTTGAGACACAGGAGAAAGAATCACAGATTAGTCAAGATAAGAGTCAACTTAACTGATCACACAGAAGAAATGTGGGTGTGGCAAACAACTCAGAAGGCACCTATCCTAGTTATCCTGGATTGTAAACATAAGAGTGGAGAAATGCACACTTAAACTTGCAAGAATCTGCTAATACAATCTTATAATAAAGTTAAAATTAGTACTTCTGGGTGTGCTTCTTGCCTGGTCTACCTCACAAGGCTGACAGGATCTGAGTAAAGTCTCCCCTTGCTCTCAAAATGTTTCCAGCTAATATATAGTACTGGCATCTTGAAGATAAAATGGTAAAACCTGGAAATGAAAACTAATACTGGGAATCCTGTTGCATTGTGGTAGGACTGGAAGTAACGTACCAACTCTAGACAACTCTTCCTGCCAATGTTACAGGTAATCTTGCTGTGTACATCCTATATTAGAAGCCACTGTGAGTCTACCAACCATGTGATCAGAGTTTCATGTCAATCAATCTGCCAACTGTTGGTTCCCAGATGGAAATAAATGTTTTGCCTGCAGGAGGCAAATGTGGATCTAATCCATCATATTTATCATTCCTAAAAACAGTTCTTCTGTGTTTGTTGGTAACTTATGGTCTTTTGACTTTCAAGGATGGATTATTTTTATCACTCTTCCTATGAGAAACTCTATAATTCTCATGTTCCCGTTATTTCAGAAACTTCAGAAAATAACAGAGAAACTAGATTTTTGCAGATTTCTCAACTTGACCTTTGGAAAAGAGTCATCATTGTCTCCAAGGGAGCAGAAGAACTGTGTATTTTGAGATTTTCTTTTATCATAACATTTTTTTAAAAGGGCTAAAATTGAACTTAAGCAGTTCCCTGTGAATCTTTAGAGGGCATGTTTGTTTAGAAATCATCACTACAAATAAAAGCAGAGAACAAAATGAAAGATACAATGACCAAAAAATACCCAAGTATTGTCTATATTCCATAGTATTTCAACTGTCTCTGTTATAGCTCTCTCTTTTTAAAAATGTAAATACAGAGAAATGAATAACCAAGGGTTACAGAACACCATGTGTAAAGGATAAAAGGAAACAATATATTTAAATATAAGCCCTTTCTCTTCCAAAGCTCTTCTACATGTAGGTCCTCGGATGTAGGAAAAGGAAGGAATCTTATGAGCAGACTATGCAAGGCACTATGAGAACACATGAATAGAAAGCCTGTCAATGTCTCTATTGTATGAGGAAGTTCATGAACTCAGAAGAAAAGGTTTTACAATTTCTTTTTGGGTTGTACTGGCGAATCTCATTATTAAGAATTACATCAAGCTACGGTACGTTATCTTTGGCCTGCTTTTATCTTGCTGCTGAGGGTGGGACAAACGCCCACTGGAAAATTGAAAGGGCTAGAATGCATTCAGTACAGCACAACAAACCCACACAATTCATTGTTTACCTAGTACTGAGGAAAGAATAATATTACCTTCATGTGGAAGATGGATCAGAACAGCATCTCTCCATTTTGGCAGCTTGAAGTTGTATGGACTTCAACTCCCAGAATTCCTCAGCCAGCAAATCTTCCATTTGCCAAGGTCAAGAAACACTCAGTTAGAAAGTGCAATTAGGGCTGAAGTAGCCAAGGTTCCAGTGACCACTCCGCCATGAAGCTCATTAAAGATCTGAGCATGATCTTAAGCTTAACTTTTCTGACAGAGTTTCAACAGGGAGCGGGAGAGAAGGAGGGAATCATGAATACCACCAGGAGGTCTTAGATTATAAAGCAAGCAGCAACATCCCTTATGGAGTGTCAACATTGGCAAGATGGTGGATTTCCCATTGGGATCCAAGCTCTGCCCTTTTTGTATTTGGATGTGAAATCAACACGCACATACAAAAGGGTCAGGTCCTGCATTGTAACACCACTTTTACCTTCTGGCTGTTTTCAACCTTCTTCCTAGTATGGAGGCCAGGCTATAAATGTGATAAGAAGTCTTCTAAAATTGTAAAACCAAATTCATGTTAAAAAAAATAAAAGGAGAAGAAATATCCCCATAGGAGATGGAATATAGTCCAGAGTCTCGGGAAGGACAGGCTCTTTCCCAGAGGGCAGAGAGGCAGCAGTGCAAGACTAATGTCAGACCAACCAAGAAGACTTGGAGTTAATTCTGAATAGTTCTGTATTTGTTGTTCACCTACAAATAGAATATTGCCAGAGTCAAACAACTATCTTCATAACTACTGGATATAACTCTGTGAACTGCTGAGGAGGGTCCACCTCTGCCCTCTTTCTGACTACCAAAGCTTCGGCACATTTTTTGCCCTCCTCGAGCTGCCATGCGGGCCCTGCACTTACCTGCCTCCAAAACAGGCTGTGTGGGGACACATGGGAGGGGAGGGGTGGGCAGGGCCAGCCAGGAGTGGTATTTGGGGTTCTCCAAAATGTACAGAATCTTAGCTAGAGGTTCTCCTGAACCCCTGCGAACCACAGCAGCCCATCCCTGATTCCACTGCAATAGATTATTATAACAGCCAAACTACAGCCTTATTAAAACTGTTTTAATGCTTCAGATGCAGGTGGCTAGATCTCCTCTTCCATTCTTATCTTTCTGTTGGGCCATCCCAAGCTTCTCTTCACAAGAGTTTTCAAGGGAGAAAAGTCTCCAGAATAACTCAACATGTGAAAAATACAATCTACAGTCATCATCATCCTGGAGAAAGATCAACCAATGTACTTCTTCAACATCATTTCCCTGTTTTGGGGGGTTGGATATTTGTTTTCTTTCTTCATAATTAAAGCACCATCCCATTATTCCAGAGACATGTCTAAAGAATCAGTTGGTTTTTCTGCCTTTTCCTGATTTGGAAATTCTTCCTATCTAATGTATCAAGACCAAATGGAATTTAGGGTTGTGGACCAGCCCAAACTCTTAGTTGAAATTTGAACAAGAAGTCAAATTAAATTTTATTAAGTAACTAAAGATGGCTTGTAAAAAGATTCCCTCCGATTTATATAATTGTCAATCCTTTCCTTCCTCGGCCATAAATCACTGGATGGATAAACTGACAAATGGGGCTTTTTCTTAGAGTAGAACTTTGATTTCCTTCATATTTGTCCTTCTATCCCTCATTCTAAATCCCTCTCTTCTCACTTCCCCTGTCCCCAGATTATAACCTGGGAAAAAACTCTCCGGAATTACATTTTTCATAAACAGAGGGAGAGAATCAATATCACGTGAAGTGTTAATACCACTTTATAATGCCTTGGTAAGGCCATGCTTGGAATACTGAATTCAGTTTTGGTCGCCACGATATAGAAAAGATGTGGAGACTCTAGAAAGAGTGCAGAGAAGAGCAACAAAGATGATTAGGGGACTAGAGGCTAAAACATATGAAGAACGGTTGCAGGAACTGGGTATGTCTAGTTTAATGAAAAGAAGGACTAGGGGAGACATGATAGCAGTGTTCCAAAATCTCAGGGGTTGCCACAAAGAAGAGGGAGTCAAGCTATATTCCAAAACACCTGAGGGCAGGACCAGAAGCAATGGGTGGAAATAAATCAAGGAGAGAAGCAAATTAGAATTGAGAAGAAATTTCCTGACAGAACAATTAAACAGTTGAACAACTTGCCTCCAGAAGTTGTGGATGCTCCAACACTGGAAGTTTTTAAGAAGATGTTGGATAACCATTTGTCTGAAGTGGTGTAAGGTTTCCTGCTAAGCACGGGGTTGGACAAGAAGACCTCCAAGGTCCCTTCCAACTCTGTTATTATATTATATTGTTATGTTATGCTATGCTATGCTATGTTATGTTACATTGCGTTGCATTGCGTTACATTACATTACATTACATTACATTATTAATGATATCTGATGTTATCATACCCAGCCGTTACAACTTGCACACCAGCCTTGCAGTGGGAGCCAGCTAAACTTCAAGCACACTGCTGTACAAGACCAAGCTAAGAAGATAAGGCATTGCCAGAGGACCCTTTACAGAAGATGACTTTGCTAACTCCAAAGCATGAGCCTTTTTCTCTTTTCTTCTTTTCTAGGCATATTATTTTCTCTGTCATAAACGTTGATACTTCACAAACCGAATCATGTGAGGACTTTCTCCCTTAAGCACGTCCCATTAGATACCCAGTGCTGTGATCAACAGCTGTTGATTAAAGACGTTCGCCACAGCATCCCAGCTCGAGTGTATGCCTTGCAGCCTCAATCTTTCTTCAAACAGCCCACCTGCAGCCACAGCCTATCATTCTCCCCTTACTAGTCATCAAACAGGGCCTCATATGTTTTCACAGCTTTCGTCTGCAAAGCCACTCAGGAAGGCCTTTCGATCTTTCTCCATCTCAGCGAAGAGTCACCAGTTGCTTTTCCTGGTCTCATCAGGCTATGCAAATAGTTAAGGCTGCTTGTACAGAATGGCTTTTTCAGGCTGGAGGAAATGGCTCATGACAAGACAAATATACAGATACCAGGGATTAGCAAACAGTGTTCAAAAGACTGTGGGTATTTTAAGATCATTTCAGGTAAAGATGGAGCAAGCAAGATTTGAAGCCAGGCTATTTATTTCACTAATTACCGTGTTTCCCCCAAAATAAGACAGGGTCTTATTTTCTTTTGACTCCAAAATAAGTGCTTGGCCTTATTTTTGGGGAGGCCTTATTATTTTTGAGGTACAGGAGGCAGCAAGTGTGATCAACTCATGGCTGCTGTTGTGTTGCAATATTTTTGGGGAGGACTTATTTTCAGGGAGGGCTTATTTTAGCACATGCGCTCAAAAGCCCAACTGGGCTTATTATTCAGGGAGGTCTTATTTTCAGGGACAAAGGGTGCATGGTTTCTTGAGCACACAGCTACAATGAAGCGAGAGCGAGTTGTGTGGGAATAATTGTTACACATCATGCAGTGCATGAAAAGAGATGGTTCATCTTCTCAAGTGTGGCCAAAGCCAATTTGGTCCTCACATCAGCTATCATTAGATGGTTTGGACCAGGGGTTCACCAACTGGTGGTCCATGGACCATTGGAGGTCTGTGAGAAAATGTTGGTGGTCCACAGAAAAGTTATTTGCATTTTTTATAGTGTGTAGGTAGTGTAGGTCTTCACACTACAACCCCTGGGAAGGATACCTGCAATGAACATTTGTTTTGGTGCAGAGAGTCTCCCCCTTCGGGGTCCTTTTGTGTGGATTGGAGGGAAGCAGAAATTCTGACTTGGGATCTGCTTCAGCCTCCTGGTGTGGGGCTTTAAGCAAAGGCTGAAGGGAAGCGCCACTGGTGGCAAAGAGCTGGAGGGCCTTGTTCCAGTTTGACTACATAATGGCCTGGAACTGGCTGACCATCTCAACCCGATGAGCTTCCAGGCACCGGTACCTGGCCTTGCACTCCCACACGTCTTCCCTCTGCTTGGAAAGCCTTTTCTTGTAGTCCTCAGTGATATGCTTCTGTCGGTCAGATACAATTTCAACTGAGCCAGCTGTTTTGCCAACAAGGTGGCTTCTTAGGTCCAGCAACTGCTTCCTGTTGGGGCCCTAAGGAGCCTGGGCAGGGAGGCAAGGAGTGGCTGAGAGGCGAGGGACGAGCAGAGACTGGCAAGGCACCCCTTGATGTGAGTGACATCGAGTTTGCCATGCCCGCCCAGTCACATGACCACCTAGCCACTCTCACCCGGTCATTAGGCAGATTATATTAGTGGTCCACAAGATTTAAAATTATGAATTGAGTGGTCCCTGAGGTCCAAAAAGTTGGAGACCCCTGGTTTAGATTTTAGAAAGAAAATTTGCCATGAATGAAACCTATTGCAAATGTACAGTATAGTTGGGCTAGAAAAATAGTATTATATTGAAGAAGTAGTAAAGACTCTTTTCTGACTCTTCTGTAATGACTCTAAATTGACATGTTAATTAAGGTGGAAGTTGGGGAGAGCTGGTTAACATCATCTCAGCTATGAAAACTGAAAGGGACTAGTTATTCTCCCTTAGTTCAGACTGCAGGACTAAATTGTTCTAGGGAAGGAAAATTGGAGGAGGAGTGCTACCTGTGTCACCTTGAGTTATGTATTTATGAGTACAACTTCCTTGTACTCATGCCTTGGTAAGCATCCTTTCAGAGTGCTGACAAATTCTAGCACAAAAATAAGAGAAATACATCTGGTTAAAGACAAAGCAAACTCCTAATTAGACATTTTGGGCTTAGACAACTTAGAACTACGCCGCCTTCGGTCTGATCTGAGCATAGTACACAAACATATCTGCTACAATACCCTACCTGTCAATGACTACTTCAGCTTCAACCGCAACAATACACGAGCTCACAATAGATACAAACGTATGGTAAATTGCTCCAAACTTGACTGCAGAAAATACGTTTTCAGCAAGAGTGGTCAATGCCTGGAATGCACTATCTGACTGTGCTTTCATCCCCAAACTTCTATAACTTTAACCTTAGACTGTCTTCTGTAGATCTCACCCCATTCCTAAGAGGTGTGTAAGGGGCATGCATAAGTGCACCAATGTGTCTACCGTCCCTATTCTACTGTCCCCATTTATTTGTATCCATTTGCTGTATTCATAATCATGTTTATATCTGTTATCTTATACATGCTTGACAAAATAAATTTAAAAAATTTAAAAAATATTGGTCCCAGGGTCCCCTAGCAAGTTGGTAATAGCCTTGGCTAACCAAGTAGATTTGGGCTTGATTAGTAAGAGGGAAGGAGATTATTCTGCTACATCTGTCTTATTTTTCAATTGCCAGAATTTTTACTCCTCTAAAACGCATTTCTGTTTTTCCATCTCATTTCTTAGAAATAGAACTTGAGAACTTCTTTTGAATTGTGTTTGTGTTTTTGGCATTTATGAAGAAGTGGAAGTCCTGCCCATTCAAATCCAATCTTCATAGTTAACTTTATATTTCATTCAAGATATTGGATTCAACACACTTTCAATTCATTGTGGGGACAGAGTTTGAAAGTATGATTCTATGATTTCATGGACTTTCTGTCGCTTTTTGGCCTTGTAGAATCTGAAGCATTGTTACAACTTTCTAATCTATATGAAGAAAACTGAAGGAGGCTGAGTGGTGTGATTGATTCTGGTATTGACACAAGAAGCCGGTTAATGAATCATGCCAGTAAATCTGCCAATCCAGAAAAACAACTAATCAGATGGTGCTGAATCCTTCAATCTTTAATAAGAGCTTACTCCTTAAATAGTTTTTCAATTTTTTTTTGCTTTCAAGTTAGAATAAGTCATTTTATGCATTAACGCTACAGAAATAATCTAATTAATTTCATTAATGCTCCCCTAAGCAGTTTGGAGGCTGCAGTGTTTTCCTTTTGTTATCCCTCTATAACTGCTTTAAAAGAGCTGCCAAGAAAAATACATACATACATACATACATACATACATACATACATACATACATACATACATATATACATTCATTCATTCATTCATTCATTCATTCATTCATTCAAACAACATACATATAGTGATGAGATCTTCACCTAGACTGGAGGGAGATGTTAAAAAGGGGCTAAGCTTAGAGTCTTTGCACTACAGGAAGCGGCACAGGTCCCACCTCTCCCAGAATCCCTGGGGCCTTATCTAACTTTTCCCAAGGGGATGGAATCAGTCTAGTACGATTCCTGGAACCTACGTGACTAACAAGAAAGCTTCAAATTGAGACTGTTCTGGTTGCTTGTGCCTGACATACGGTGATGTCCTTGAAGCTATCTGTGTGAAACTTTGCAGGGCTAAGGGTCTGAAGAGCATTTTATATCTCCTTCCTTAACATATGATTGGTACTTTTTCTTTTATTCAAGGTTGAACCTTGAATATTGCTGCTTTCAAATCTCATTCTAACACTTGACTAGAATTTCATATCTTCTACATTAAATCTATTTTATAGTCACAAAATTCCCAAACTTCCTAAATTTCTATACCATAACAACTTACTTGTTCCTTTCAGAATTTAAATATGTCCTAGGACAGTGATGGCTAACCTTTTTTGGCTTGGGTGCCGAAAGCGGGGGAAGGCGCAGGGGAGTCGTGCGTGTGCGTGCCACACCCATAATGCTATGTGTGCAACCCCCTGATTTTGGCGTGCTTTTTTCGCCCTCCCCAGGCTCCAGAGGCTTTCTAGGAGCCTGGGGAGGGTGAAAACAGCCTCCCCTCCCCCACCTCCAGAAGCTTCAGGAGCTTCCCTGAAGCCTCCAGAGGGTGAAAAACGGCCTCAAAAGAAGGCCTAAATCAGCTGGCCAGCACACACAAGCGTGCTGGAGCTGATAGGGCAATGCCTCGCATGCCCTGAGAAATGGTTCTGCGTGCCACCTGTGACACCCGTGCCATAGGTTCGCCATCACGGTCCTAGGAAATGAATAATTTGTATCCATTCAGTGACCATTTTGGGGGGATACCTTTTTGCCATGACACATCTGATACAATGTTTTGTTATCCTACCACACACTCTTGCTCATAAGTGCATCCTAGAGACACTTATCCAATGCCTTCTTCAGGAGGCCAATAAGTAGAAGAAGAATTAACAGTGTATTAACAATTCCAAAGGTACTCCGTAGGACCTCCACTATGGAAGAATTATCTCACCTTCATCTTTTGAATAGATAATTTTTGCCAATTGTTCTCCATAACCGGCTATAATAATAATAATATAATATATAATATATTTAATTTCTAGACCGCTCCCTCTCCCCAAGGGGACTCGGAGTGGTGCACAGGGAAATTAAAACAATAAATATACATAGATATACAAAACAGTTAAAAAACAGATTAAACAATAAGACCCTGCGCTAAAATTCCCCAAAACCAATCACTAAAACCCTAAACCCTATAATACTATGGTAAGAGGCTACCCTAGGCCGGCCAGGCAGAAAAAGTGCGTTTTCAATTTCAGACGGAAGGAACGGAAGTCCGTGGTAGTTCTAATATCGGGGGGGAGGTCGTTCCAGAGGGCAGGGCCCACCACAGAGAGAGCCCTTCCCCTGGGCGTCGCCCGCTGACAAAGTCTAGTGGACGGCACCCGGAGAAGTCCCTCTCTGTGGGAGCGAATCGGCCGTGAGGAAGTATGAGGCAGAATCCGATCCCGCAGGTAGCTAGGTCCCGAGCCATGGAGCGCTTTAAAGATGATGACTAGCACCTTGAAGCGCACCCGAAAGACTACAGGTAGCCAGTGCAGCTCGCGCAAGAGCGGTGGTACATGGGTGTACCTTGTGGTACCCATTATTGCTCGCGCGGCTGCATTCTGGACCAACTGCAGCCTCCGGGTGCACCTCAAGGGGAGCCCCATGTAGAGAGAGTTACAATAGTCCAGTCGGGATGTCACGAGAGCATGAGTGACTGTGCGAAGGGCATCCCGGTCCAATAGGGGGCGCAACTGGTGCAAACCTGGTAAAACGCCCTCCTGGTCACGGCTGTCACTTGATCTTCCATGGACAGCCGGGAATCCAGGAGGACACCCAAGTTGCGCGCCCCATCCACAGGGGCAAGATGTTCGCCCCCTATGGCCAGCGATAGAGACAGCTGGTTGAACCGGGCAGCCGGAAACCACAGCCACTCGGTCTTGGTCGAGTTGAGCTTGAGTCCGTTACTTCCCATCCAGACCCGCACGGCTTCCAGGCACTGGCACATCACCGCTACGGCATCGTTGGGGTGGTTTGGGGTAGATATATACAGCTGAGTATCATCAGCGTAGAGATGGTACTTTACCCCAAAACCACGGATGATCTCACCCAGCGGCTTCATATATGTGTTGAACAGGAGGGGCGAGAGGACCGACCCCTGAGGCACCCCACATGTGAGGGGTCTCGAGGTCGACCTCTGCCCCCCTGTCAACACAAATTGCGACCGGCCAGAGAGGTAGGAGGAGAACCACCGCAAAATGGTGCCTCCCACCCCTAACCCCACCAGCCGGTGCAATAGGATACCATGGTCGATGGTATCAAAAGCCGCCGAGAGGTCTAATAGGACCAGGATGGAGGAACAACCCCCATCTCTGGCCCTCCAGAGATCATCGACCAACGCGACCAATGCCGTCTCGGTGCTATGCCTGGGCCGAAAGCCGGACTGACGCGGGTCTAGATAATCAACTTCCTCCAGGTGACGGGGAAACTGTTGTGCCACCACACTCTCGACAACCTTTGCCAAAAAGGGAAAGTTGGAGACGGGACGATAGTTGTTTAAAAGAGCTGGATCCAAAGAGGGCTTCTTCAGGAGGGGCCTCACCATGGCCTCTTTAAGGGAGGCAGGCAAGGAACCCTCCCTCAAAGAAGCGTTGACAACCTCTTGGAGCCAGCCTCGTGTCACCTCCCAGGATGCCAGTACAAGCCAGGAGGGACACGGGTCCAATAAACATGTGGTGGCTCGCAGTCGCCCACGTAGCCTGTCCATATCCTCGGAAGTGACGGAGTCAAACTCCTCCCAAACAAGATCCGCCTTGTGGCAACCCACTGGGCCATGAATGGGGGCTAACTCGTTCTGTATCTGAGCGATTTTCTCCTGCAGATAAATCACAAATTCCTCTGCTCTACCCTTTAGTGGGGCTTCCCGCACCCTCTGTTGAAGGAGGGAGCGGGTCACCCTAAACAGGGCGGCAGGGCGGTTATCTGCGGATGCTATGAGAGTGGCACAATGATGACGTTTGGCCACTCTCAGCGCCACAATGTAAGTCCGTAAATGGGCTCTTACCTGTGTCCGGTCAGATTCAGATCGGGTAGACCTCCATCTTCTCTCTAGGCATCTCTTGTGGCATTTCATCACCCTCAGCTCCTCGGTAAACCAAGGGGGCAGGGTGGCTCGCCGCCGCAAGAGAGGCCGCAAGGGCACGACCCGATCCAAGGCCCCCACGGCCGCACTATTCCATGCGGCCGTGAGGTCCTCCATCGGGGCGCGGGTCAGGGGTACAGGAAGTGGCCCAAGCGCCGCCTGGAACCCATCAGGGTCCATCAGGCGCCTGGGGCGGAACCAGATTGGTGACTCAGGTTCCGCCTCCCCGCGGAGGGGAGTAGCGGTTGGAAAGTCGAGCCGGAGAAGTGAGTGGTCTGACCATGACAAGGGTGTGATGGCTATATCCCCTATAATCAGATCACTTTTCCACTGGCCAGAGACGAAGATGAGATCCGGTGTATGTCCACCCTCGTGGGTGGGGCCTTGAATTAATTGGGTCAGGTCCATGGCCGTCATGGAAGCCATGAACTCCTGAGCTACCTCGGATGATTCGCCCACCGATGGCAGATTAAAGCCATCTTTAATGGGAATCCCCCTCCTTCCAGAAAAGGGGATGATGACAAAGGGGGCATTCTGTGGATCTGTCAGCCAAGGAATTGCACCTGGTGGAGTCCAGGAGAACAACCAGAGGTGGGTTGCTCTCGGTTCGGCCCAGATCAGGCGAACCAGTGGTAGCAGCAATGGGAGGCTCCACCCACCTGCCTGGATGCTTCTGCACATGTGCAGAAGCATCATGCACACCCGAACTGGTAGTCAAAAAATTGGCAAGTTACCACTTACCACAACCTTTTCTATTGTGGCTCCTAGAACATTGTACCGTTGGAGGCGAGATCTGCCCCCATCATCTTGGCCTTCCAGAAGGGCCTGAAGACCTGGTTCTGCCAACTGGATTTGGGGCAAATTCTGGAGGTGACTAGTAGATTAGATGGAGATCCCCCCTCCATTTTATTTATGCATTGGCTCTTTGTATCCACATTCTCTTTCTAATATAGCTAATTTTAATGTTTTGACTGTAAATGCCTAATGTTTGGATGTTTTTAACCTTCTGTTTTTATATGGCTATTTTTGATATTGTAAACCATTCAGAGTCCCTCGATAATGTAATAAACAACAAACGAATAAATAAATAAATAAATAACAAATGAATAAATAAATTGCAGATCTAGAATGCAAAATACAAAGAAAGAGGGAGAGAACTACATTTGTGCTGGAGATTCAGTGTAGGATAATAGATTGGCTGTTAGAATTAGAGTTATTCACTTCTATGCTCAACCTGTATCTTGGAAAATACATTCAAATATTGGGGTGTGGTTCAAGTGGTTGATGCCTGAAGGGATGCTGGTATTCTGGGAGGGAGGAAGAGTTAGAATCAAAACAGTTGAAGAGGCGCATAATTTTCTTAAAAAACACTCCTCAATCCTGGATGACGACGAGATGGGAACGGGAGGGGCCACGGGTCCACCTGCTGGTGGGGGGGGAAGAGGAAGAGACTAAAGCGAAGAGGCTCAGATCGCAAAAATAATTTGTTATATTTCTTTATGATGGTAATTCCTGTACGGATGTCAATATCAAAGTAATTGAATGTATAAAATAATATGAAAATTTATGATTTTAAAATGTATGTATCCCTTCCCTTTAATAATTTTTTTCTAATTGAATATGTATGAAGACTCGGAGGTGGTCATCAAACCCGTTGTGGATGCTCCAAATATTATCAACTACCTTACCTACCCCTTTCCTAATATAAATTGTTAAAACCAATAAAACGTTTTACAAACAAATACATTCAAATATTAAGAATGTGCCCCCTCGCCCCCCTCCCGGTGATTCATTCTGCACACAGAAACAAACGTAACTGCCCAAGTTAAATTCTAGGACTAGGAGAAACATAGCTTGGGTATTTCTCTCATTAACTGGCTACTACCTTCTCCCCAGGTTTCTATTAATTTCTTGTACATAAATAAACTTTAAATCAATAGGACAATGCAAACGAAGGACAGAAAATCATAGAAACAATAACAGAAGGAACATTGTGATTAGATTTAACAGACAAGAAGCTGAGGTACTAACAGTAATCAAGGACAGTGCTAGGCACACTGATTCATGTCATTATTGAGATCTAGTCATTTAACAAATGTCTTGGAGAGTGTAAACAGGAGGAATTTTAAGCAATGTTTACTTGTGATCAGGTGAAGGTTAATTTTAACAGAGTGCCTTCCGAGACATTTAATCTCTACTTAGAGGAAAAGATCCACTAATGCTGAGGGTGCACTGGAATAACAATGGAAAAACGGAGACGGAAATTCAGCGTTGGAGGAAAAGAAGGAAGAGAAAATAGGTCAATTAGTCCATTCCTAAAACCCAAGATGGCCGTGAGTAAAACAAGGGAAAATCCAAAAAGATTTTCATTCTTAAAATATAACCAAATGTAACAGTGAAAAGATACGAGAATGTAACATTTTCATAACATCGCACAGAAACTAAAACACTTATGTTGGTTGACTAATAAGAGTACTGAAGACTAAGGACTGTTTACTTTAGCAACATTGTCCTAAAGGAGGTTTGTTGGAATGACATCAGAGACTGAATATCACAGAAGGACTGACAGAGAAGTGGACAAGAGGTCATGCTCGGGACCTAGTTATATGCGAGACCGTCCTCTGCCCCATACATCCCTAAGACCGATACGCTCCCACAGAGAAGGCCTTCTCAGGGTGCCGTCGGCCGTACAATGCCGACTGGCGACACCCAGGGGAAGAGCCTTCTCTGTGGCGGGCCCAGCCCTTTGGAATGACTTGCCCCCTGCACTTCGCACCATCTCTGACCTCCGCCTCTTCCGCAAGTGCCTAAAGACACATTTGTTCCATTTAGCCGGCCTAGCGTAACCTCCATAATGACTTTTAGACAGTTTTAAATTTTGGGGATTTTAATTTGGTTTTAGCGCAGGATCTTTATCAAATAAGTTTTTTAAATTTTTTACGTGATTTTGTATGTATTTTAATATTCCTGTGCACCGCCCTGGGTCCGTTTGGAGAAGGGCGGGGTGTAAATTTAATAAAATGAAATGAAATGAAATGCCTCACAAACAACTGAGATGGACTTAGGTAAGCATCAACTGTTGAATATGACTAAAGAGTAACATGGACTGGTAAACCTGAACTGAATTAAGCAGGATTTACAAGAGTTATTAGTTGGGAAATGGCTTGAAGACCTTGAACTGGAAGGTGATATAATTGAGAAAGATTACTACTGTGGAGGAATGTAGTCTGGATTCCCAGGAAGGAGACGCTGCATTCCCCAGAGGAGCAAAAGACAGTGAAGTTTAGATAAATCTAGCGGTAGGAAGAAAATCAGAACATCTCCTCCTTAGGAGTTTTCATATGTTTAATGGCGTAAGCAGTTTGCTTTTCTTTGACAAGATTTCTTTCTATGGGTGAGGAACAATAAAGGAAACTGCTTAGAACCGCCCTGGGTCCTTTTGGAGAAGGGCGGGATATAAACTGAATAAAATAAAATAAATAAATAGACCTTTAGCATGTTCTTTCTTGCTTTTTGGAGCCTGACAAGATTAAAAGAAGAATGCATAGGGCCTGCCTACCAAGACACCTGGGCTTGGTAAAAGTCAAGGATAACAAAAGATCAAAGATTTTACCAATCGAAGAAAGTGCACTTGCCATCCTGAGAGACAGAAAGTACCCTGTTTCCCTGAAAATAAGACCTCCATGGATAATAAGCCCAATCAGGTTTTGAGTGCATGTGCTAAAATAAGCCCTCCCCAAAAAATAAGCCCTCCCTGAAAATATTTCAACTCAGCAGCAGCCTTGAGGTGACCACACTCGTTTCCTCCTGCACCTCAAAAATAATAAGACCTCCCCAAAAATAAGGCCAAGTGCTTATTTCAGGGGTCAAAAGAAAATAAGACCCTGTCTTAGTTTTGGAAAAACACAGTAGCTACTCATAATTTAAGTCCTAATTCCAAATTGGAAAGTAGGCAAGGTGTAGAAACAGAGCAAAATGTGTATATATATTAAACCAACCTTAGGAAATCCATACGTGTCCAGCTGGAACACCCTAATACTATATAAGCAGAATAAGAAGAAGAAAATACAGTCTATCTGCATTGTGGGACCACACATTTTACACTCCCCTCTAGAAATTAGGAGGAAAGGTTGAAGAACAGAAGCTTGTCCTACCTACCATAAAAATCCTTGGGACATTCTGAGTAAATACTAAACAAATGACTTCTTGTTTTCATTGTTGTATGAATGAAAGGAGAAAAAAAAACTTGCCCTGAAGTGTTTATCAAATCCTGAGAACTCACATTCCCGGCTGGGGAATTCTGGGAGTTGAGGTCCATCTGTCTTAAAAAATTTCCAAGGTTGAGAAACTCTGCCATTGACAGCCTAAAGCAGATGTCAGGCTCATGGAAAGGTACGATGGACAAATTGTAATTACGAAGTGAACCAAATAGCTTTCTCTCATACTCTCAGTTAGCTCTGCGAAAGAGGGCTTGGCTTTTGCAATGGTTACTCTTGAGTAAAAACAGTTGTTTTCATCAGTATCTTGTATAATATACAGAGTGTTGCATACGACACCCGCTTGAATTCCCCGGCAACAGCCAGCCGCGTCTGATTGGTTAAGACGCGACTGGTTGCAGCCAAAGCGGGAGACGCGCCGATTGGCCAGCGTTCTGACAGCTCGCTATATAAAGAGCTGTCAGAGCGAAGGCGCGCGCTTTTTGTATCTGTTACTTACAGTTGTTGTTCTCTGTACTTCTTCCAATAAAAGAGCCGTTGGATCTGCCGGGTCTGGACCCTTCTTGAAAACTTAACACTGGCGACGAGGACTGGGGCCCGGCGTCGATCCTCCTAACCGTACCTCTTCTCCCTGCGGGAACGAAGAAACGCTTCAACCTCCGTTCCGGAGAACCTTTCTCCTCACAATCTGGGCTCGCATCTCCGCTCGCCCTCATGGCTACCCTTCCGCCATTCGCTACCTATGACCCGTCGGTGGAGTCCTGGGAAGCTTTTCTCTCTAGGTTTGACTGCTTCCTCCTCACCGACGTTCATGGGGACATCACCCCCGCCCGGCGCCTCGGGCTGTTCCTCGGCTGCGACGGCCGTACCGTCTTCGCCGTGGCGCGAAACATCGCCGCCCCGGCCGCAGTACAGGACTTGGAATGGGGGGTCCTGCAGGCCCGCCTCAAGGCCCACTTCGCCCCGGCGCCCTCGAAAATCTCCCGCTGCTGCGCATTCCGTCAATGCTGGCAGCAGCCCACTCAGTCTGTTGCGGACTTTCTCCAGTCACTATGCGCCGCCGCTCTGTTCTGTGACTTCCCAGCCCCATTTCTGGACGAGTCGCTGCTCGAACAACTCATCACCGGGCTGTGGGACGTCAAGCTCCGCCGCAGGCTCCTGGCCCGCTCGGACGTCACCCTAGAGCAGGCCATTGAAGACGCCAGAGCCGCGGAGCTGGCGGACGCCACTTCCGACCTTTACCTGGGCCAGCATGCAGCGCCGATTCAATCCCCGCGGGCCTGCCTTGTCAATGAGCTGGCCCCTCTTGAGCCGTTCGATGACAGCCCTCCCTTTGACAGAGTGACGCGCCTCCAGGCCTCCAGCCGCGGCGCCTCCAGACCAAACCACCCCCGCCAGGGGTCGGCTGCCTGCGCTGGGTGTGCGCTGGGCGCTCATGCAAGAAGCGTGTGCCCTTTCAAGGACACCATCTGTCGTCGGTGCAACAGACGGGGCCACATCGCCCGTGCTTGCCGCACAAACCTCTCCCGCCAAGCGCCCCAAGCGGCTCCTCGCCCAGCGGCGGACACACCGACTTCGGCATTGACCTATGGTAGATGTTACCCGGGCCGCCGCCAGGCTCCCGAAGCGGCCTGCTACGCCACGATGGATGCCCGGGACACCATCCCCATCGCAGCGGACGACCGTAGGCGCATTTCGACCTCCCTGACCCTTGAGGGCCATTCCCTATCCATGGAGGTTGACTCGGGATCGTCCCGGTCCCTCATCTCCTGGCGACACTTGCAGGCCCTCTGCCCCGGTCTTAAAACCGAGGATCTATCTCGCCCGGACGTTTTGCTCCGGGATTACCAGGGCAACCCCATCGCCGTACTGGGCCAGCACTGGGTCCGCGTCGACTACGGACGCTTCTCTGGCCCCCTACCCATCCTGGTGGTCGAGCGCCCCCTTTCCGCGCTCATCGGCCTCGACTGGTTCCCCGCCCTGGGCCTATCCATCCAGCGGGTCCACCGGGTGCCCGCCGTCTCACCCGTTGAGGCGGTCCTCGCCGACTTCAAGGACGTGTTCGACGGCTCTCTGGGCACCTACCGGGGCACCCCGGTCTCCCTCAACCTTGACCCTCAGGTTGCCCCGTTTCGGCTCAAGGCCCGCAGGCTGCCGTTCGCTCTGAAGCCACGGGTTGACGCGGAGCTCGATCGTCTCGTGGCGCAGGGCGTACTGGAACCCGTCGACCAGGCGAGATGGGAGACCCCCATTGTTGTCCCCATCAAGCCCGACGGGTCCATACGCATCTGCGCCGACTATAAGTCGACGATCAACCGCGGGCTTCAGGCGAACCCATATCCGGTTCCCGTGGTGCAGCACCTGCTCCATTCCTTGGGGCAGGGTTGCATCTTCGCGAAGCTGGATATGGCTCAGGCCTACCAGCAGTTACCGGTGGATGACGATGCGGCTGACGCTCAGACCATCGTCACTCACCGAGGAGCTTTTCGCTGTCGCCGCCTCCAATTCGGCATTTCCGTTGCCCCGGGGGTCTTCCAGAGCCTCATGGAGCGGTTGCTCCATGGGCTCCCGGGCGTCGTACCGTACTTCGACGACGTCCTGATAGCTGCTTCCAGCCTGTTGGACCTCGCCGAAGTACTCCGGAAGGTCCTCCGTATTTTCAGGGGCGCGGGCCTTAAATTGAAGTGGGTGGAGTTCCTGGGTTTCGTCGTCGATGCCCAAGGCATCCACCCCGCACCAGCCAAGGTCGAGGCCATCCACAAGGCCCCCATGCCTAGCTCCAAAACGGAGCTGCAGGCATTCCTCGGCCTGCTCAATTTTTACGCGCCCTTCATTCCTCACAAGGCATCACTAGCCGAGCCGCTGCATCGATTACTCGATCGCTCGGCGGCTTGGCGCTGGGGCAGCCGCAAAGCGCATGCGTTCGCGGCTGTCAAAGAGCTGCTGACGTCACGGGCCGTGCTGGTGCAATATTCTGCCAGCTGGTCCCTGACGTTAGCGGCGGACGCTTCCCCTTTTGGCCTGGGGGCGGTCCTGAGCCATTCTTGAAAACTTAACACAGTATACAATGTATGGCAATCCTCTTCTATATAACTGTTGAACATATAACTGTGTTATCCGGGCTGTCTTAATTAGTGAGGACCACATGCAATTGTCCATATTTCCATTTGGTATTTATGGGGCTGGGATGGAACAAAAATGTATTTAAACAATAATAACCATCTGAACATTTCAGTAGGTTTGTGCTATTTGATTCCCCATGGTCTAATTCTCTTAATTAGAGAATTCTTATTCCAAACTTGGACCATTTTTAAGACACTCATGCAAAGTAGAAGAATTCTGATTTTGCATTTATTTTCTTACAATATCTATAGACAGGGGTGGGCTGCTACGGGTTTGCCCGGGTTCGGGAGAACCCATAGCTAACATTATGGCCGGTTCAGAGAACCTCCAAATCCCCACCCCTGGGTGGCCCCACTCACCCCACCTTGCCCCTCCCCTCCCAGGAATCTCCAAGCAGCCATTATGGATGCAAGGTAAGTGCAGGGCCTGTACAGATTCTCAGGAGGTGGGGGTTGAAATGGGCCTTCTGGAAGTTCCAAAAGGCCAGAGGGTTTCCAGAGCTTGGAGGAGACAGTTTTTGCTCTCCTAGAGGCTGGAAGAAAGCCTCCAAAGCCTAGGGAAGGCAAAAATGCCCCCCCATGGTGCAGGAGGCCAACTTGGCCATGCCCCCCATGGCCACGCCCATCCAGCAACCGAGCAGAGAACCCGTTGCTGAAATTTTTGAAGTCCACCCCTGTCTATAAGTCTGGATCTGGATCTTACTCTGCCTCTCTCTCTCTCTCTCTCTCTAGTAATATTATTAGAAATAATGGGAATACTGAACATTAAGCTTTATTGGGTTTTGTTAGCAAGTTCTTCTCAGCTTTCACCCTTTTCTCAAAATACCTTACTTACTGCAAACATAATAATAATAATAATAATAATAATAATAATAATAATAATAATAATAATAATAATAATAATAATAATAATAATAATAATAATCTTTATTGTCGTTGTAAAAATTACAATGAAATTGGTTAAAAATCCTCCACCTTTGCTTTTACCAGAGTTGTTGTTTCTGTCAAAGCGGTGTGTGGTGCGGTTAGTTAGCTCCACAGACGCATCCGGTACAAGTGGATGAAGCCAGGTCTCTGTGATGAGCATCACACAGCAGTCACGAATGAGCTTATTTGCTGCCATCCATAGCTCTAGTTCATCGGTTTTGTGGACAAAGGATCTAGAGTTGGTTAGGAAAATGCTTGGTAATGCTGGTCTGTGAGGCTGCTTTCGTAACCGAACTAGCAAACCACCTCTGCATCCCCGCTTCTGCTTCCTCTCTCTTCGCTGCCTCCTAGGCCAAACAACGATCCATGGAGAGCCTGGCAGTCTTACTATGTCACTCGGTATATTATGAGACTGCTGGAAGTCGCTGGTAATATCTAGTCGACTAGAAGATCCAATCTTTAATAACTCCCTGAGGGTATAGACTAGTTTTTGCCTAACTCTACTACTGTGACACCAGGAGCTCAAAGCCGCAGCGTCTAAGCGCGCCGCCATCTTGGGGGGGGCGAAGGTTTTTTTCATCTTTTTTGTTGTTGTTCTCAAACTAGCCAGAATGATGAGATGGCATAGCAATCCAGGTGGGACAAGGGTGGGCGAAGGTATGGCGCTATCACATTGTATCGTCCCTTAGCAGTCACCCAAAGGAGCAAGGCTTGCTCCCTGATTAATTACTTCTACTTGGAATAGAACTAGCTTTGCATTGATTAAGGATTACTTGTAAAACAGGAGGAGGCAGCCAAAAATTATAAGCAAAACAAATGCTCTGATTGAAATGTGGGTGATGGTTTTCATTGAACTTGTCTTTGGGCAAAAATATATGCTTTCGCTCGTTTCTTTAATTAGACTAGTAACAAGGTGATTAGACATTATAGGGTTTGGGAAAGGGAAAAGAAAAAAGAAAGAAATCATATTCACTTCGACTGAAAAGGGAGACTTCAGAATCCACATTATTCACAGTTGATTAGACTAAGAAAAGCATTTCTCAGACATTTCTCAGTGCGACATATTGTGAACTCTATTTTACTGCCAGACTCCAAATGGCAATTAACAGTCTTAAGCTGCATATAAAACCCAATATGAACCACA